>OY735219.1:39087476-39297476 GCA_963457665.1 Thysanoteuthis rhombus | reverse complement strand
AGAGCAGGGCCTGCGGTAGAGTTCATATCGCCCCGAGCAAGCTGAACTCTGGTGCCCTTTAAAGCATAGTATTACCTTCACAACAGGGAATTGAAAGGAAAAATTATTAGAAACTGTTTACTAAAACTGTCATCAAAACTGCTAGAATGAGTTTCTTCAGTTTTCAATTTGGTGTGGCTGGATGTATGTTTGTATCAAGCATACAGGCTGCATCAATAGAGCTAGAGGGCTGAAAATTTGAACATTTATTCCTCATTATGTCTAAAAAAAACTTTTCTTTTTTTTAAAAATAATCCCACCCAAATAAGGGGGTCAATTTGCAATGTAAGTTTATGCTTAATTGATGACTCGTTTATGTTCAGCAAGATTCATACTTGTTTTTTTAAATTCAGACTTTTTTAGTGATCACTGCTGAACAAAAGGTAAAAGAAGTAACTTATTCATTGATCAAAATTTTTTCAAATTTTTTATTTGATCACCCTCCACACATGCTATCAAAAGATGTTGGTCACATGACAGTTTCTATTGAGTGACCAACAAGACTTGTTAAAAAATTCATTTTCTAAAAAGTATAAGAGCTGGGCTTGCCCTTGGTCTCCTGCTACCCCGGGCAAGCTGAGTTTTGGTGCCCTTCAAAGTATAATACCACCTTCACATCAGGGAACTTTCTTCTTTTGACAGTCTTTATTGTTTACACTTTTCCATTTTGTATTAAGAAAGTCCTTCTGTCTCAGTTACATAACAGGAGGGGGGACTGCCTGTGTGGATGGCGCCTACTGCCAGCTCTGATTAAGAGACTATTATTATAAAAGGTATTTAGAAATATTGTCTCGCTGACTAGGACGTTTCCAAATGTTGAACTTTCTTATCAATATTCGTTGCCTTAAATTCAGTGCCAAAAATATAATAAGAATCCAGCAGAATAATAGTGTGTGCACTTTGTGATCATTACACCATGAAACTGGGCAAGAAAATAATGACATTTTTCATCTATTTGTAGGTGACATCATCACCTATTGTGCTGGCAAGAATATATGGCTTGGAAGACCAGAATACAATCAGAGCAGGAGTTGGGTGTATAAACTAAGGGTTACTATATTAATGGACTTTAGAAGAGAGGCGTTTGGGGGGGGGGTTCAATTTTCCAAAGACATATCTACAAATTTTTCAAAATAAGTTGACATATACACAGAGTACAAAGCTAAAGCATAAGTTGATCGAAAACAAGAATTTCTACATTTTTTTTGAGTAAAACAGCTTGCTAGCATGTATATTTTAGCAAAGCTCATATATTTCACTCATCTGGATTTTTTTTGTTCAACTCCAGTAATATTTGAAGCTAAACAAAGTTCCAGCTCAAGGAAAGGGTTGAGACAAGGAGATACCGGCTCACCTAAACTCCTCACAGCCTGCCTCGAGATGATCTTTTAAACCTAGACTGGGAACACAAAGGAATCAGAACAGAAGGCAAATACCTAGACAACCTCAGATTTGCAGTTGACAGCATCTTTTTTGCTGAGAACCTTTATGGTGATGTTGGACAGACTGAATGAAGAAAGCAAGAAACTTGATGCTCATATGAACTTCAGTTGAACAAATATCATGTACAACAAACATGTTGCAGACAATGAATCAACAATCAAAATTAATGCAGCAAAACTGGAGAAAGTAGACCATTTCATGTACTTAGGACGGCGAATCTCCATGAAATCCTTTAAAAAAAAGAAGAAATCAAGCAAAGAATCACTTTAGGTTGGCTTGCTTTCGATAGGGCAAGCCCAACCTTCAAGAACGAGAAAATTCTGCTGGTACTAAAAAGAAGGATATGCAGCCAATGCATCCTTACGAAAGTTCCTATGGAGCTGAAACATGGAACCTTACTAAAAGATTGACTTTTAAACTGAGAACCTTGCAATATGGACAGGAGAGAATCATGCTCAACATTGCATGGAGAGATTACAAGACAAGAAAATTCAAATGGCAATGGGCTGATCATGTCGCAAAAATAGACATCATGACTCCCCAGACATCACACGCCAAGCCAAGGCCAAGATGAACTACATAAGTTCAAAAAGATGAGATGTTTATGATAGAGAGATCTGGCGAATTTGGGGGAAGGTCTATATCTAATGACAGACGCTAAAAGGCTGATGATAATGATGATGTTTTTAAACTATTACCTTCGTCTTCATTGCTATAACTATAATGTTTCTGTAAGTCAATTCTTCAGACTTGGCTAAAGTTTTTCTTTTATGAATCATTCACAATAGCTTAAATCAGAATTGGCGACAAAAATTAGAGCTATATGATTAGTCATGGTCCAGTTAGCAGAATGAAGAATCAAAAATTAGAAGAAGGGATGATTATCTTTTGTTGGGTAGAGATCACTAAAAAAATCAGAATTTTTAAAAAACAAACGTGAAAACTGCTGATCTCAAATTAAGGGATCAATATGGCATAAACTTACATTGCAAATTGAACACCCGACTAGAAAACCTATTTTGGGGGAATTTCTAAAAAACATGAAAGACTATTTTTCTAGACAATGAAGAGTAAATATTGCAAATTTCAACTCTCTAGCTTTATTGGCAAGGCCTGTACATATGATACATGCATACACACATATATAGACATCCAGCCAGACGGACTAACTTGAAAACTGAAGAAACCTTTTTTGACAGTTTTGGTTGACGGTTTCTAATATATTTGCCTGTAAGATATTTTCTACCCAGACTTTTTCTATCTTTCACTGATATTGTATTATTTATAGTACTATATCATATACTTTTATAACTGTATGATAACATAGAATCATGCAATAATACAAAGGCATTATATGTCCATCTACCCCTTCAATGAACTATGTTTTTTTGTTTCTCTTTCCATAAAAATTGATTCAACCGCGTAATGATGATAATTTTGCTGATAAAATTATCTGCCAGTCACCATGTGAAACAATCAACTCTTCCACTGAAACAAGTACAGTAATTAGAATCTGTAATCATAGGTTTCACAGCTTTTGAGCTTGTCTGGCTGACCATGTATGTATGTATGTATGTAGGTATGTATGTATGTAGGTATGTATGTATGACATTTACAGGCTGCACCAATGGAGCTACAGGGATGAAATTTCAAACATCTACTCCTCATGTCTTTTTTTTTTGTAAGTTCCCTCCCTTTTAGGGGGGGGGCTCATTTTGCAACATAAGTCTGTTTCGCATATTTTATGAAAATTAGGCTTTTGTTGTAATCACTGCCTGAGGAAGGCAAGAGAGAGGTAATTTAATTCATTGATCACCATTTTTGCCAATTTTTTAATTGATCGGCCCCAATATGCTGTGAAAAGACATTGGTTGCATGATGGCTTCTATTCAGTGAGTAACCTGATCTGGATTTCTTTTTTTTTCAAATCATTCTATTGAAATTCAAATATATCTGTGAATTATTCCGTAGGGAATAACTAACACACTTTCATAAAGGACACATCCAGTTAAAGAGTTAATCATATTCCAAAAACATAACAAATATTGAATAACTTCAGTTGCCTGCTTCTTTCAATTCTTTTTCTCACAATAATAGATTGTTGGGTGAAAGCCAGTAAATTCCTGCCCAGGAGATAACTTGGCCAAAAAAAGCGCAGTAAAAGGAAAAATGATTCTCTTACAAAACTTTTATTTTTCATATGACAGAAAATGTCTAAAAGAGAGAAAAATGCACCAAATGCTATAATTGCTGGAGAAATTTTTTTGACAACCATTTAATGTTACCAATTATAGTACAGTTATTTTAGTATGCACAATTTTATGTATATTTTCACTAATATGACTATTGCTGTAAGATGGCCCACTTAACGTAACATAATGTAATAAGAAAAAGAATAGAACCTGTTCAAAATCTGCGACTTTGTATATAGAATTATTGACAACGTTTGTCCATAAAAAATATTAGTAATATTAAAAAATGTCTGGCTCCAATTGATTTTTCAAATTAATTGCCATTAAACGTTTGAAGCAAAAATGAATAATCATTGCATCAAAAATAAAAGGAAAAATGTCGTCGAAAGTGCAATGTAATTTATTGGCAAAGGGAAAAGTTATAAATATATGTATTTGGAGTCTATACATTAGTAATAAACACTGTTTAGTCTGATTTCTTTTTTCTTTCCTTCTTTCTTTCTTCTTTTCTTGAATACTATTTTTTTTATCTTGAGAATTGATTAATAAAATTTCTATCATTCTTATAACTGTCGACTTGAAATCGCACTCAGAAATTACATTTCAAATTATTTGCTTTCAACTTAAAAGTCGCCTTTCAATGTACCGTATTTCCATGTTAAAGACACTATTTTTTCTTGTGAAATTATCATAGAACATTTACCCTGAGCCCTTCAGACTGAGTGTCAATTTTTTTCATGGGCCTATCTTCATTTTAGAACAGTGATAGCAAACCTTTCAGCATGGTGTGTCAAAATTTCAATTTTCTGAATAATCCTGTTATTGGAATATCACTTATACGTAGACATGTATTTTATTCTTAGGTTAATGCTAATAGATCAGCATCCGATTTTTATAATCTTTTTACATAAAGAGTTTAATAAAGTATAACATGAAATTTCAAAATATACTTATACACCTAGGATGATAAAATGAAATTTAAAAAGTTAACTTTCATGATCTTTTCTGTCATAGAGTACAAACAGACAGTGGCTTTATGGATGTGATAAGTCATGTAAATTTTAATGCTACATTGGCAGTACTCGAAGCAAAGTATATTTATATTTATATATATATATATATATATATATATATATATATATACATATATATATATATATATATATATATACATACGTGTGCGTTCTACCATCCACCTATCATTATTTTTCAGACTAATATCTTGAACTTTCTGAATTCTTTGCCAAATTTGATGAGCTTTTTTAATATGATATTGCAGGGAGACTTTTTTCAAAGTTCATTGCATATCACATAAAATCTGTGGTGTGTCAGTACTGAAATGCATGTCATAGCTTAATACATCACTAAAAGGAAGGTATTCTATGCTAGACAGAAACTTGAACACCTCTAAATGACCTTTGGATAAAGTGCATAAAATATACCTGGTAGAAATAGTAAATAAACAAAAGAATGATAATTAATATACAATCAAAAAAAGTCATTCCTGTATCAGTATACTATGATAAACAAGCCAACAGACTAGTAGTAATTCAGGTGTTGTACATAAGAATTTGCTCTCTTCAAATGACCTTGATTTTAAGGGAACATAACTAAGAAACAAAAGAAGTAAAACCAGTAAATCTTTCAATGACAGAATTATTGTAATCAAACACTCAATCACATTATTTTCAAAATTTAACAAGTTATAATTGATGCGCATCATTGAGATAAGACTGTTCTCAATGGTGAGGGAGAATATATTTAATTCAATCCAGGGTTTGCTGAGATATTTGACATGGGAGGAGCTGGGAAAGGCCTTTGCCTAGCAGTGGACTCATAATGGCTTGTGATATATATATATATATATATAAATAATTATAAATTGCATTTTATTATGTAGAAACTTATTGGGAATGATCTCCCATCAATACACCGTTAATGTATCACTTTACAATGTAAATAGAATAATCAATTAATAGATATGGGGGCTGCTGTAGGAATTGAACTTGCCACTAGTAGGGTGACAGCTTCAACATAGCGATGCTCTTACCATGGAGCTATACATCCGCCAGTAATGCAAAAGCTGAAGTACCTGTTTCCACCCCAAATTCTCATCTCGTTTACATTCAGTGTATTCACTTCTTCCAATATGACAGTTATGTATTAAGAAATGGATATATATAATCTGACACAATGATTACGAATTGCATTATATTATACAGAAACTCTTACATGAAACTATCTCCTGTCATCACACAGTTAATGCATCACTCACCCTAGACAACATAAATAGAATAAACAATTGAAGATTTAATATATCAAACACACTAGCAAAACAACTCTTGGTTGTATCATGAAACCTCATAACAGAGACAGTATAGTTATCAATAAACTATCTACAATTTTATGGATTTTACCAGCAAGGGAAAAGCCATAGATTGTTGACTTATTTTCCTTTTATCTACAACCATTATCTTTTACATAAAGTTATTGATATTTATTAATTCTTACAGCTGCATGATGACCTGTTTAGGAGATGAATACTCACAAGATAATTTTTGACTACAGTTTACAGGGTTATTATTTCACTTTAGAAGACCAGTAGGGTTAAACACTCACAGAGACCATCAACCAAAACTGTCAACTATCAAGACTGTCAACATAGGTTTAAGTTGATCTTGTTGACTGGCTTGCTATGTATGTATAGAGTATATAGGCAACACTGGAGGAGCTAGAGGGCTGAAAATTCAAACATTTACCCCATATTATGTCTAGGGAAAAAAATTGTTGTTTTTAAAAATTTCCCCCCAAAATAGGTTTTTAGTGGAGATTCAATTTCCAATGTAAACTCATGCCAAATTAGTTTGTGTCAAGCAGCGTTCACACTTGTTTTTTTCTGAATTCAGACTTTCTTAGTGATCACTACCCCACAAAAGAGTAACTTATTTATTGATCATCCCTTTTTCCAATTTTTCAATTGATCACCCCAAACATCTCATGCTGCCGAAAGGCATCGGTCATGCGACAGTTTTTGTTGAGTGACTAACCAGACTCATTGCCTCATTCATTCCTTCCACTTGGTTACGTTCAGATGCAATTAGGTGAAATAAGTGTCAATAAATCGAGTTGAAAACAAAGCGATGGACGATTACAATCATAACATCTAAAATTACAGTTTCCTATGGACCATCCAAGTTAAGTATCATTGTGCATCATAAATTGTTGAATCAATGTTATGTTTTGGGAAGAAAAACCGAGTTTGTTTTTGGAGGTTATCACGAATCCACAAATCAGATTGCTCTGTCTGCCATTCAGCACTAAATGAGGAAAGTAAGCTACATTCAAATGATGAATGAAAAAAGAAACTGGCTTGAATAAAGCACTTACAAAGACACCAGTTTTGGCTAATATCTTATGTACAGTCGGACATTACTATCTGTGGAGTCACCCACCCAATTTCACTTATTCATGGTTGTTGAGGATAAAGACGAGATGATCAACATTGAAAACACAGAGCTGAAGAAAGTGGGCCTCCACTTCTACCTAGGGCAACAAATCTTCTTGAAACTTTCAATAGAAGACGAAATCAAGCAAAGAATCACTTTAAGTTGGCAAGCTTTCAGCAGGGCAAGCTCAACCTTCCAGAACAAGAAAATCATGCTAGAGCTAAAGAGAATCGTATACAACTAATGCATCCTCCTGGTAGTCACTTATGGAGTTAAAATATGGGATGTAACCGAAAGATTGACTCTTTGAATGAGAACCATGCAACGTGTACAAGAGAAAATCATGAACAACATTGTAAGACAGCTCAGATTGTTAGAGAAAAAATGAGAAATCCTATTGAATCCATTAGAAAACTCAAATGGTAATGGGCTGGTCACGCTGCAAGAATATCAGACAGCTGTTTGACATCACTACTCACAATGTGGATCCCCAGATAGCATACGTGAAACTGTGGCCGACAGGAAATAAGATGGCGTGATGAACTAGACAAGTCTAGAAAGTACTGGATCCACTATGCTTTTGATAGAGAGGTCTGGTGAATCTTGGAGAAGTTTTATGTTCAACAACTGATGTTAAAGGGATGACAGTGATGATGATGATGATGATGATGATGATGATGATGATGATGATGACGACGACGACGACGACGACGACGATGATGATGATGATGATGATGATATGTGTTTCATCTTGATGTATATGTTTTGGGTTGAGCCAGAAGACAGAAATTGCTGCTTAGATGACATTTGATACAATAAGTAATATTTCTATATAATTTATAGTAATAAAATAAGTAATATTTTTGATAAGATCAGTAATATTTTAATAAAGTAAATGTCGGTAATCTAAGTCAAATGTGATTTCTGAATAATATGTAATATATTTCCTAGATTTTTTACATACATCTAGCATTTCTATTTAAGCTGGTAGATCCATGTGTTTATCGCCAAGCTGAGTTTACACAAATAACACTCACTGGTCTAGAGCGCTTCGATCTCTTTATTTCACATCCTGAACATGCTGTTAACAGCTGCCACACTATTCAAACACGCTACATAAAAACTAACTCCCTTAACGAGAGAGTTCCGGTGCTCATTATTCATAGCAAAATATCTTTCTTTGTACATGATATATTAACTATTCCAGATGTACACTGGAAAATAAATTTGGCAATACTGTTATTATATATGGTTTGATATTGCACGCTGATTTCATCATCCGCACAGGGTTTTGGAACCTATCTACCGTGAATAATGAGGTCCTACTGTGTTTTGAATTGAATCTTAAAGCTACTTTATCAAAGATAATAATAATTTCATTATCATCATCATCATCATCATCATCATTCTTTTAGGATCCGTCATTGGACATAGACCTTCCCTAAGATTTGCAAGACCTCTCTGTTATGGGCATCACAGAGTCAATACTTTCTGAAGTTGTCTAAATCCTCACTCCATCTTATCTTTTGCCAGCCACAGTTTTGCATATGATCTCTGCAGATCTATTTTGTGAGTCATGATGTCCAGCAGTTGTCTGGCATTCTTACTACATGGCCAGCCCATTGCTATTTCAGTTTTCTGATGGATTTTATGATATCTTGGACTTCTGTTTTTTCTTTTATATAATGTGCTATCCTGTGATGTTGAGTTGATCCTGATTCTCTCTTGTGCTTGTTGCATGGTTTTCTTTTTGAGGGCTTATTTTTCATTAAGGTTCTATTTTTTAGCTCCATGGGTGACTATCAGTGGGATGCATTGGTTATAGACCCTTCTCTTTAATACTAATGGGATTTTCATGTTCTTGAAGGTTGAGCTTGCTTTACCAAAAGCTTGACAAAAAAAGAAGAAAGAAGATTCAGTACATTAAGAATAATGATGCAAAACTAGAGAAACTTATTTTTTAAGTAGGAGACTGGGGATGGTTGCAACAAGGGACAGTTGAAACAAGTCTTATTCCACCAATCAGAAGGATGACACTCATACTGCTCATGCACAGTCAGAGACCCCTCATCCCCATCAGGTGGACATTGTCATCTGCTGGTGCTTTCTTTGGAAGAATGTGTTTTGGAGTCATGAAAGTGATTTTTTTCATGAGTTGTATCTTTGTTATACTCTCTTGGCCATTTGCATGAATCAATCAAAACTTACTTAGTTTGAATCTTTTCAAATTTTTTGCTAATTGCTAAGGAACATGGTTAGTACATGTCAAAATCAGTGCATCTACCATAAGATGTTCTGTCATGGCTGATAGGTTTGGGACAGTCGCAACAAGTAGTTGAAATCAGCTTTTAAAAAAGCTTTGAAAAGATCATTTGCTGTGTCATTTTGGGTTATCAGTTTTTAAAAGCCTTTCAGGAAACCCAAGATCAGAGTTCACATTCACTGGGGTGTGACAAAAATCTGTTTTTAAAGGAGCTGCAGTTTCATACAATAAATGCATGTTTAGTAATAGTTTATTGAATTGTAAATAATTCTATTCTTCCTGTCTAACTCTGAAATGAATAGAAATGTAATAGAATCAGTAACATCTACACATTGACTCAAAGTAGGCCTATGTTCTATGCATGAAAAAACAAAATTCAATAACTGTTATTTGATGAATAAATAACATTATATTATTGTGTATGAATAAATAATATTATAATGCTATTATAAAATAATACCTATTTTCAGAATACTATGCTCCTTGAGACAAAAAATTAATTTGTGAAATTTAATGAATCTTTTAACAAGTTGCAACCATCCCTAATTAGTGCTGCAACTGTCCCAAGAGTTTGGGTCAGTAGCAACATCTGACTTCTTCCATTCAATTCATAATATTCCATATGTAATAATCTTTAAATGGTATAGGTAATTAGCAGATATATGTGACCTTACTATTTGCAAATTTGGTTGATCTAATCCTCATTGTCCTTGAGTAACTGAGAGAAATGCAAAGAATGTGGCAACCTCCCCTACTCATGATAGGACAATCCTTAGTGGGTCTCCTATGAATGTGACCTTGTGCTATGTTAGCAAACTGATGTTCAACACTGAAAGTGAGCTCAACTTATTTAGACAAGGTTTATGATCATTATATGCTTGAATTATTTGGTCAACACGCCAAGTATAAATATCAATAGCTTATGAGACCAACTAACCTAAAAAGATCAGATGATGATTTTGATGTTTCAAAAGCATGACCCGAAATGTAGGATTGCTAATGAAATTCACTTTTTGCTATAGATTCAATGCATGAGTTAGGGGAGGACAGTTCCAAGATCTTACAGGCAGAGGCACTAGATGTGATGTGTCTGCATGTCATATGGCCCCTTCAGAACAAAGTTCAACAACAGACAGCCAAGGGAAGGCCAAAAAGATATACTGCTCAATCAATTTTTTCATTATTGTTTTATTATCATCAGTTTTTCATTTTATTTCTTTTTGAAGTTCTCTCACCTTTTGTTGGGCAGTGATCACAAAAAAGTCTGAATTTAAAAAAGAAAACAAGTTGGCACAAACCAAGTGATCAATTTAGATGAAACCAACATTGCAAACTGAACCCCCACTAAAAACCTTTTTGGATAGGGGGTGGAGGGTTTGAAACTTTTTTTCTTGACATAATAAGGAATGAATGTTTAAATTTTCAGCCCTCAAGCTCCATTCATATGAGCTGCACGTGTCATCCACAGAGTGGGGGATTTTTTGTTTTTAAATGTTTTTTCTAGACATAAGGAGTAAATGTTTAAATTTTTAGCCCTCACACTCCATTGGTGTAATTTGTGCGTGTCATCCAACCAGCCAGCCAGATAGACCAACTTGAAAACTGAAAGAAACCTGTGTTGACAATTTTGGTATTAGATTCGGCAGACGGTTTCAAATAGTGCTTCTTCCATTATGATTACATCTCTTAATATTGGAAGCTTTCTCTCAATCAATAATCATAGATAGTTATGGCTACTTTCCATAAGACTCTTGCAGCTACACATGATCTGATATACACTAACAAAAGACAAGAAGGGGTAGACATCCCCAGGAGCAGGGGCACAAAATTTCCTCAGGCTTATAATACCTGTTAATTAATAGGATATGACACATCTGCCCCTAGGCATTGTCTTTGCCCAGGGCCACTGAGAACCCTTGCGTGAATATACCATACGTGCCAGACTATAAGAAAAACGGTTTACAACAGTATTTGAAGTTCTACTGCTCATTGCAACTCAACCGAACCCCGTAACTGTCTTGATTATCCTTGCAGATCAGGTAGATATCCTTAAAGAATCATCTCCTTTCGTGGCTAAAAATGGCTGAAAGAGGCTAGATTTTTTCATTTTTTTTTTTTTCACATTTTGAGCTAACCTTATAGCTGAAAATGTTGAGTATGTTTGAAAAATCTAACAAAGGCTCCAAAAAGTATGGTTATACAACGTCTTGGTCAGAAATTAACGCACTTATAAAATAAGATAAAAAGTATAATCATTATAATGTTTAAATAATATATCTAGTAAAATAAAATTTAAATATTATTAATAATTAGAGCTTTCATATGATTTTTCAAGCATACTGAACATTTTTTGCTATAAAGTTAGTGGGGGAAAAAATTTAAAAAATCTAGCCATTTGGGACAATTTTTAGCCATTAAGAGAAATAACTTTTTGCAATATTCTAAGTTATTTTAGTGCCTGATTTGCAAGGATAACAACCGTTCATATTGAGCTTCAGTAGATAACCCCTTCATCATCAACATTCTTTAACGTCTGTCGTTGGACATAGACCTTCCCCAGGATTTGCCACAATTCTATATCATGCACATTGCGGAGCCAGTATTTTCTAAATTTGTCCAGTTCATCTCTCCATCTTGTATTTTGTCAGTCTCGGTGTTGCATGTGATCTCTGAGGATCCATGTTGTGAGTTATGATATCCATCAATTGTTCGCCATTCTTGCAACATGGCCTGCCCATTGCCATTTAAGTTTTCTGTTAGATTCTATGATGTCTCTGACTCCCATTTTTTTCCTGATATACTGTGCTGTATTGTGATCTCTCTATGTGATGTTGACCATGATTCTATCATGTGCTCGTTGCATGCTTCTCAGTTTGCGGGTTTGTCTCTTGATTAGGTTCCATGTTTCAGCTCCATAAGTGACTATCAGAAGGAAGCATTGGTTGTAAACTCTTCTTTTTAGGATTATTGGGATCGACTTGTTTTTGAAGGTTGAGCTTGCTCTGCCAAAGGCTTACCATCCCAGAGTGATTCTCTGCTTGATTTCTTCTTCTTCTGTGGGTTTCATGAAGATTCATTGTCCTAGGTAGATGTAGAGGTCTACTTTCCCCAGTTTTGTATCTTCGATTTTGACAGTTATGTCCTTATTCTCAATGTGATCGTTGCACATGATTTTTGTTTTACTGAAGTTCATGTGTAGGCCGATTCTCTTGCTTTCTTTGTTAAGTTCATCAAGCATTAGTTGGAGGTCATGTAGGTTCTCTGTGAAAAGGACGATGTCGTCTGCAAATCTTCGGTTGATCAGATATTTGCCATCTATTTTGATTCTTCTATTCCTCCAGTCCAGGTTTTGGAAGATCATCTCGAGGCAGGCTGTAAAGGGTTTGGATGAGCTGGTATCACCTTGTCTTACTCCTTTTTGGCCTTGTAGGGTGATGGCCCCTTGGTCAATATTAATACATCATTTGCAATGTTTTTCTCTTTAAATTTAATGTATATCTCATACTCCAACTGGTACGATTAATATAAGTTAAGGTTATCTGATAATATTAATTACAATAGATATTTTTTCTTGAAACTATTGCATATTTTACAAAGAAACTTGTGTAATTTTATAATGTTTATAAAATATTGCAAAACTCTCAGCACAAACCAAAATAAAGAAAGAATTTATCAAAAGTAAAACTGCAACGAAGTCAAAATTTCTCTAGATTTGAATACGGCCACACCAGAAATCTCATGGCCTAATGCTGTTTTATGGATTAAAGAAATTACCCAGATTAACAAGAGTTAATGTCTACAGGACTATGATTGTCAGCCAGTGGAAATCAAACCGGCATTAAAACTGAACAAAAAACTTCAAGACAGGATTTACGTAATGAAAACTAAGCCAGGAGAAAAATATTTGTAAAGAACACTATTGCAGAAGTAAAAAAGCATTATTGTCAGAGGGTGTGAATCAAACCGGCATAAAGCAGAAAGAAAACTCGAAGACAGGATTAAGGTAATGAAAGCTAAGAGGAGAAAATTATGTGAAGAAAATTATATAGCAGATGGAAAGAAAAAAAAATTTATTTCCAGGTATATAGATAACTGCTAACATGATTCACAATAACACTATCATTTTCGATGAGCACATGCTCGTCTATTTTATAAATAGTATGTATTAATAATCTCATAAAATCATAATCTCCCTACGTGCCAATTATTTAAAAAACCTTTCAGCAAAACTGACAAAGACATTTGATCAGAAATAAGATAGATCTAGTTAGTTACTCAATAGAAACTGTTATGTGACCAACATCTTTTGGCAACAGGCTTGGTTGGGGGTGATCAATCAAAAAAAGTGGGAAACGTGGTGATCGATGAATAAGTTACATCTTTATCTTTTTGTTGGGCAGTGATCGTTTAAAAAGTCTGAATTAAAAAAAACAAGTGTGAATGCAACTTGATACAAACTAAAGAATTAATTAAGCATAAACTTACGTTGTTAATTGAATCCCCATCTAAAACTCCCTTTCTTTTTTTAAAATTTCCTTGATATGATGAGGAGTAAATGTTTAAATTTGCAGCCCCCAAGCTCTATCGATGCTGCTTGTATGCATGTTGATGTTGACAGTCTTAGTTGACAGTTTCTGATTGTGGCAAACATTCCAGTTTACATCTTGCAGGTCTATGATATTCTGTAGGTTTCTTTAGTTTTGAAGTTGGTCTGGCTGGCTGGCTATGTTTGCATGTAACACTGATGGAGCAAGACGGCTGAAATTTCAACATTTACTCTTTATTATTTCTAGGATAAACATTTTTTCGTCTTTTGAAAACTCTCTCTTTTAATAGGTTTTTAGAGTGTATGTGTAAGGGGGGAAGAGTTCAATTTGCAAAAAAATCAATTTGCTGGATCCTTTAGTTTGTGTGTGTGGCTGTGTTTGGTATCTCAGACTTTTTTTAGTGATCGTGGCTTAACTGAAGGTGAGAGAAAAGTAAATTATTCGTTGATCACACCTTTTGTTCAAATTTCAATTGATCACCCCCAACACAGCATGCTGCTAAAGAGCATCATGAGTGACTTACTAGATCTGTATTATCTATCTGTCAATGCAGAGTAAAGAATCGAGCAAGCCCTGACTTATTAAGAGTATTTTGGCTGCTGAAGGGTTTGCCATCTCCTCCAGAATACCAATAGCATTCATTAGGAATTTGAAAAGACTTCTGCGAAAAAAGCACAACAGTTGAGAACCAATGGAAGAAGTGTGGTGCCACTCATCGGCTGGATACCCAAAGCACATCTCAAAAATGGTGCCCCCTACCTCAGCCCTCCCACTGCTTTTTATTAATGAAACATTCTGGAAGGTGTTATTCATTTAAAAGACATCAAAATACATAAAAAGTACACATTACCCCCAAAATATCAGCAGCAGCCTTTTAGCACCTATTGATGGACATAGACCTTCTCCAAGATTCGCCAGACCTCACTATCATGGGCATCACCTGGCCAATACTTTCTGAACTTGTTTAGTTCGTCACATCATCTTAAAGTTTACAGGCCATAGTTCCGCATATGATCTCTGGGGATCAACATTGTGAACTTATGTATTATGATGTCCAGCAGTTGTCTGCCATTCTTGCAACATGACCAGCCCATCATTATTTGAGTTTTCTAATGCATTCTTTGATATCCCTGACTCCTGTTTTTTTTTTCTCTGATATACTGTGCTGTCTTGTAATCTCACCATACGATATTGAGCCTGATCCTCTCCTGTGCACATTGCATGGTTCTCAGTTTGAAATTCAATCTTTTTGTTAGGTTCCATGTTTCAGCTCCATTGGTGACTATTGAGAGGATATATTTTTAAGACATGGGATTTTCTTGTTCTTAAAGGTTGAGTTTGCTCTACCTAAAGCTTGCCAACCAATAGTGATTTCTTCTCTTGAGGATTTCATGGAGATTAGTTGACCTAGGTAGATGTAGTGGTGTACTTTTTTCAGGTCTACATTTTTGATTTTGATCGTTGTGCAATTGTCTTCAACATATTTGTTGTATCATAACATTTGTTTTATGGAAATTCATGTGAAGACCAACTTTCTTGCTTCCTTCAATCAGTTCGATCAAGCATTTCTACACTAAACCAAATTTTTACCAACAAAACTTGTGCTTTCATAATGGCCATTTCTCTACAATGGTATTTGTGCAGATGAGTTAATCATCTGAATGTTTGAACTGACTCTGTAAACAAGAGGGAAAATTAAAGTCTAAATTTAAACTTTCATGTTAAACAATTTAAACAACTTATTATAATTAGGAGCTCTTTTCTCTTTTGATATCCTTAGCATGTGCTTATTTTGCTTAATGGTTAATCCAGGACTGTCTGAGAGGCACCTCTGTTGAAACACAATGAAAGAAGTGTGGTGTCACTTGAAGAATACAAAATAGTTGGAGGAACACAATGAATTCCATGGAAAAAAACTTGCTTAAAGAATTCTTTTGATGTAGTGGTGGAATTGATTGGATGGTATGGCATACATCTACTTCTGAATTTTCAGGTTTTTTGTATGTTCAACGTCTACTAATAGGGTCATTATCATATTTCTAGTTCCCAAAACCCAGCTTTGATATATACCTAGTTGCCATTTCTATTACTGGTAGAATGTCTGAACAGATAGTAAGTGATAAAAGAAAGATATTTTTAAAAAATGACAGTGCTGGTTAGTCACTCAATAAAAACCGTCATTTGGTGGAGGGGGGGGTGAATTCAAGAAAAGGGGTTGATCAATGAATGAGTTACTTTCCAGGCATTTTGAGGGGCAGTAAACACTGAAAAAGTCATAATTTATCAAAACAAAAATTAGACGCTACCCGACACAAACTACGGGATCAATCTAGCAAAAACTTGCAAATTTAACCCCACATCCACCTCCTGATAAAAACTTAGGGGGGGGCGTTTTTTTCTAGACACAATGAATGTTTAGATTCTCAACCCTCTAGCTCCATTTGTACGCCCTGTACGCATGATACATACATACATTCATACATAGCCAGCCAGACTAACTTACAAACTGAAGAAATCCATGTTGATGGCTTTGGTGATGGTTTCACTTGATGTTTCCTGATGAAAAAAACTGATTACTGGCTTCACTCAGCATCTATAAAGAAATTTCTGGTTGAACTTGATGCCTCAAAGTGAAGTTTAATCACAATCATCCCGCGGAATAATAGAATTAATGATAACAAGCTTGCTTCTATTTTCCCTTTCATCTCATCTTCATGTTTTATTTTTCAGTGCACATATATATATATATATATATATATATATATATATATATATATATATATATATATATATATGTATATATATATATGTATATGTATTTATATATATATATATGTACATATATATATAATATATATATATATATATGTATATATATATATATATAGATATATATAATTGTACATATATGTACATATATATATATATGTATATATATATATGTATATATATATATATATATATGGATATATATAATTGTACATATATTTATATATATATATATATGTATATATATATATGTATATATATATATATATATATATATATATATATATATATATATATCGTAAGATTATCTATGTGTGCGTGAGGGTGGGCAATATTCCTGTCAGTTAATGAATCTCTCGCTATCAATAAGTTCTTAATGCTATATCTACCTTTTCTATCATTGAATTTATCTATTTGTACTTAAATGACCTCTTTGGTGTGCTTATTTATCTCAAAAGAAGGTGTTTAAATAACTATGAACGTGTTTGAATATACAAACTTGGGTATGCAAAAATAGATATGTACATATATGTATACATTCACGCATACCCATGTATAAGTAGTATGTATGTCTCCGTGTATGTGCATTTGTTTGAGTAACGACTACAGGAAAAAAGTATATATATATATATATTCATTTTCAAGCAGTGACAAAAAAGACACTCAATCATTGATATTTAAAGGCAATTTCATTTAATCGTTTTAATTTTTTTCAAACTGGTTTCAACGATATGATATCTTCCGGGGAAAACTTCTTTGTGGAAAATTTTTAAACAATTATTCTTTAGAAAAAAGTCAATAAAATACTATATATATTTTCCAAAACTATATTGTTAAGGGCAAAAAAAAGCTATAGACAAAGTTAAAATATATATATATATATATATATATATATATATATATATATATATATATATATATATATATATATATATATATATATATGTGTGTGTGTGTGTACATATGTATGAATGCATATATGAACATAGACATATTGAGAAAAGATACGGCCAAAGAGTTATGTACTGGTTAAATTCTACAATATTTTTAATTTTTTCGAAATTTCAGTTTCGATTCTCACCCTGAGTTTGTTCTTTACTTTCCGATTGAGCTGTAGAATCACAGTCCATTTCAAAGTTGCAATAAAAAGCAACTGAAAGTCAGGATGAAGGTTAAAGCAAGTCAAAATAGACTATAATAGTTGAATTTAGTGTATCAGATCAGTATGAAAAAAGTATGTTTCACGTTGGTTTTATTTAAAGATATTTGTCCTGATGGTCCACTTCTTTACAAGCAATAACAATTTTTGTTTTAAGAAAGTAAAAACTCCTACTTTTGTTGCTCCCACAAGTTTTAGTCAATCCATTCCACAGCCTTCCTAAGGGGTACAATCAATAAAAAAAGAGAGAGATCTTCTTTCCCAGAAAATGATATCAAACAGAACATGTTACAGTAAATACACTGTTTGACTCAGCTCATTCTCAGGAACATATGCATCAATGAATATTCCATTCTTAGCAACCCATGTCACACAAGAGATTCCACATTTTTATGCACAGAATTGCTCTCCAATTCTTTCCTTCCCGAGCTAAGAAATCCATATAGGTCTGACTTATACATTTGACAATTAAGCTAATGTATGCCTCTCCCTTCAATATTCAAACCCTTCAACAATGTCTTCAGGTGGATAAAAGACTTATTTTCTTTTTAGATAATTTTTGATAGAGGGCCAATATCCCCCCACACACACATGCACAAAAGTGCTTTTTTGGGTCTCTATGGTCATTTGGGACCAACTGTGCCCAAATCTTGTGCTGGTGTTTATAAAATTTAGATAAAAGATTTTTTCTTAGATGATTTTTCATAAACGATCTATATTTTTTAGATAATTATTTCACTCATGCAAGTTACAGTTATTTTTCTTATGTTCATTGAAGCCTTGGGTCTGACTTTTCCATATTTGCAGGGAATGTTATTGAAACAGGTTTAGAAAGGATGTTTTGAAGAGTGGTTGTGCTTTTGAAAAACATCCTGGAATGTTCAACGCCTGCAAATCCTTTGGATTAATTCAGCCATTTTTCTTCCTAAGGGTATGCTTTCTGCAGCTACTTAGTTGGGGTCTCTCGGGTTCTTCCTCCTATTCCCTCTCCTTAGAGGTAGTATACAATGGAAAGTTGTTACTGCTTACATGCTTTAATTATAAAGACTGTCACTGAAACTATCAATACAGGTTTCTTTTAAGTTTCCAGGTTGGTTTACCTGTCTGGATATATCTGTATGTTTCATGGGTACCTGCCACACCAATAGGGCAAAAAGAGCTGAAAATTTTGGGATTTTTTTTCACCCTCCCTCCCGCTAAATAGGTTTTTTAGTGGAAGGTTCAGTCTGCAATGTACATGTATGCTAAATTGGTCATCATTTTGAGCCCGGCAGTGTTTTTTCAAAATTCAAATACTTTAGTAATCAAGCAAAAGGTGATCATTCTTTCTTTCCAATGTTTTAATCGATCACCCCCAAAACAGCATGCTGCCAAAAGATGCTGGTTTGGTGTCAGTTTCTATTGAGTGACTATCTAGACCTACTCTATATTCAGGTTCCCAGGATCACTGATGACCTTTGTTCAATGTTGAAGTCAGCAAAGTAACCCTTTCTTTATACCAAAGGGATGGTTTGAATTAAAAGTCAAATATAATCCCATTGTTGGTTTCCTATCCATTCAAGTGCTATAGACATTCCCTATACAGATTACATGGCCAGAGTATTAGAAACCTTTAACCAAAACTGTCATAGGTTTCTTCAGTTTTCAAGATGGGTTGGCTGGCTGACTGACTGGCTCTATACATGTCTATCACACCTGCATCATCATCAGCCTTTCTCTTAATTCTCCAAAATTTGCCAGACCTCTCTATCGTGAACATTGCAGAGCCAGTTCTTTCTAAAATTGTCTAGTTTGTCATGCCATCTTCTATTTAGCCACCTCTGGGAATCCATGTTGTAAGTTGTGCTGTCCATTGGTGGTTTGTCATTCTTGCTAAATGACCAACCCATTGCCATTTGAGTTTTCATATAATTTCCATGATATCTCTTACTCTTAGGCTGCACCAGTAGAACTAGATAGCAGAAAATTTAGTCATCTAGTCCTTGTTTTGTCTAGAAAAAATGTTTTATGGATTTGACCTGCCCTCAGTGTTTTTTTATAGGAAGGATTCAATTTCCAATCCATGTTTATGCTAAACTGATCTCTTAGTATGTGCCCAGCATCATTCATCCTTTTTTTTGAAGAATCAAGACCTTTTTAGTGATCACTGCCTAACAAAAGATGAGGGAAGTAACTGATTTATTGGTCACCCCTTTTTTAAATTTTCAATTGATCACCTCTCACACGACATGCGGTCAAGAGACATTGGTCTCATGACAGTTTTTGTATCAAGCGACTGACCTGACCTGTAAAATTATCATCAACATTCAATAGCCAGATCAAAGGTTTCAGCCAAGAAGATCATAAGGCAAGTTCTTCAAAGATCACCGTTGAAACACAGGGGAAAGTGATCCCATGCCTTCTTCCTGCCAATTTATTTCAAGTCCGAAGTAGAAATGTGTTGTCTGTATGCAAAATCTTAACAACTCCAATTAGTTTCTTGTAGAGATGCTAGTATGGTTTTTAAGATAAGTATCATCGTCCAGTTTGTCTCATAAAAGCAAAACCTCCTTTATTTGCACTTTGTTGAATAGGTTCACTACATCAAAGCTCACCATTTGTCATGACATGATGGGAGCCTCTTTAATCACTTCCACAAAATGGACAGAGTTCCTCACATGCAATGGTGCCTTACCCCCAAATGCTTGTAGTAAATCAGCCAAGAAGCCACTCAGGGGATTACATGCTGTGCCAAGGCCCTTCACTTTTGGTCTCAACGGGATATTTGCTTTGTGTATCTAAGGAAAGCCAATTATTGAAAAAAAGACCAAACACATTTTTCTTCATTATTAGGTGAACCTCTTAGGAAAAGACATGCAAGACTTTACTGTATGAAGAATTGAAAAGATTATCAGCCAAAAGAATGTCAACTTCAACATGCAATTAAGAAATACCACCCCACAAACTCAGGTTGCCAACTCAATTTAATTCTTCCAGCTAAAACAGGCAAATCCTCTCCACTTTTGGCTAATTTTATGGCTAAAAAAATTTACATACCCATTTAAAGCTCAATTATCAAAAGAAATAACAATATACTGAGACTCCAGAATTAATGATTAATAAAAATTATACATTTATTTTCAGATTTGTAGTGGATTTACTAAAAAATTTATTTGTCTGATTCTAAAAATATTCCCAAAACACCTGTTTCTGGTTGAAATTCAGTTTATCGATCTTGAAAATTATAAAAAAATATTTTCCCAATATAGTTAGATTTGTTTTGACTGACCTTAAAAAGTGGTTAAAATCATCTTATTTTTTTTCCATCCTCAGCTAACTTTATAGCCATGAATTTCAGATATATATATATTGGGCTAGCAATAGAATAAAATTAAATCAGCGAATCATTTTTTTAAATGGTCAGATTTTTGGTTATCTGCTATCACAGATGTTTATTGGCTAAATATAGGAAAAATTGGGGAGATGTGGCCGAAAAAATGGCTGATTTGGCACCACATGAAAATATTGCCAAGTTAGTACAGGATTATCTTGATTAGTAGATTATTATGTACCAAAATTTTTCATACTGAACTGTTCAAGGTCTTATGATTTAATGTATTTTTGTTTTCAGCTTATACTTATTTATGTTAATTCTTGGCCCAATACCCAATTGGTATTACATCAAAACCTGTACTAACTGAAAGTTTACGATTCAGGGTATTGCAGTACTGAAACTCATTTTTCACTCACTAATTGATCATTCCTTTTCCCAAGTTTTCAAATGACAATCCTCAACATGGCATGCTTCCAAAAGATGTTGGTCATATGACATTCTCTATTGAGTGACTAAGCAGACCTGGTTTTTTTTAATATGAATCAATATTCTCATTTATTCATTATGCCATTTGGTCCATTTTGTGCATCCATAGTCAATTTTATTAATGGCTAAAATTTGTACAAACCAGAACTCAAAGATCGCTAAATCTTTTGTAGACAAACTTATTGATCAATACAATGAGAATCATTATTATTAGTGAATATCCTGAATTTTCTTCTGACAAAATGTCCAACTCTTTTTCATTTAACAACCAAAATTGTTCACTTGATGCTAGAAAAATTGAACTACAAAGACAAGAAAGCTAAAATTGTTTCCTAAGTTGTTAATTTGGTTTCTTAATCTCCAGATTCTAACATGTGTTTTAGTCTAATTTGAAGTCAAAAGAATAAAAAGAAATGGAGTCTCTCACAAATAATTGCATGTTGTAAAACATCTGCTGCTTGGCTGGATGCTTTGGATTCAACTGTAACGAAGGAAGGACTGTGAAATTAACTTTAGTTTTTGATCTTTTATCTTTTCTCTTGATCTTTATTTTCCATCTATAACTGAGTTCAGCTAGAAATAACCAAAGTGTGCCGGGGTTGAACATGCATTCTGCTTGCAACAAAATTCATGTAAAAGTTAGATTAAAGGCTTAGATAGAACATGTTGAGAAACTACAGTTTGTGATCATAGAGGATTGTTACTTGACTTTTACATTCTTACCTCTTCAAAAGAACTCCATGGAGAGTCAGGTGATGGTGACCATGAATCATAGAATGCAGTTTCTTAATATCTTTGTCGTCTGTTGACTTGGAAATAAAAACACCAAACGCAGTACACATGTTCATGCTAGCAATTGTAGCTCAAATACTAACCAACATGGTGTGATGCAGTATTTCTTTATGAAAAAGGTAAAAGTCACTGCTTTACAATATAACAGTGTTAAGCACAATAAAAAATGACTCATTAGTGCACTGTTTTAAAATGTTGGTTTCTCTTTGGACAGTTATTGTACATTGTTTCAATAATGCACAGAACTCGGCAAGACATAAAACATTACAAAAAAGAAACCTGATTGATTGCAGGATCAATAACATAGCAAGAATAGCTTCACCATCAATAGCTATTCAGAGAGTTTAGTCTGGTACAAGCCTACCAGTGTGAATCATTCAGTAAGACTGTGGCTTATTAATTAGTCTTACAATACATTAATAGTGAGTTTGATTTTTACTGAGTGATTCATGAATATCACCTTATACTTATCTTTTGTTCTGTTGAACAAATATCTAAAACATCCTTTTCCCTACCGGTATAGTTGTTTACATTCCTGGGATGTTATGGATATAAATGCACCTGTTATTTGAAGGTGATAAAATGCATTAGGAAATATGTACGAATGTGCATATGAACACTGCACAAAAGATCTGTTCATTGAATGATAACAAGGATTATTCATATCTCAAGATAAGTAATTTCCATACATAGATACAGACAATACTAAAAGATGAGTTTGATTCCAAAGGATGCCACCCTTTGCTTACTGTGGTTGATAGTCAAAAATGCTAAATACAACATAGCTAAAGTTTTATATACAAACAGAATTGCATAGAAAAAAGATTCTGTAAGTTTTGTTGATATGCATGTCATTAATCTATGAATTTCACTTTTATTCCATTGACTGAATCTAATCCAAAACTTAACAATGTAAAATGTTTCATCCCAGTCAAAAAGTACTATTGTTACATTACCTCTTGTGAGGTTCAGGTGCAGCTATGAAAAATAGAAGGGATATGAATGAAAAATGCGTGTTGTGAAACCATAGATCTTGAACAACCAGTTAAAACTGGCTGTGAGGGAAAACGTCTCTCATTTATTCTTTGTATTGACAAAGAAGAACCTTCTGTTTTAGAAAACATGAAACTGTGCTGAAGCAAACATAAGATGCATAATGATCACAGAGCAAGCTCAATCCTAAGTGGATGTGCCTCTGCCACTGTCCATATTTTGTCTTCCTCTTCTCCAGCGCTTTTGGCACTTCTGCTGTCATCTGCAGCCCTTCTACTCATCTAAGCTGATCAGCACCCAAAACAGTTTCTTGCTTTTCTTTGTCCTGCCAGCCTCAATTTAATATATATTTCCCATTCCTGCCTCTTACTCAAGTGGCCTCTTTAGATTCTTGCATTATACTAGGACCCCAACCCTAATCTGTATCTGATGCCATGCTCTATACTACTACATGTTAGGGTGTGACAAGTAACCACGATTGTTATGGAAAGACATGTAAGAAACTGTCAACCAGAAGTGTCAACATGGATTTCTCCAGTTTTCAAGTAGGTCAAGCTGGCTAGCAGGCTAACCAGCTGGCTATGTATATATATATATATATATATATATATATATATATATATATATATATATATATATAATATGCATGTACAGGACACACCAACTGAGCTCAAGGGTTGAAAATTTAAATATTTACCCTTAATTATGTCTAGAAAAAAGTTTTTTTGATTTTTTTATCAAATTCTTACTCTAAATAGGACTTCAGTCAGGGGTTCAATTTGCAATGTAAATTTATCACTGGACAACCAAGGTGAGAGTAATAACTTATTCATTGGTCACTCATTGCACATTGCCACGACGTTGGTCACATGACTATTTCTATTGAGTGACTAACCAAACCTGTTTTTTATAATGTAGTAGATGTACAAGCAGGTGCACATTGCTCTGTACATTTATATTTTCTACACCAAACGATAATTCAGTCTTCGGTATTTTAGTATTAGAGTTGTCCCTATTATTATACAGAGCAATAGGAAGCTGCTTGATTATACATTTTGCATGATATAAAACACGATGGATACTTTTTGTCAATCTAACTTTATTATTAATTTTCCTTGTTTGAGAAAAGGTTGTTAATTCTCTGGGTCACAAAAATGAAAGAACTATCCAAAGAAAAATTAAAAGTTAATCTACAAAAATTATCTGTTGAGTTTGATGAAACTTGCCTGGAAGGAAAATTGCTGCCAAAATATACATTAAATATATATATATATATATATATATATATATATATATATTCATATATATTCATATATATTTATATATATATTTTTGTATATATAAATATATATATATATATATATATATATATATACATTATATATGAATATGCATGTGTACATAAATATATATGCGTGTGTGTTCACAGGTGTGTATGCTTATTGCATGGGTATAAATATTCATGAAAATATACAGTGGGGGCAATAAGTATTCATACGGTATGAATAAGTGAATGTTCTATCAAATAACTTTCTTAATATATGGTGTACTGAGTAATGACACCACAACTAAGATACTACATAGGCAATGATACACATTTCAGATTTGGTGTGTTTTATCTGAGAGGAGGTGTGTGACAATATTTGAAGAACAGTTAAACAAAAAGTATTGATACACTTGATATAAATCATTATATTTGGGTGAATATTGAAATATATTGTCACAAATAATTGATAATCAGTAATTTCTAGTATGTTCTTGGAATTTCTTTTTCTAATATTCATTTTTAATTCGCATTCAATAGGATTTAGATTAGGCGATTGCAAAGACCGTGGCAAATTATTGATCTTTTCTTTTTCCATCTATTTAGTCACCAGCTTTGACTTAAGTCTTAGATCATTGTCATGTCAGAATATCCAATTTCTCCTGATTGTTCTCATGTTTCTTCAAATCATACAAGTTGACCCACACCTTTTGTACTAAAGCAACCCAAAAACATACAGAACATTCTCCATGCTTCGCTATCAAGATGGTGATCTCATCAGCAAATAATTCTCATTCTTTTTCATCCACACTTATTTCTGAAAAGTTATAGTTTTTTCTCATCAGACAACAAGACTTTATCCCAAAATGCTTTACCATTGTTTTGATGCTCTTTTGCAAAATTTGAACAAGCTTTCACGTGTGTTTTGTGCAATAAAGGTATCTCTCTTGGTCTATGGTCTTTTCAGTCCCACTCGTGCAATACATCAGCCCTTGTTACCTGTGGTTTCGTTATCGATGTGCCTGACCATCTTGCACAAATTTCTCGCTGAAACTTTACAAGGACAACGATTTTTTTGTCACCAGCTATGCTTATTAACGATTAATAGTCTCAAATCGATACTGAGCTCTTTTGTCCTGTCATGGTGGAACAAGTTCAAGACAATTGATGCATGAATAACATGATGCTTTGCAGACAAAGCTCAACAAGGTAACGTTGTAAATTGCTAAAAATATTGATCAAGTTATATGAGTATGTCAAATGGTTCTATAAAGATGGAAAATAAATCATATTCAAATATTCACCCAATCTACAGTGATTTATATCAACTGTACGAATACTTTTTGTTCATGTGTTTTCCATACATTGTTACATAATTCCTTAAATAAAAAAAACGTATTTCACTTCATATTTTGTGTGTATCATTGCTCACGTTGTATCTTGAATGGGGTGTAATTTCAAAGTAGTAGAGTAAGCATGAAGAAAGTTATTAGATGAAACTTTCAATTTTCTATACCATGCAAATGCTTCCACTGTGTCAAAAAGTTCTCAGTAAAATCAAGAACCCTTTTATCAAAAGATAGATAGATCCACTAAGATAATTATTTTCCTCCATGAATTAAACTTATATGATGCGTTTATTTTTTTAAATGAATCCAAATTGTTATATACCAACAGTTATCTGAACAGAAGTTGTGTGGTGTCCCGTATACTTTTAGTTAAGAATTTGATACAAAATCCATCTTTTAGCTAGATATCTAAAATGTCGCTTCCTAAAATGATCCTCTATGGAAATATGTGTTCAATTGATCAGTTGACCCGATCTTCTAGTCGGTTACTTTTCTTTGTGTTTACCAGTATTAGAGAATGGCTCCCAAGTTGCTCACATACGATCCCAAATACATTGCACATAACTTGGTAGCTAAACATACACTCTGAACCAGATCTCTATAACCAATCCTTGGTATGCTTCAAGCCTTATGGATTCAAAGCAGTTCAGGCACCTCCACTCTGACTCTAATGACTGAGCAACTATCATGACACAAAGCTCCCACCTTTCACTTTGAATCTATCTCCTATCTTCTCTCCTCTTCTCGTATCTATGTTGTCACATATGTATTTCCTTTTCAGTCCAGGATCCTCATTGATGTTCATGTGTTAGATGTACATTTTATTTGTTCATCTGGAAAAAAAAAAAAGAGAAAAAAATGAGGAAGACAGGTAACCGGCTAGAAGATTAGGGCAACAAAGCAATTGAACACGTATGTTAAGGGCTTTTATAGAGGGTCATCATAGGAAGAGATTTTTAAATATCTAGCTAAAAGGATGGTTTTGTTTCACATTCTCAACTAAAAGCATAAGGGGTGCCACAGTTGGTATGTTAATGACTCTTCTCAAAATAATAGACAGTACAAAATTGTTATGTAATAAACATGGAAATACAGTTATCCCTTGTCATCAGTGGGTTTTCAAATTGCAGTTTCAACAATTCATGGTCCAGTCTTGAATTATTTATGTAGACCATATGAACCCTGAGATAAACGTGGTTGAAAACTGTTGCATACTCACGAACCAGTTTGTCAGATCCCAATTTAGACATTAATATATTTTTTTCCAATTCGCTGTACTGTAGTTCAATGAAATTCTTGTTTTTCATTAATTAACTGTATGTTATAAAAACTAAATAAAACTAAATGCTTTCCTGCATTCATTTAATTATTTGTACAATTGGGAATGGTAAAATGTTTGTTGATCAAAAAAGATTTGTGACACAAGATTAATGGTTTTGGGGGATTAAGGGAGTTTGGGAAGTGTCAACAAAAATTATTTGCGGATTTAGTCCCTAACCTTTGTTGGAAAGGGACAACTGTAAATCATATTCCATCTTTATAAATTATATTTCAGTCATTAGCAATTCAGAATTCAGAATTCCATTTGAAGAACTCAAACACATATACTACTGACAGAGCTGCCTTTAAGCCAATTGGACCAATTTCTCCTTTTTGGGCCCCACACCTAAGGGGGGGCCACGGGTTAGGGTGATCTACTCTAGTCTTGTCAAACACATACAACAACACATTGTAGGTTTTACAGAGAACAGCGATCATTTTAATTTTCCTCTGGATTCATTGAAATTCAGTAGCATTTGTTTTTTATGGTTTATATTTTGATTTTTTTCACTGTACTTAGATTAATCAATATGTTAATTAATCTTAAAACAGCGTAAAATTTTATTTCTTTGGAATTTTTAATTTTGATTGCTTTCCATTCTACCATATTGATATAAAGTCTATAATAAACTTAATTTATATCTTTAAATTCTACAGACTTGACTAGGGCTCTGCCAAACATGTTTCTTATTGGGGCCGGCTGCTTCCAAGTCCAGCCCTGACGACTGTCACAAAATTACTGACTTTTAATGACTAAATACACGTACGTAAACACACTCATCTATAAATGTATGGATGATCAATTCTAAAGGATGAAAGAAACTTCTAACAAAGCTCGGTGATCAATATTTGATTGAGATGCAAGAAGTTTGGTCGAATTTGGTTCCATTCCCTTCTTTAGCCTCAAGATAAGAAACTAGACATCAAAACAATAGAAACCGAAGCCTTTTAGCAGCATGCCATATTGTTCCAAATTGAACCCCCAACACCTAACTAAAAACCAATTCGGGGGGGAAATTTTTTAAAAGAAAAGGGGG
Organism: Thysanoteuthis rhombus; assembly: GCA_963457665.1. NCBI lineage: Eukaryota > Metazoa > Mollusca > Cephalopoda > Oegopsida > Thysanoteuthidae > Thysanoteuthis > Thysanoteuthis major. The sequence goes on along the minus strand of OY735219.1, from coordinate 39,269,064 downwards.
GGTTATTGGTAGACATAATAAGGAATATGAATGTTTAAATTTTCAGCCCTCTAGATTCATTAGTGCAGCCTATATACATTACGCATATGTACATACATAGCCAACCAGCCAGCTAGACCAACTTTAAAACTGAAGAAACCTATGATGACAGTTTTAGCAGCAGTTTTGGTTGACGGTTTTTAATATCAACATCAAATGATTAATATGATCATCATATGATTTGCCTATAAGAATGCATTTATCTTTTTTCTGAAATACATTCAACTTTTATTGCTTGATAGGTTTTATATATATATATATACATATATATGTATGTATATATATATATATATATATATATATATATATATATGTGTGTATATATACATATATATATATATATATATATATATGTATATATATATATATATATATACATATATACATACATATATATATATATACATATATATATACATATATATATATACATATATATATATATATATATATATATATATATGTATATATATATATATATATATATGTGTGTGTATATATACAGATATATATATATATATATATATATATATATATATATATATATATATATATATATATATATATATATATATATATATATATATGAAAATAGGTGTTGATAGAAAATTCATGAGGAGGTTCAATTGTCAGACCAGTCTGAGAATTACACCACTGACATTAAACTCAGAGTTACCACAAAGAACAGAAGTTTCTATTTACATCTACATCTATTTACATATGCACTATCCTTAGCATCAAGCTCTCTTCACACATAGATAACTAAACCCTTTAAAAAAAAATAATACCAATGTATATATTTATGATATCCTGTTCTGTTTTGATATGATTTAGCTAAGAATGGGAATATGTTACAAAATCTGGGGCCCCGTTTGATGGTTTGGTGTTCCAAAATTAGTGCAGATTCTATACATTGGCATTAATTTCAAAATACGAAGTAATTGAAAACTTCACCCAGATTTTGTAACATATCCCTATTTTTGGCTAAATTGATATTACAACATTTATTCTAATCTTTACCAAAGTGAGGACCATTATAAAAAGTGCACACCCAAGTGATTAGTACTCCATGACCTTTAAGGTCCCATCAAAAATTTTTAAGGTCTTCTTAGGTTATTTTGGGTTGTTTTTTCTTATTCTTAACCTATTAACATCCCTCAAGATTGTTAATTCTATTTTTTCCTTGATTTTTTTCATCTCTCTTAAATACTTACAATCCTCTCCCCCCTTTCATTATTAACCTTGCACATCCAAAATGGAATGATGTAGATTCATAAGCTGCAATGATCGGGATGGACTAGGATTGGTTTCTTGGGTAACCTACATCTCAGGCCCCCGATTCCAAGACTTACTGATCTGTTTAGCAGTACGCTTGGAGGATGGAAATATATACGCCTCCATTGATAACACCATACAATAACATAATGGTTACATCTTCGAACAATTAAAGTCCATATGAACCACTGACAATAGAGATGAACTTCAAAACATGTCCAGAAATCACGCAATGAAAATAAAGATTTGATATGCAGTGCATACTCCTGTTTTGGTCTTGATTCAAATACTAAATCTCTTTACAATGAATTTAGTGCCTCATGGGAACCACGCAACGTGCACACTAAAGAATTATGCTAGGCCTCACATGGAGGGACCAATAGACAGCACAATACATCCGGGAAAAGACAAGAGTCATGGACATCATAGAATCCATTAAAAATCTCAAATAGCAGTGGGCTGGCCATGTTGCAAGAATGGTGGACAACCAATGGATATACATTCGGAAAAAGATAAGAGTTACGGACATCATAGAATCCGTTAAAAATCTCAAATGGCAGTGGGCTGGCCATGTTGCAAGAATGGCGGACAACCAATGGATATCACGACTCACAACATGGATCCCCCAAGATCACATGCACAACTGAGGCCAGCAGATTATTAGTTGGAGAGACGAGGAAGACAAATTCAGAAAGTACTGGCTCCCATGATGGAGAAGTGTGGTGAATCCTGGGGAAGGTCTATGTCCGACGACGGACGTTAAAAGAATGATGATGATGATGATGATGATGATGATGATGATGATGATGATGATTTAGTCTTGAAAGCTTTACAGCTTTAAACACTAAACATTAAAGAAGCATCCTCAAAATTCTTTTGTGTTACTTCAGTCACTTATTTCCCAACACCTGTCAATGCAATTTATGTAATCTTTGTCCGTGTTTTTCTTCCCTTTTTTACACATACTTTATTACAGTGCAATGTGTTAATTTTTTTCTTGTTGGGATCATGAGTTATTTACCATGTAACCATTTGGGGAATTTTAAAAACAAAACAGTTATATTAATATGGCTTCTCAGCTGTGTTGATCAAACACCACGTCCCTTTCAGCTATATTTCAATACATAGCTCATGTCATACATGTAGTTTGTTATTTTATATAGGGTATTATCGTGTGTATTGTATATGGATATCATTGTATACTGCACATCATTTGATTTTTTGAAACAGGGCTTACTCACATTCTCCATAGAGAATTTTGTTTGATGGTAAGAAAGTCAACTCGGACATTTTCAGTTTTGTTTGGAGAAACAATGAAAGGTTAAACTAGGGATGAGGTTCCTTCTTGAGTCCAGAAAAGAACCCACTTAGTCTGATCACCCATTAAAACACTACGAAATCTAACTCTGCTTACACCTGCTAGCCTTTTTCCTTTTGACTTACTGGTTGCTTTCTAATACATATTTTTATTGTCAGGGCAACATAAGCATATGTATACACAAATTATATGACCTGATTATGTTGTCTGTTCTCATTTAGAAACATGTCACTTTGATGCTTGTCCTCCAAATCAAGCCACAAGATGGAATATATTTATAGTATATTGAACAAGCAAATATACTGTCCTTAGTAATATTTACAAACTGATTGAGGTAGCTCTATCAAATCTAACTCACTCGCTTTTCTCATTACAGACAAAATATGCCGCCAGGTATCAGACTTATTGATCCCCACTTAGATATATATATATACATATGTGTGTATATATATATATATATATATATATATATATATATATATATATATATATATTGCGTGTGTATTATAGAAAAAGATTTTCTTTTATAAATGATTTATTAAATATGACAGACAAGGAATACTTTCAAAATTTTTAAAAGTCTTATTTGTTTCTTTTGGACCATTCTCATATTCATTGGAACAAGAACTTTATTAACTTGTTAAAAAACAGGAGAGGGTAAATAAAAAAAATTTAAATATGGTCCTTGTCTATCATATCTATATCTATATCTATCTATCTATATATGTATATATATATATATATATATATATATATATATATTTTACAGTGTCATCCACAGACAGCCGTTTCATTGCATTACAACTGTTCAGTGTGGCTATAGACTATCCATTATATCCAGTACAATGAGGTAGGATTGAAACCTTCGCTTCAGACCCGAGGCTGGTATCCTGTGTCTGCGCCACACAACTGGACGGTCAGTAAGGTTGAATATAAGCGAAATATTTATTTTAGCATATATTCCCCATCCACCAGAGTATATATATTAGCTGAGTTAGTTGTTGCCTTGATAGAATGATTGATTTTTATCATCACAGTCCACCTGAAACATGAAACAAATTTGTTGTGGAAACCAAGAGTATATATATATATATATACACTTATATATATATATATATATATATATATATATATATATATATACATGTATATGTGTGTGTGTGTATGTATGTATATATATATATATATATATATATATATATATATATATATATATATATATATATATATATACATATATATATACATACATATATATATATATATACATACATATATATATATATATATGTACATATATATATACATATATATATACATATATATATATATATATATATATATATACATATATATATACATATATATATATATATATATATATATATATATATATATATATATATATATAGTGTGTGGTAATTTGACAATGGAAACGTGAAAGAAATTTATGAGAAAAACAAGTGTTACATCTCAAAATTTTTTATTATAAATATGATAATAAAAGTTTTTGAGTTTCAACACTTGTTTTTCTCTTAAATTTCTTTTCAACTTCCCATTGTCAAATTACAACCATCATTTTGTCAGATTATCTCACATCAACACAACAAACATATATACATATATATTCATTTACACAATTACATATATACATACATATATGTACAGAGAGAGATAGAATGAGTGAGTGTGTGAGTGAGCAACAGAGTCTAGAAAGCTTTACATCTTTAAACAGTAAACATTAAAAAAAATTTCAATATCTGTTAAGGTGATTTAGGTAATTTTCTTCAGTGTTTCTCTATGTTTTACATATATTTTGTTATTATAGTACTGTCTGTAAATTTTTTCTTGTTGGGATTATCAGTTGTTTACCCTGTAACTGTTTCGGGAATTTTAAAAACAACATTTATATTAACGTATACATATCTATATATATATATATTTATCTATCTATCTATCTATCTATCTATCTATCTATCTATATATATATATATATATATATATATATATATATATATATATATATATATATATATATATATATATATATATATATATAGTCAAGAAATCTTTGAAGCTTTAAGCACTCAAGATGTTGCTAAAAATGTTAGGCATTTAAGATGATGTTAAAAAAATTCTCTCACTGATATAGAAAGTTTTTCAGTCTTGAAATGCTTGAGATCTTATTTACTCACTCAAGATCTTACATTTTTTTAAAAATTCTGTTTATTCATATATTCCTTTTATGTTAAGTAAATTATTCACTAATATCAAAGTTAAAAGCAGTTTATTTTCTACACAGCTATATATATACATATATATATATATATATATATATATATATATATATATATATATCACTGCAGATACCATAACAGTTATATGAGCAATAAAACCATTCAGTTGTAAAATAATCATAACACTCCAAGTATCCACCTTGTATAAATAGAGGCACTACTGTTGGATAAACAGAGGTGGCAAAACGACCATGCAAGTGTTAAGATAATCCATTTATGGATCCATAACAATAAAAAGAAAGGAATGAGATTAATATCAAATTTGGCAAAGGTTTTTACAGTCAGATGCACCAACCTGCTTTGACAGGAATAAAAACGAAAAGGAAAAATGATTGTTTTCATCGCAGCCTCAACATAAACTGAAGACCCTTGGGATGCATAAAAGACTACAAACTTTTGTTCAGACCATTATCTGGAATGGGCTCTCCTATTCATCTGTTCCTGGCAGGTTAGTTATAAATCAGATGTAATACAAACCTACTGGCCTGACAAAACTAAGATTTTCACAATAGTAACCAGCATTCCAAGGAATATTAAGAATCACAGCCACCAATATATGCTGCTTTTTAACCTCATAAATTGAAGAGTGCTGGTGGTAAAATCAAGTTACCTTGATGAAAATACTACCAGTATTTTTAGAATAATATATTTATGATAAAAAGAAATAGGTCTGGTCAGTCACTCGATAGGGTGATCAATTAATCAGATTGGAAAAAGGGGTGATCAACAAATAAGTTACTTTTCTTGCTTCTTTTGGTTTGTGATCACTAATAAGTATAGATTTTCAAAAAACAAGCATGAATGCTGCTGGAAAGAAACTAAGGGGCCAATTTAGCGTAAGCTCTCATTGTAAATCGAACCCCCAACCCAATAAAAAACCATTTAACCTTGTTTCTATTTGTGTATGTGTAAGTTTCTCTGTCAGTACAGGCATACCCTAGTTAGTGCAATTCCAAAACTTTTCCGTACTGTTTCCGAAATCACACTGTAAAAGGACTTTTTATAACTCAACATTTTTTTTCAGCTTATGATTAGTTACATTAATTTGCACGGCAATATCTGAACAGTATTACATCTCAAACCAAACTAATCAGAACTGCACTATTCGAAATATTGCTCTATTGATAAGACCTTGGGAATTACGGGGCCACTTATCATTCAATTTCTAGAGGAAACTAAATGAGTTACTCTTGATATTGCTTGATTGCTTTGTAATAGAAAGACATACAAATTTGATGGTGCATTAGCTTGAATTTTATTATTAGATAAAGCATTTTTAATTATTTATAATTGGAAACCGTCAACCAAAGCTGTCAACATGGGTTCCTTCAGTTTTAAAGTTGGTTAGACTGGCTGGCTGGCTGGCTGGCTGGCTGGCTGACTGGCTGGCTTCCTGGCTTGCTGACTGGCTGGCTGGCTGGCTGACTGACTGGCTGGCTGGCTGGCTGGCTGGCTGGCTGACTGGCTTGCTGGCTTACTGGCTAGCAGACTGGCTGGCTGACTGGCTTGCCGGCTGACTGGCTGGCTGGCTGGCTTGCTGGTTGGCTGGCTGGCTGGCTGGCTGGCTTGCTTGCTGGCCAATCCTAAATCTTGTTTCATGATTTTTATATATACAGTAATATACTCAGTTCAGAAAATTTCTTTCAAGAAGATTTGCAAGGCTATCATGAACATCATACTCCCATTGATACCACATGATGTTATTATATTAGTGTACAGCCTGGACATTTTAAGCCAAGAACAAGTTCAGTAGGAAAGGCTTTCTTTTCCTGTAAATAGATTGTCACATTTACACTTATTGAATCTCTGCAAAAAGTCTTTCTCAGCTATCTTCTCAATTTGTCTCTTCTCTTAACAGGATAATACACTCACTCCAACAGCCATATACCTTTCAGTTCTAACATAGATACAAGTTTCAACATATATACAGTCGCCACTTGAAATTCATGGATTTCCTATTTGCAGTTTTGGTAATCTGCAGATTAGTCATGAATAATTTAATGTGAATATTTTTGCAAATTTTATGGCGGTTCGCAAAAAAATGCATTATAGAAAATGGACTGCACTATGTAAGAAGTTTTGGAAATCATAAAAGCAGATATATTCATAATGTAGCATCTACCACAGACTTTTAATAAAAAATGATATGTGTCTATAAAAACATCTGGAACTTGTGATCTATCAGTTCTATCATAATAATCTTTGTGTTATTATTAAGAAGAAAGTTTGTAGAAAATTATCCGCTAAAATTATTGATGTAGACAGTATGAAACTGGTGATAATCAGGGGTGAAAATTAACTGTACATTCTTATATTGCATGTTTTACTGTATTCATTCATTTATTCTTGTATTTACAATTTTGAAATGATATGAAGTATAAGTTTATAAAAAAAGTTCATGACATAAGATCTATGGTTATTGGGGACCAAAAAGGTTGAGGGCAGTCAGCAAAAATTATTTAGCCTATTCACGCTTCAATGATACCCCTACTCCGTGAATGGCATGGGATAACTGTACTCATTATTCAAAAGATATATTAAGGATAAAACAAGTTGAATGTTGCAATTTTCAAGTTTTTTATGAGTATTAAATATATATAAGATAAGAGAAAGGAAACACTCAACACATGTTTCATAGTAGATACATTTTTCAAGAATCTTGATTCTATATTATATGGATATATATGATTATAAATTGCATTATATTATATTGAAACTATATTTGAAATTATCTACCATTATTCCACGTTAGATATATCATTTGGTCAAGACAACATAGATAGAAACAAAAATTGAAGAAAAAGGAGCTGCTGCAGGAATCAAACCTGTTATCTCTAAGGTATCCGCTCCAGTGTAGTGCTGCTCTTACCAATAAGCTAAACTGTCCTCAGTAATACAAAGGCTGAAATAACTGATATAACACCAAATTCTCATTTTGTTTATTCACAGTCTATATCTGTCATATTTGTTTCTATCAACGTGGACGATTGGATATTTCCTCCAACAGAATAATTATAAATTGCGGTATAATATATTGAAACTCCATTTGAAACGATCTACCATGACTTAATGATAAATTTATCATTTGGCCTAGACAACGTTGATAGAATGCAGTAGCTCCATTTTCTTTCATTGTTTATTCCATGAAATAACATATCCATTTCTTAACAATATTCATAAATATATATATATATATATATATATATATATACATATGGAGGGCTTTTCATGTCATGAGAAAAAAGGGAAAATGTTAATCGTGAATAATGTAACAAAATACAATTTTCACATAATCCATAAGAAGGCTTAAAATGTTTTGCAGGAAAAACAAAGAAAATATTGATAGATTACACTCTGTGGAATCATTATTTTCAAATTTGGCACCTACTGTGTTTTGTCGTGAAACCCTTCATATTTATAAATACATTTCTTCCTAGGGACTCGGTGTTCATCCTTCATTATTTATCAAGATAGTTGCTAGTAGTTCAAGCTAAGACTCTTGGTTAGTCTATCATTATGATGAACAATGTGATTTTTCTGATTGTCTATAATAAAAGACTCTTCCACTTAAAGGTATCAATTTTGCTCATAAAAATATCTCCCACTCACCATTTGAAATTCTTTGACTTTAACGAATTAGTATTTTCTTTTCTAAAAGAAAAAAATCACCTCATTTAGATTCAAATATATCTGTGAATTTTTTCCCACAGGGATTAACTAACATCTCAAGTATCAAACCTTGTCTCTGTGCAATCAAGTGCTGTAAAGTAATATTTCCAGTATTTTCAAGATTAATAGATTTTTTTTCTGCAGAAGAAAATCTTGTTACACTTGATTTCATCTCTAACAACAAGTGCATCCAAAGGAGCTAATCTATTTCATATTTTGAAGGAACTTGTTTTATGAGGAAAAATTCACATCCACACATATAATAATGGTCACTGAATAGCAACCATCACAAGACCAATGTCTTTTGGCAACATGCCTTGTTGGGAATGATCAATCGAATTTTATGGAGATTTTTTTTGTGTTATGAAGTTGATTATATTCTGATCAACTTCGCTCATAATCATATATATAGAATTAATGATCATGCAACGTGCACATGAAAGAATAATGCTGGGCCTCACATGGAGAGACCACAAGACAGCACAGTACATCCGAGAAAAGACAAGACTAAGGGACATCATAGAATCCATTAAAAATCTCAAATGGCGGTGGGCGGGCCATGTTGCAAGAATGGCAGACAACCGATGGACATCACAACTCACGACATGGATCTCCCGAGACCACATGCGCAACCGAGGCCGGCAGAATATTAGATGGAGCGACGAGCTAGATAAGTTCAGGAAGTACTGGCTCCGCAACACCCATGATAGAGAAGTGTGGCAAATCCTGGGGAAGGTCTATGTCCAACGACGGATGTTAAAAGACTGATGATGATGACGATGATGACTCTCTTGGTTCTTTAGTTCTTTTTGTAAACAAAAACATTTATTTATGGTTCTGTTAACCGACTGTACCCCGGAAGCACTATTTTGTTATTTTTTTGTCAAGAGTATAGAAATTTTAGAAATAAAAGCACAGGTCTGATTAGTCAATAATTAGGAACCGTCATGCGACTAACCTCTTTTGGCAACATGCTGTGTTGGAGGCAATCAATCGAAAAATTGAAGAAAGGGTGATCAATGATCAATTATTTCTCATGCCTTTTGCTTTAGTGGCAGTGATCACTAAAAAGTCTTAATTTTCAAACACAAACTCAGGGATCAATTTAGCATACACTTACATTGTAAATCAAATCCCCAAATAAAAAACTATTCAGGGAGGAATTTTCAAAAACAGGAAAAAAAGCTTTTGATAAGGAGTAAATGTTCAAATTTTCAGCCCTGTAGCTCTCATGCAGCAGCCTGTATGCATAATATATATTTTCATAGCCAGCTGGCCCAACCAACTTGAAAACTGAAGAAACCTATGTTGACTGTTTTGGTTGACAGTCTCTAATTAGCAGTTTGTTTTTGTACTCTGAGAGACCCAACTGATGTGGTAAAATAGAATTCTTTTATGTTCTGATGACAGCAAAATTTGCAACTAAATTTAAAGAACAATAACATATAGAGGACAATAAAAAACATAAGAATCCATTTGTGATCAACAGAAAGTCATTCTCCCTCCCAGCTCACAGCAATGCAAGTCTCTATTATCTACATTATGTATGTCCAAATATTTGTCAAACTCCAGTACAAGGTCTGGAGTTGACCTAGTTTTCCTATTGTTGAAAGGACAACAAGAATAACAAAATCCTCACCAAATTGAAAAGGGTAAATCGATGTGTAAAAATCTATATTCCTCTACCATGATTTGAACTCTCGACCAACTGATTGCCAGGAAGATATCTTACTTAAGCTACATTGAATAACTTGAATATAAATGAAAATCTATCACACAATTACTTATGGACTCATTTCCCACTAATGAATAAATAGATTTTTTCTAAATAACATATATTTTTATAATTCATTATTTTTTTATATATACAATACAAAAGTTACAGTAATCATCTTCAGTCAGAATAGAAGTTGAGGTGAATTTCGATCCTACAACAGCTTACCTTGTTCATATGTGCTTTCATTTTTAACAGCATAGGTAAACTAGTGTTTTGATAAATAAACAACTGCTCTACTCTCATTCGATTGTGACTTATGCTCCTTTGCCAAGAGACCGCTTATTTATGTCTGTTAAGGCAGCCATATTGTTTACATTTGAATGAACAAACGCTATATTGATTTCGAAGGAGATAGAAGGCAAACACACCAGGCTATGTAATTAACAGAATAAAAGAGTTGGTAAATAATTTTCTGTTGTGACTTCACTTATTCTGGATTTCGTAAGTTCTTCAGTTATCCATTTAATGAATTTTGAAATCTATGACTGCTATTCTTTATGTTCTGAAGATCTCCTCATATAAAAGCCCTACATGCAAATTACTATGTTCAATGGTATAATTGGTCGGTTGTCTGTTTTGTCTGATTCTCGTTATAACCTAAAAGCTATAATGGACTGGTCCATGTGGATTGGCTCTAACAGAGCAAATAAAACTATTAAAGGGTTTTAACTTTAGATAGGCTGTTTTACCATAATGTATCATTGATCGTTTCAAACTAAAATAAACGAAAAAAATGTGTGTGAGTGACTGAAAGGAATATTCAATGTTTGTTTAATGTTATACTTAAGACTTGAAACTTTATGTCCGATCACCTTTTAAAACAGCTGAGTTGAGACTCTAAAAAAAGCTTAAAATTAGGATACTTAAATTATTAAAGATAAATTGCCAACTAAAATAACTTTAGGCTCCTAAGTACCATGTTATACATAAATAACCTCAACATTTTTAATAGGGACATGCTCGTAAGATAAATCAGCTTCAAATATTAGTAGAATTAAGCACAATTCCTGTTTGTTCCTCAAATATTGATTTCTTACAAAAATGTTTTCTCAAGATCCATCACCCTTTACAGTTTATTTCATATGGAAAAAATCTCTCTGATTCTCATCATTGTTTCCTCCAGCGTTGATCATAATCCTAAAAGACACATTACTGAATGCCGTAATTCCAAATGTTGAGATCCAAGAAGATTATGTCATTCTTTCTTACCATATTCCCTATAACACAATGGATCTTTCTTGTTGTATTACCTACAACACAATGGAATACAATACAATTTTATACAATAGACTTAAGCTTACTTTTTCTTCCTTAAAAACTCATTCAGAAGCACATATTGGTGCACTTTTGTGGACATTTTGAATATACAATACATACGTGACCATAATATTTAGCATAAATAAAATCCACATCTTATAACCTTCAAAATAATATATGACCTCCCAGGGTTTCTTGGAAAATGAGAAAACTTAAATCCATCCATTAAGTCCTTGCTTTGTAACCTTCAAAAGAAAACAGGGCTGAATGAGTTCAGCAAATATGTTTTCATGTTTTTCAAATGATTTTTTTTTAAACTGTAAGTAAATGTCTTCCAAGAAATTATATTGTTTTCTTTTCCTTAATTACATTTTGAGGATTAAAACCTTTTAGGATTGTGTTTTGAGTGTATCACAAGTTTCAGTGTTCCTGATCTTTTAGGATTTCAACATTTTGGATTATGGCATTGAGGATTGTGTAGTTTGGAATTATGACCTGAACCTGTTATTCAATTTACATCATGCTTTACAGTCTAGTCAATACAAAATGACACTCTGATTTACGCTACTGTTTTCTCTATCCTTACACCAACTTTGAAACAAAATTTGCAGGATAAATCTTAATCTTGATATGCTCTCTTGCCAACAGGATTTTGCGATTGATGATTCCACAACAGTTGAGAAATAAACCTGCTTACCAACATCAATATTGGACTTGACAACTAACCATTTAGAGCAAAGATCCCCTAAACAGAAATACTTGAAGTGTAGTGTACAAGTATCCATTTGAATATGCATACGTATCTCTGTAAGACAATCAACTTTACCCCTTTTGTGGGAAGGCCTCATCACGTGGACTGGCTCACGGATGGATTTTCAATTGACTTCTTCATTCAAGGTGAAGATATTGGATTCCATACAAATGAGAAGACAAGCCCGGTTAGTCACTAAACAGGAACCGTCATATGACCAACATCTTTTGGCAACATGCCATGTTGGGGGTGATCAATTGAAAAATTAGAGTAAGGGGTGATTAAGGAATAAGTTACTTCGTCCACATTTTGTCGGGTAGTGATTTCTAAAAATTCTGAATTTTCAAAAAATGTGTGCAAATATTTCCAGAGGCAAAATAAAGGATCAATCTAGCATAAAATTACATAGCAAATTGAGCCCCAACATTAAAACTTTTTAAGGAGGGGGGTTTCTAAAAACAATAAAAACATTTTTAATAGATATTATAAGTACTAAATGTCAAAATTTTGTCCTATAGCTCCATTGGTGCGGCCTGCATGTGTGATACTTACATAGGTATATACATTCATAGCTAGCCAGGCCAGCTTAGAAATTGAAGATATCTATGCTAATGTTGAAATTTTTGCCTGACAGTTTCTAATTTTTGGTTGACAAGAATTCAATTTCCAGGAGGCAACTTATTGAGGTGAGACCATTCACAGAATATTCTTTCCTGAGGAAGCCGTTCGAATATACTGGAAATAATGGAAGTTTTAAATAACCACCATTGCTGAGAAGTGCAAGGTTTCTAATTGCAAACAGAATGTAAAATGGAATTGGCAAACCGAGTTCAAACCCCAGCTGAGATAATTTATGTTCACCTTGTACTCATACCCTTGGGAAAGGCATGAACATATCTTTCCTCCTCTCAATTATGAGTAAATAAGAGTAAGAAAGAATAATTTGAGAAAAGGTACTGGGTGTTCTGAGAAAAATAAAAATTTTTATTGCATTGAGATTTTAATGGTAGAAACTTCAGATGTCGTAATACTGTTCCATGAATTTGAGTTCTTACACCTCAGTTACGTGACTACATTTGAAAAAACTTGGAACGTGCCATATAATTTTTCCATTTAGTGATTGGACATGAGGTACGTAAGTTGAATCAGCTAGCATAGGTTAGTGCCTGTTCAGTAACCAGCTCCAATTCCTTCCCAAGAAGAACCAACATTTTCCAAATTGTTTGTGTAGGTCACACAACTAAAGCATAAGAGTTCAAATTTTGTGGAAAATTTTCAGCGCATCTATTGTTTCTACTGTTAAAATTATTATATTCCATCATTAGCTCAGACTTGGACTAGCCTTTTGCTTTTTCAGTGATGATTCACTTATCATTGAGGAAGAGGAAATGACTCGGGCATGTACTCAAGGACATCTTAAGCGCAGTACTTGGCTTACTAAAGTATGAGTCTCCCTAACTGACAGACTGTAATCATAGTCGAAACTTTAGTCTTCAAAGCTCACCAAGTCAAACTTTTTTGTTCTGCTGCCAACAAAGATCGGGACATCAATTTCACCAAGTACGGGTGGCTAATGGGTATTATGCCTGACCAAAAGGCAACTCATGAATTTTGGTCTACACTTCTAGTAAGGCCGATGTTATTTTATCCAGAACTAGGGGTAGGGGAGGATTCATGCTTTTCTCAAGGGTATTAATCCAAAAGTGAACTCAAGTAGACTCAGATGGGTTTGGATTCGGTACGTCAATTTGATTGATATCCACCGCACCTTTTAAAGAATACTGTTAAAATATCAGCTCAAAATCTCAAAGCAATAAAGAGTTATTTTAAATTTTCATAGTGCATATTATTTCAGAATATACAGTATACTTTAAGACAATCATCATACACTGTATACTCTATATTCTCAATCCCTCTGCTGGCAAATTTACTTATAGACGAGTGGTTTATGGGGGTTTGTACCATGGGTATGCTCTGAACTATGGATGCATAAAAAATACAAGAATATTTCAGTGTGTGTAGAAGCAATCAACAGTAAATGCCTTTTTGGTACAATGCCAGGAAGGTGGTCCCGATTGTGAATCGTAAAATTCCACACGCTTGCTCATAAGATGTTACAAACGGTAAACAAATAAGAAGAAATAAGAATCAACAAAAGTCTTTTAGAGGTGCAAAATCTTTCAATTCCTGTAAATAGCAAATGCATATCAACATATAAAAGAGGAGGAGAAAAAAAGTTTAAAATGGCCGATGAACACAAGACAATAACAAAAGTTTTAGCATAAAAGCAAAATCTTTCTTTTTTTTTTACACTGAAACTTTTTTTAAATTTAACTGCACTTCAAGCGTCTTTTGATTTTCAATCATTACACTTTATGCAATTCTTGCAACACGTTTGTTTGACATTTCAAACAGCTTGTTTCGAAATTGTTCAAATTATTTCTGCTCAGAATATCTAAACATTTCCTAACAGATCATCAAACAAATTTAAAAGGTTTTTTTTACTCCGCTAAATACAGGAATTTTAAAAAATTTTACCCCTAAAAGACTTTTCATTAATTCTCTTATCTGAATTTTCATAAAATGAGCATAAATGCTGCCAGAGGCAAAATACAGAATCAACTTAGCATAAAAGTACATAGCAAATTAAGCCTCCAAACTGAAACCTATCAAGAAGGGGAGGAGATTTTCAAAAAACAAAAAAAAAACGTTTTGCTCAAATTATTTCCAGACAGTATACCTGAACATTTTCTAACAGGTGATCCAAAAGATTTAAAACTTTATTTCAACTTCGTTCATTACAGGAGTTTTAAAAAATTTTTACCTTTAAAAGACGTTTCATTTATTTCTCTTATTTCTTTTATTTGTTCACAGTTTGCAACATCAAATGAACAAGGATGTGCAACTTTTTTTGTGTGTTATTGTGCACACAAACCACCATAGGCCAGTGGTCTATAAA
The DNA here is from genome assembly GCA_963457665.1 of Thysanoteuthis rhombus. Lineage (NCBI taxonomy): Eukaryota > Metazoa > Mollusca > Cephalopoda > Oegopsida > Thysanoteuthidae > Thysanoteuthis > Thysanoteuthis major. The sequence goes on along the minus strand of OY735219.1, from coordinate 39,253,722 downwards.
AATAGATTTTGTAACATCATCATCATCCTTTTAGCGTCCATCGTTGGACATGGACTTTCCCCAAGATTCACCCCACCTCTCTATCATCAAGGAACTATTACTTTCTGAACTTGTCTAGCAAGTCACATCATCTTATTTTTTGCCAGACACAGATTCACGTATGATCTCTTGTGATCCACGTTATGATGTCCACTATATTGTCTAACATTCTTGCTACATGACCAGCCCATTGCCATTTGAGCCTTCTAATGGATTGTATGATATATAAAACTTAGTTTGAGAGTCAATCCTTTCGTTGGATTCCATAGGTAACAACTGGGAGGATGCTTTGGTTATCTACCCTTCTTTTCAGAACTAATAGGATTTTCTTGTTTTGAGCTTGCTCTTACAAAAGTTTACCAATCTAGAGAGATTCTTAACTTGATTTCTTCTTCTTTTCAGGATTTCATGGTGATTTGTAGTCCTAGGTAGATGTTGTGGTTTATTTCACTCTAGGGTAATTGTTTGCGAGCTAGTCTAGCAGACCATTATAATTGTGTAGTGAGGTCCATTCTCACTGGGTGCCATTCATTTGTGGCTTTGCACCTGACAAAACTAAGCTTAGTAAATACCTATAGTTTTAAAAGCATAATGTATAGGAATTAAGGACATATAAAATAAAAGTCTGATTAGTCACTCAATAGGAACCATCACATGATCTTTCCGTGGCATGCCATGTTGGGTGTGATTAATTAAAAAAATTGGAAAGAGGGGCAATGAATATGTTACTTTTCTCGCTCTTTATTGAGCAGTGATTTCTAAAACTATTCCAATTCTAATAAAAACAGGGGCCTCAGCTGCCAGACACAAACTAAGGCACCAATTTAGCATAAAGTTACATTGCAAATAAACCCCCCCTGCAATACACGTACAAACACACACACACTAAAAACCTATTTTGTGGGGGAATTTTCAAAGAATGAAAAAAGCTATTCTTTCTAGACGTAATAAATGTTCAAATTTTCAGACGCTATAGTTCCACTGGTTGAGCTTGCTCTGCCAAAGGCTTACCATCCCAGAGTGATTCTTCGCTTGATTTCCTCTTCTTTTGAGGGTCACATGGAGATTCTTGTTCTAGGTAGATGTAGTGGTCTACCTTGCCGAGTTTTGCATTTTCTATCATGACAGTTATGTTTTTATTCTCAAGGTGATTGTTGCACATGATTTTTTTTTTACTGAAGTTCATGTGTAGGCCGACTTTTCTGCTTTCTTCGTTTAGTTCATCTAACAATTGTTGGAGGTCATGTAGGTTCTCAGCTAAAAGGACAATGTCGTCTGCAAATCTAAGGTTGCTCAGATATTCGCCGTCTATTTTGATTCCCCTATTTTCCCAGTCCATGTTTCAGAAGATCATCTTAAGGCTGGCTGTAGAGAGTTTGGGTGAGCTGGTATCACCTTGTCTTACTCCTTTTGGGAGTTGGAAGGGATCAGAGTCTTTACGTAGCCTGATAAAGGAGCTGCTAAGATTGTATATGTGTTGCAGTACTTTGACGTATACAGGGTCTACACCTTGTAGGTTGATGGCCTTCATGATCACAAGAATTTCTACAGTCGAATGCCTTCTTGAAGTCTATAAATGCTACCGCCAGTGGCATTTTGTATTCTGCTGCCTTCTCTTTCAGCTGATTTATTGAATGAAGATGGTCCATGTTTGAGTAACTTCTTCAAAATCCAGCCTGTTCTCGTGGTTGATTCTGATCCCAATAATCCTGAAAAAAAAAGTATACAACCAATGCATTCTCCCGATAGTCATTTATGGAGCTAAAACATGGAACCTAACCAAGAGACAGGCCTGCAAACTGAGAAGTATGCAGCATGCGTATGAGAGAATTATCCTCAACCTTACATGGAGAGATCTCAAGACAGCACAGTATATAAGGAAGAAAACGAGAAACTATTAAAAAACTAAAATGGCAATGGGCAGGCCATGTTGCAAGAATGTCAGACAACCAATGGACATCACGGCTCATAATATGGATCCCCAGAGATCACATGAGAAACCGAGGACGACAGAACACAAGATGGAGAGATGAACTAGACAAATTCAGGAAATACTGGCTCCACCACGCCCATGTTAGAGAATTGTGGCAAATCCTAGGGAAGGTTTATGTCCAATGACGGACGTTAAAAGTCTGATGATGATGATAAAGGGGCCATCTACTGAACCTCAATATGAAGAGTTATTATCCTTACGAATCAGGTGCTAAAAACGACTTGGATGATGATAATGATGGTTCTCACTGGTGTGGCCCAATCGAACATTGGAAACTTGCGTTGTCTCGTTCTCTTTCGATGCCCTAAGCACATTCTTATTTTCCTAATGGTTAATCCAGGACTGTACTTATCTAATTATCTACCACTAACAGCCTTAGGCAAAGTAAAATGACACAAAATAAAAAGCATTTTATATCTATCAGATGTATTTGTATGCTGGTTTAACTTATTGTGATATGATAATAAGTTCTGAACTCTTCTTGGAATGACATCAAAAAAAAGTATCCGGCAGTAAAATACAATTATCTACCTGTCTATCTCTATTGAAGCGAATTATTCCAGGCGAGATACTTACTAATGCTATAATCCCACATCGTTGGATATAAAAAAGGCCTTGAGGGCTCAATTGATGAATTTATGTCCAGTCGTATGGTTCATTGTTTTATCGATTGGGATTTATTAGAGAGCAGAGCTGCTTTATTTCTTTCAAATTTTGTGAATATGACATTGTCCGCTTCAGCAACAAATTGCAGCTTATCTAATTATTTCGTCTTTTTGTGGAAATATTGTTTAGAGAGATTGGCCATGATTTGGACACTTATAAGTTTATTTTTCTTTGGTTGACTCAAATTACCTCTTCAGCCACGGAGACAGTAAAATGACACAAAAAAAAGACAGACTAGTTTTAAAAAGATTTGCTAGTAACTTTCATAAAAAGAGGAATTATCTGTTAAAACATTATTTCGAATCTCTGAAGCTACTTTAGCTGGCCTGAATCACCGCACTTCAGCAGTAAAATGACAGTGAAATGACAGAAAAAAGACAGACTACTTTTTAAAAAGATTTACAAGCAACTTTCAAAAAAAGAGGAATTAATCTCACTCGATAATTGAAAAACTATGGTGTCAAACTTTAAAGTAATGTGAAAAAAATTCCATCATAGAATAAATATGGGCAGAATGAATCATATCTATGATATCACTGACATTTTCCACTGGAAAACCTCTGGAAATATTTAGATTCTGGACAATCTAAATGTTATTGATTAATTTGCCAAAATAAGGCCCGAAAGAGGTGAAAAATACTTTTTTCTCGAGAAATAAAAAAGTTGAGTACTGATGCCTATTTTCTGGTATGTACACAAAAAGCTGAGGAGCACTGAAACACACAGACACACACATATAAAGGGATAGAGCCCTTCACCATCTTTGGTGGCTATGGTTGTTCAATTTGTTTGGAAATCATCCAGAATCCCTGAAATTACACAAGGGATGCTCAATATAAATATTTTTGCTTGAGTTCTTCGAGTCAAATGTTTCTTTGTTCTCAATAAGACATAAATTGCCTTCGCTATCTTTGATAAATATCATTGTTTATAGTTTGTAATGTAAAGTTTTCCACTAATATACTGGCCAAAAGATTTTTGAAATCGTCAAACTTCAATCCAAGTCTGGAGTTGACTTTGTTTTCCTACCATAAGAACAAGAACGATTCTCACCAAATTCAGTAGGGTAAAATCTTCCCTGTTTGCCTGTGCTGTCACATTAAAACCAAAACAATGTATGACATTAATATTCCCCCATGGTGATTTATAATCCTGGTTGGTAGACATGCCTCTTATAGACAGAGATGAGTTGACAAGTCTTGCATATCTTTCAAAAGTTTATGTTGGAAATATGCAAGAGCTTATTTCAGTCTAATACATCTATGAAATTACCATTCTCTTATCATGATTTGAAACCATGACCAAGTGATTCGTAAACAGGGGTTCTTACCAACTGAGCTAAACTGATATGTCTAATGACATATCATCACCAGGTTGCAATAATCATCTTCAGTTGGAATAGAAGTTGGGTTGGGTTAGTCCCTGCAGTAGCCAGGCTTGTACTTGGTCAGATTCACTTTCAGTATACAACTGAAAATTGAAGAGGAATAACACATTGGCACTACAGTATAAAATATTCCCATCAAAAAAGTTGTATTTACCAATTTATGTGTTTTAACTTCAATATATGTAAATATGATCATTTAAGTGCTTTCATGAAGAGTAGAAAGATTTTATGTAAGGAAAAAAAAACTGGAGACTGCACCATAGACTTACTTTAATGTTTAGAATAAAAATCATGAAACATTAATGTGACCTCAGTAGAGCTAATATTGAAAGTCACAGTCATTTCACTAGAAATCATCTCGATATCGATCCCCCCATTTGCAAGAACTAAATTAAGGTGTGGGTCTTATTTTATTTTTATGAGCAAAAAAATCTTATTAATTTTCAAAAAAATTTATAAAAACGATATTTCAGGGCTCACTTTCACCCAAAAATGAAGAAATCATCTATCATTTTACCTATTGACAAAGCATTTATTTTCAATTCTTGTTGGAGTGTTCATCACCTTTTAGCGTCTGACATTAGACATAGACCCTCCCCAAGATTTGCCAGAACTCCTTATCATGGACATCACAGAGCTAATATTTTCTAAACTCGTCTAGTTCGTCACACCATCTTACGTTGTTCCAGCTCCGATTTTGCATGTGATCTCTGGGGAACCATGTTGCGAGTCATGATGTCCAGCAGTCGTGATCACTAGGATAATCATTGGAGTGATGATAATGATGCTGAAGTTTCAATAGCAAGTAGGTTTTATAGGGTGAGTTGCTAGCCGAATATCCAAACCTCTTCCTTTATCTCAACTTGGGACCAGTGAGATGGCCCTAAAAGTCACATAAACAAGCTTGAGCAAATGATTTTCAACTGCTTGATTTGATTATTAAGAGAATGTTCGTTATTTCCTGTGTCATATAATATTTATTAATCTCATATATGTCTTGATTCAATTGCTATCAGCTTCAACTGTGGAGCATTGTTCAGCCAGAAATCTTTTTTTTAATGACTTTTATTCCAATCATCTATCCTTTATGAAGATATTATGCACAGTAATAAATCCTGGTGAAATTACACATCAGATGATTGTTGAAATATTTGGTGCCTTTTTCAGTCATCAAAATATAATGATAAAAGTCCTTACTTTTATTGATTCATTAGTGACTTATCATCAAAAATCCACCCCAAAGAGTGAGTTTATTATGCTTCAAGTTCTGGTTATATCAAAACCACTCTCTGGATTCCCTGCTCCACCATATAAGAACAGAAAAAGAAAATAAACTCTGTCTGCCTGTTTTGAAGGTCTCTGCAAAGTTTCAGATCAATATGGCTAGAAACTTGGACTTCTCCCAAGCACTATAGCCAGTGGCCAGCAGAATTCAAATCCATGACTGGAAGTTTCTTCACTGCCATTTGGTCAAAATTACACTTGCTAACTTTAACTGAAGATTTATGTCCAATGAAAATGGCAATGTATTCTTTCCAATTGTTATGATATAACCAAGATATACATGAAAACATTCAAGTTTGATCTCAGTCAGACAATGATCCATATATCAATTAAATTCTCATAAACATCTTGGTTGTGGCAAAGAAAATGGCTAATCTATTAATCAACACAGATCTAAATACTTCAATGAACTTTGTGCAACATACTTCAAAATAAAGTTTTCATGCTCCATAATTTTACTACTTTGGAGTCAACAATATGATCATAAGGATAACTATTTTGAAAAGAAAATTCTTAGTAAATAAGAATGCCAACATAAATGGATGAGTATGAGATAAATATGGTCTTGTTATCAAAACATGCCCTTCACATGACATTCTTAAAACATACATACATACATACATACATACATACATACATACATACATAAAAGTTTCGTTTTTGAACCTTTTTAAATGAGGGATTATCATTATATATAAATGCTTTCAGACTGTTGTCATCATCTCAGTTCATCTTCTGTAACTTTCTGAAACATCACCACCAACAACACCCACCTGATGAAGGCCGTAGGATACAACAGCCGAAACGTTGTGCTCAGAGATGAGGACAACAGTCTGAAAACACTTATGCATTAGAAGTAAAAGAGTATTCGGTAAATATGGTCTTTTTATCAAAACATTGACTAAACATCAAAGTTTAACCTAAGCCGAAAAATGATCCTTAGTTTCATTTAACCTTAAATTGGTCATTGTCCTACAAGATGGACCCGAAGGTCTGACCTGGATTTCAAATCAACCCAACTTGAAACAGACCAGAAGGGAAAAGTGAAGGCAGAAGAAGAGGAAGAAAAGAGGCTGGCTTTCAAAGAGGAGGAATAGAAAAAGAGGAAGAGCCGTGTGTGACTGAGTTCCCCAATAAAAAATTATTCCTGATTTCAAAGTGATTCCAAACATTGTAGAAGTAGTAGCACCACTAGTTGTGGTAGTAGAAGTAGGAGGAGGAGGAGGAAGAGGAAGGTGAGGATGGTCCACTTTCATCTTGACCAAGTTTCATATCAATCCAACGTAACATGGCTGAGAAAATTGCTACTTGACAAATGTGGGATCAACGGGCTGCCAGAAAGACCGATCATGTTCCTTATAAAGATATGTAACTACATCTCTCATCATATCATCCTGGCAAATATCCCAAGGAACATATAATTTCTGATTAAATTCCTGATGATCATCACTGAATAGTATATATTAACCTCAATCAATGACGACCAGGAGATAAAAAAAACAACCCTCTATGGCAAAACATGTTCAACATCTGGGGATTTATTTATAAAATGCTACGCAAGTCAAACCAATATCTTAGGTCTTAAGATTCCTCAGGATATTACTCATGCAGATGTTCACCTGATATTTATCACCAACATCATTATCATCAGACTGTTAGCAGCCGTAGTTTGACGTGGACCTTCCCCAAGATTCACCAAAACTCTCAATCATGGGCATTGTGGTGCCAATGTCTTTTGAACTTATCTAAGTCATCATGCCATTTTATGTTTTGTACACCACAATTTTGCATATGATCTCCAGGGATCAGTGTAATGAGATGCAATGTCCAGCAATTGTCTACCATTCTTGCAACCTGGCCTGCCCATTGCCATTTCTTTAACTTATGTTTTTTCTCTAATATAAAGCGTTGTCTTGTGATCTCTCCATGTGATGTTGAACGTGAAATTCTTGTGCACGATGCATGGTTTTGAGTTTGAGAGCCAATTTTCTGGTTCCAATGTTTCAGCTCCAGTGTAGCCACTTCAACATAGCACTGCTCTTACCATTGAGCTAAACAAGAACAGGTAGTAATCATAATCATTCAGTCAGATCTTATATCCATTTCTTATTAACATATATATATATATATATATATATATATATATATATATATATATATATATATATATATATATATATACATTCATAAACAGTAAATCCTCATTATAACAAACTAATTGAGGATATGGGTTTGTCATTAAAGCAGAAAATTTTTATATCCAATGGTTTCTCCTTCATTCAATAAATAAGAAGTCCAGTAGAAGGTTGCATTCAACAAATGATGTTCCTCAAATCAAAACATAGATCAGATACCCCTCACTCTGTTTTGGCCATTACCCTATGTGTTTGCTGCATCCATCAAATTGTGACAAACATTAAAAAATCCTCTTGCAAAATATTATACCGGCGTTATCCACTCCAGTTGTAAAAATCATAACTACTCAATTGTTATCACATTTATCTATTTGCGATTTCATTTCAAGTTTTTGCAACATAGATTTAGATGAAATTGTAAATAGGTATAATATATACAAAGCCACTAGAGACTTCCTACATCTTAAATCTATTTTGTTTCAAAATCATGTTGAATAATAAAACTTTATATAAATCATTGTATGTTTTATATGCATATTGAAATTCATATTTCAACATTTCTTTCTATATGTATGTGTGTGTGTGTGTGTATCTTATTGTTTGATTTGAATGAAGACACTTTACTTGAGTTCTTGAATAGGTATCTGAGTAATGCATGAGTATATTCATATGTGTCCATCTATAAAGATATATACATATGAATATGTATATTATGTGCCTCGGCATATCTATTTGATATGTTGTATTGTTGAGATGATTCCTTTCTAGAATATCATGAAAAGATGGTCAAATTAACTCATATTAATATCTGTCGAATATGGCATTTAGAAGCCAATCCTCTTTATTACAACAATACATTTTTGAATCCCAGCTCATATGAAAGAGCATTCATTTCTGACCAACAATCTACCTCATTAGTCAGGCACATATCCATGCAGAGAGCCATTGGTCATCTTCTACGCGTATGTTAATAGCTTTGCCTGTTTCTGACCCCAGGCTATTGTCTCCTTTATATCAATTGTCTGTCTCATGAACACTGAGCTTTTCCCTTTATGGTTCTTCTATAAGTATGTGTAACCAAACAAAATCATTTGGAAATAGCAATTGCATAGCTTTACCAAAAGAAAGCTTATTGATGTCTTTTGTTGTCTAAACATTTCTGAGTTCCTTTTGAAATGAAATATAAAACTGGCCATATGAATTAAAATAAAACAAAATTTAAAATAGCTCTTTTCCCAAAAATCAAAAGAAGGGGATTTTTGCAAGGAGTTTAGTGGAGTACTGATACCAATTTTCAAGTCTGTAGAGAAAACGGTATGGCCAAGAGCAATGTAACAAACAGACAAGCAACCAAACAAACAGACACAAAGACTAAGACACACACATGTAAATACAGTAAAGAACTCTTCGCCATCTTTGATGGCTCTGGTTGTTCAGCAAGTATTCAGCAGCAGCAGGATTAGACTCCAATCCTATTTCTACTCCAAATGAAGATGATTACAATAACTTTTGTATTGTATATGAAAAAAAATTTGAATTATAAAAATATTTTTTTAGTATAGATTTATTTATTAGAATGAAATGAGCCTTAGAGTATCAGCAAGATAAATTTCATAGATATGTAAATTTCGTCAATTTGGCTCAGAGAGCCAGCTAATACTCACTTGGTTGTGATTTCAAATTAAGGTATGGAAATGTGAATTTTATGAATAAGCCCTTGTGAATTTCTAAGATGAATTTTCGTAGATATGTAACACTTTTGTCAGTTGGGCTGAGTCAGTAAAAAATATGACAATCAATCAGTTGGTTATGATTTCAGATCATGCTAGGGGAATGATAATTTTTACTCCCCTAAATGTGGTGAGGATCATTCTTATCATTTTTGTTGATTTTGTTGCAGTTGTTAGTGTTTAAGTCAACCTTTGAAATTTTAAAATAAATAGTGTTCTTTTTAACTTGAGCCTAGCATTTACTACTGAGTTACAGCGAAATCACATTGTACATTAAGCAACATCCAGCCTAGTCAATAACTAGATGGGTGACCATCTGGGAATACCAGATGTCAGCAGATGGGGATCAGGTAGAAGGCTTCCCGTGGCAATCCTTCTAAGGAGAAAACCAATTTCTACACTACACTCAATAATGTGAGTCAAGGGCCCCCTCCCATATATCCCTCTCATGAGCCCTTTGACCGATCTTGCTGCAAATGACAAGAAAATAAATGATGACTTAGTGCTGAGAACCTAATGATGAAATTATAAATTTTTTAGGAGTGAAATAGAAAAAACTGATGGAAAAATGGTCTGCTTAAACTAAATCCGTCATCCACATAAAAGAAAGTCTCCCTTCACTTTTGACCTCTTAAAGGGGAAAAAAATGTATCCCCTTCATTTTTGACCCCTTAAAGAGAGAAAAAGATTCCCTTCACTTTTGACCCTCAAAGAATTATATATAAAAATATAAAATAAGAAGATATGTAAATGTGTATATTGAATGGTAAGTGTCCAGTTTTGCACCATAATTACATTGTAAATAAAACTTTTTTTTTTAATCTTTAAAAACTCTTTTCTTTAAAACCTTCCCCTAAGTCCATTGAGTAGGCATGTCAAATTTGGATGGGTATCACCCATGTTTAGGTTGTTTCTATAGCATGACAGACCAACAGCCAGACAGACAGACTCACTTATACGTATAGATGTGAGTGCCAATTTCATTTCACCCATTAACAGAAGTTATAAAATTACTTGCCATCTATTAAAATCATCAAAGAACTACCCCTGCTCCAGAGAGGACAAGTACTCACAACTCAGGCCATTCCCCCTTGGGAATCATGCCATAAGCATTGTCCTTGCATTACTGTAATTTTCGGGTCACACGTTTCCCCTCCTACAGAAGATTTTACCTTAACTTCCTATTTATCTAATAGTCGCCTTAGGGTTGAGAACAGGGACGAGACTCTGGATCCATCAGCTCTCATGTGGCTCTCTTAATTTGGCAACTGTTTCACACCAGAAGATTACCTGTCAAAAATGACAGGTATACTTTGGAATTTCTAAATACTATAACCAACAGGAAACTTTTGTTTCAAACATAAACAATGGCGTAAGAAGGGCATCCATTAATATTTTATTATTAAATTGAATTCAATGCTGCAAGCTTTAGGCTTCTGACTACTTTTTTAAATTCTATTCAAGAAACGGATACAAAGTGCATTTACATTTATATAAAGATATCGATATAAAGAGTTTATAAATGGCAAAATATTGCTTTTTTTAAGACACAGAATTAAAAATTCTTTAAAACATTAAAATATTTCTTGTAAGTAGAACTTTTTTTCAAGAATAAATGAAAAAAGTAGTAAGAGATAAAGAATAATAGCCCTAGGAAACAATTAGGAAATTCTGCTCATGCTAAAAAGAAGGGTCAACGACCAATCCATCCTCCTGATAGTCAGCATGGAAATGAAGAATGGAACCTTACCAAAAGACTGATCCTCAAACTGAGAACCATGCAACATGCACATGAGAGAATCATGCTCAACATCAAATGGAGAAATCATAAGACACTTCAATATATTAGAGGAAAGACAGGAGTCTGACATATCACAGAATTCATGAGAAAACTCAAATGGTAGTAGGCTGGCCATGTTGCAAGAATGTTAAACAACAGCTGGACATCACGACTCACAACGTGGATCCACAGAGATCACATGCAAAACCGGAGCCAACAAAATATAAAATGGGGTGACAAACTATGTAAGTTCAAAAAGTACTGGGTCCGTGATGCCCACAATAGAGAGGTATGGCAGATCTTGGAGAAGGTTAATGTCCAACAATGGACACTAAAAGGCTGATGATGATGATGAAAATGATTAAGATGCACTTTATTGAATTCATGCTATCTATTTTAGATGTTTCACTCTATCATGATTGTAGACATTGTTCCCCCTTAGTTGTTCGCTCAAACATGTTTTGCATCCAGCACACGTAGGAAATTGATGTGTTCACAAAAGTTTTCAAATTCTGGAGAAAATTTACTAAATTCTTATTGGAGAAATATTGATTTACAACGTCAGATTCAAAAGTATGAACACACTTCTGTTATCGGACAAAAAAATTGCATGACATGAAATTTTTGTGCTCACTGACAACTATGAAATTAGAGGGTACACAATGAAACTGTTTCTTTCACTTTTAAATCAAAGAATAAAGGGCATCATCATCATCATCATCAGTCTTTTAACATCTGTTGTTGGACATAGACCTTCCCCAGGATTCACCATACTTCTATATCATGGGCATTGCAGAGCCAGTATTTTTTAAGTTTGTCCAGTTCATCTTTCCATCTTGTATTCTGTTGGACATAGACTTTCCCCAAGATTTGCCACAGCACTCTATCACGGGCGTTGCAGAGCCAATACTTTCTGAACTTGTATAGTCATGCTATTTTATATTTCACCAGCCACAATATTTCAAATGATCTCCAAGGCTCTATGTTGTAAGTGGTTGTCTAACATTCTTCCAATATTAGTCGATTTTGCTATTCTATATTCTATTGACCGCAGTTTTGCATGTGATCTCTGGGAATCCACATTGTGAGTTGTGTCTATCATTCTTGCTACATGACTAGCCCATTACCATTTGAGTTTTCTAATGGCTTCGCTGATATCCCTGAGTTGTGTTTTTCTCTGATATACTGTGCTGTCTTGTGATATCTTTATATGATGTTGCGCATGTTTATCTCTTGTGTATGTTGCATGGTTGAAAAAAACTGTAGTGCCCACCTTTTAGCATTAAATGATATATACAAAAATTAGACATATTTAGAGTTATCTGCTCTTGGCTACTTATGATCCCTAACACATGGTGAAGTAATCGAAAAGAATGATAAATTCTTTGTCTTGATATCACACCAAACCACCAACAACCGATTGTTATCTTTATGGTATTTAAGCTTCAAGCGGTTAACTTACTAGCTCTCACTCTATCTCTGTTCCAACAGCCTCAAGGTAGGCGTGCATTTTTGCTCTCTCTCTCTTAGTTAAGCTAATTTTTACATACACCTAGTTTTTACATGCACACCTTTACATATACAAAGTAATCCATCTTTTTTCTCTGAAGAGCATTCCTTCTTTATCTCAAAGAACACATCAAAACAAAGCTAAGCAATCTCTATGTAATTAGGTCAGACTCCCAAAGAAGACATTCTAGTGGCTATTGTGCAGGTGATCAAAAACTGACAGACACTCAAAGACTCGATGTTACATTCTATAAGTGACATTCCTTTTGCTACATTCTTCCCTTCATCTCATCATTACCATGGTAGATTTTGCCAAACAACTTTGTGTCTTTCCTTTTTGATTTCTACAAGAATTAAAACTTATGATTATTATTGTTAACCTTTTTGTTTTGGGCCTTCTTCCGCATTTGTTTACAATCAAACTAACTGTGTATTAACCTTGTTTTTGCATTTAAACTGTCAACACAATATTCTCTAATATTTATCTTCCGTAGATCTATTTGGGGAATACATCTGGGGGCCAATATTCCTAGCCATCCAGTAAAAGAATTTTTTAAAAATATTGCGTAAACAATGAAAAACTAGAAGAGAAAATGAAAGAGACCAAGGTATTACTATATCACCTAATTTACAAATACATAGCATATCAAAAAAAGTAGCACACATAACAGTTGTATTAAGATTCAGATTCGACTACTGAGACACAAAGACCTTCAAGATATTATGCATAACATACACCAGAAAACACTTGGAATACACAGTCTAAGTGTGGAATCCACACCTAAAAAAAGATATTACAGAACTAGAAAACATACAAAGAAGGGAAATGGAGATGATCCCAGGACTTAAAAACCTCCAGTGTAAAGTCAAGATTGAAAAAACTAAAACAAACTGCACTAGACAAAAGGAGAATAAGGGGCAATGTAATTCAAACGTTCTAAAGAATAAAAGGTACAGACAGCATCCTAGCAGATAAGCTCTTTACAATACACAAAAGTAAAGGAAAATTTATAAATAACACTGCAAAGAAATACTTCTTTTCTTGAAGAATGATAAACTGGGACTCAATAGTACAACTGAACCCAACTATACTAGTAATAAAAACAGTGAACAACTCGAAGAATAAATATGACAAATACACGGCACATAGAAAAAAATCTTTGAAACAAATTACTCTAACAGAGGTAAGATACAAGCATAAATCCGAGCATCATTTTTTACTTGGAAATTTTCACGCAGTCATGTGGACAAGTGAAAAATGATATCAATAAACTCTGAAATCAATAATCAAATCAAATACTTATCACTGAAAAGTAAGTTTTACAAAGTTACTTTCATATTTTGCTTTAAAATGATCTAATGATTGAGTTTTTCTTATAGCATTCTATTCATTCGGAAACTTTTAAAAGATGAATTGTCACCCTTATTTCATAAAGATTATTTGATTACTTCTATTAGAAACCATCAACTGAAACTGCCAACATAGGTTTCTTCAGTTTTTAAACTGGTCTGGTTGGATGACTGGCTAGCTGACTGGCTATGTGTGTAAGTTTCAGACGTACATGCTGCAGTAATTGAGCTAGAGGGCTGAAAATTTAAACATTCACTCTTTATTATATCTACAAAAAACATTTTGGGGGGGAGTTTCCAAAATCCCCCCCCCTCCAAATCAGGTTTTTAGTTGTAGCGGTTTGGTAATTTACAATGTAAGTTTATGCTAAATTGATTACTAGTTTGTGCCCGCTTATTTTTTGAAAATTCGAACCTTTTATTGATGTAACAAAATGTGAGAGAAGTAACTTATTCATTTGATTGTCCATTATTCTGATTTTTTGATTGATCACCCCCAAGATGACATGCTGCCAAAATACATTGGTTATGTGACAGTTTCTATTGAGTGACTAACCAGACCTGTTTGATGGAGAAATTCATTTTCCGATAGACAAAGGATGTTCAATCTGCTACATCTGTAGCGATGTAACTTCTCCAGTATTGCTTGTACGCACTTGGTCAAGAAAATGAAAACATTTTAAGTGTAATTTTGTAAGGCTTTTTCCTCTGCTTTCCTTCATTAAACAATTTTGAAGTATAGCTAAAACAGATCTGGTAGGTCATTCAATAGAAACTGTCACATGACCAATGTTGTTAGCAGCATGTTGTGTTAGGGCTGATCAGTTAAGAATTGGAAAAAGCAATGATCAAGGAATGAGTTGCTACTTGAATTGTATACATAATTTTGTGAGTATTTTTTTTTTTCACATCCTTTCATTGAACAATCTTGAAAAATAACTTGAACAGGTCTGGTTAGTCATTCATTAGAAACTGTCACATGACCAATGTCTTCTGGCAGCATGCCATGTTGATCAATTAGAAAACCTCAAAAAAGGCATGATCAATGATAAGATACTTTACTCTCCTTTTTTTGGGCAGTGATCGCTAAAATGTTGAAATTTTCAAAAACAAGGATGAATGCTGGCACAAATTGAGGATCAATTTAGCATAAACTCAAACTGCAAATTGAACCCCCAACTAAGACCCCCATTAAAGTGGGGGGGGGGATGAAAAACAAAAAAAATGTTTCATGCGGACATAATAAGAAGTAAATGATTGAATTTCCATCTCTCTAACTCCATTGTTGCAGCCTGTACTTGTGATACTTAGCCAGCCAGCCAGACCAAGTTGAAAACTGAAGAAATCTGTTGATAGTTTCTAATTTTGTGAGAATCTTTTCTTTGCTTTGATTCATTAAACAATTTTGAAATATACTTAAAATCAAATTAAAATGTGCTATTCTGGCCTCATGACTTTTAAAGAACATTGAGTTCTTTAAAAGAACAGAGATTAACTCCCCTAGTTACCATTTCTCTTGGAGAAATAACAAGAGTTACCTGCCCCTCTTTCAAACCAAAACTGAGGTATTCTCTAATTGGCGCATCTTTTTCTGTGTTTTTTCCCTTAAAAAGTCCTAAATGGCACCAGCTCTAGCCAAATAATTTTTGACACCAATTATAATCAACAACATGGTTTGAGAACTAAAAATTAATCCCACCTGAGACGAGAGAGTGGAATGGGTACATAGCATAAAGTTACTTTACATTTTTATAGACATAATGAATAGTGAATTTTAAATTTTCAGCCCTCTAGCTCAATTGGTGAGGCTGGCACATATGATACATTCAGCCAGGAAGACTCATTTGCATACTGAGGAAACCTATGTTTTGGTTTAAGTTTCTTGAAAAGGTTGCATAATGTAATCATACTAATCATTCCCGAAACTATTTTCCCAAGATTACAGTTTACCATTCTCATGAGTCCTAAGTCTGATATCTAGATTACAAATATTTCTGGGTCAAAAAATTGTTATTTAGCCAAAAGAAACGACTGCTGAATTATTAACCCAGGGTGAATTATATGGTAATTAGCTTTACTTTGAAAGCCAAAAGTAATCTTAAAATTCTTGGTTCAATTCAGATCAAACAGAGTTTATTGAATTAGACAAGGATAAGATCAGAGTAGAGAAGTGCTGTACGCTATTTTTAATATTGGCTTCTCTCCTCAATTTCAAAAAAGCTATCAGGAATCAGATGAAAGTCCCACGGGATTGATGATCCAGCAATACATAATACTGATACTAGCTGTTTGGTATCTTTTTTGTCTCTCTTAATATCTCTCCATCTGTGTATAAAGCATTATCAGATTTTATTCAAATCTTTGGACCATTTGCCAACTAATACAAATCTATTCTTGGAAGTTTTTACATAGATGTTGCCAGCTGTATATGCAAATATCAGAAACGGCCAACCAATACTGTCAACATAGGTTTCTTCAGTTTTCCAGCTGATCTGGCTCGCTGGCTATGTATGTACGTATTACGTGTACTAGCCACACCAAAAGAGTTACAGGGCTAAAAATTCAAACATTTATTCCTTAGTACATCTACAAGAATGTTTTTTTCTTGTTTTGTTTATTCAAATCCCCCCACTCCATCCATAATTAGGCTTTTTGTGGAGGGTTCAAATTGCAATGTAAATTTGACCTATATTGGTCCCTAAGATTTAGTTCAGCAGCATTCACACTTGTTTTTTTTTATTGTCTCTTAGTGATCACTACCCAACAAAAGATGAGGGAAATAACTTATTCATTGATCACGCCTGTCTCAAATTTTTTGATTCATCAACACGGCATGCTGCTAGAAGACATTGGTCTGGGGACAGTTTCTATTGAGGGACAAACCAGACCTGTTTTAGTAATATTTCAAAACTGGTAAAAATGGCAATGGGCTGGCCATTTTGCAAGAGTGGAACACAACTGATGGACATTACAGCTCACAACATAGATCCCCAGCGATCACATGAGAAACCGAGGACGACAGAACATAAGATGGAAAGATGAACTGGACAAGTTCAGGAAGTGCTAGCTCCGCGACATCCATGATAGAGAATTGTGGCAAATCCTTGGGAAGGTCTATGTCCAATGACAGACGCTAAAAGACATGATGATGATGATGGTGATGATGATGATGATGATGAATGAAAGAAAGCAAAAGAAAAATCCTCATAAAATTACAAATACAATTCCAGAAGTAACATTCCTTGATCACCCCTTTTTCTAATTATTCAATTGATCACCCCAAACACAACATGCTCCTAAAAGACATTGAGCATGTGATACTCTCTTTTGGGTGATTAACTAGACCTGGGTTTTTTTTTTCAGTTTCAGGAAAACAATGCAATAATGATACTATGATGAAGATTACTGCTTTTTTATTGTTTGTCTGTCATATTTATCTTGGAGCTGAAACCTTGCCAAAAAAAATCTCACTTTTAATTCCAGGTGCTGATTAGGCATAGATTTTACAACTACTGTATATGCCAGGATATAAGTCGGCATTTGAAGCCGAAAAAAAATTCTTCAAAACTAGGGGTCAACATACATCAAGAATAAAATGAAAACCTTCACCATTGAGTCATAAACGAGTGAAACAGCCAGTCTAATGCTCGCTATGCAAAACTCACCATAACTCCTATGGCTCACTTCAAATATATCCAGTTGAAATTCACATTGAGCAGAAATCGTAACAAATGTTTGAAAAATGAAATCAAGACAAAAATTTTGTAAAATTCAATTCAATTTAATGAATAAATATAAATAATTCTTGTTGGCATTATTTAAAAGAAAATGGATATATTTCGCCTTCTTATGTCACTATCAATGTTTAAAACAAAAATTTCAGTATTATTTATAAAAATCAGCTGCAAACTGTTTACAAATTTTGTCGAAAATGTGACGAGGACACGTGCGATCCTCACGATGCAATTTAAACCATGCAACGAGAAGAAAACTCTTCCAAATCATGTTAAAAAGTCGTAATTTCAAACAGCGGGGCAAAGCCAGTAAAACAACGTAATCTGTCTGGAGCAATACCCACAAAGAAGCGAAAAATTCCGGCATCTTCGAAATAAACGGTACTAAAATAGAAACGAGGTACCATGCAGGCGGTGATAAAATAGAAACGGTCACCTCTAAACACCATTCCAAACGGCCAATGGACTGTAAACATCAATATACTGAACTTGTTAGTAATGGGAATGAGCACCGCCTTATTTTGCTCGTCACATTCTAGTGCCGAGCCACTGGGGTAGCAATTTTCCTAATAAGAACTGTTTTTTTTCAGGTGCCTTTGCCCCTATCTTAGGGGTTTACTTATATGGCAAATACAACCCTAAATCTAAATTAACATCTTGATACTTTGGGGTCGACTTATTCGTCTCATTTACTTGGAAGAAAATCATTCCAGGTTTGTAGTTAGATGTCATTAGGAGTATCTAGTTTTGACTAACTTTCTTCAAAGCTATCACTTTTCCTTGTTTGTTGCCAGCTGTCATATCATTGTGCATTTTCATAAATTTATTGATTCTAGTATTGTATTGAAGATGGAATAAGTCAGCAACATTTTAGGCATATACTTCGTCTATTTTCAGAAGAGCAAAAATGCAATATAAGCACAATAAATGGACAGGCCTGGTTGGTCACTAGATAGAAACAATCATTTGACCAACGTCTTTATGCAGCTTCTGTGTTGTTGGTGATCAATTAAAAATTTGGAGGGGTGATCATGGAAAAAGTTACTTCGCTCACCTTCTGTTGGGCAGTGATCACTAAATAGAAGTCTGAATTTTCAAAAAGCAAGCATATGTGCTGCTGAACATCAATTTAGTATAAACTTACATTGTGAATTGAACCCACCACTAAAAACCTATTTTTCCAGATTTGAGAAATGAATGTTTAAATTTTCAGCCCCCTGGCTCCATTGGTAAATGATATCTGGAATGAAATAGGGGTACCTTTTCACCATATGTTCAATAGTTTCATACTCTTCGCTTAACTTTCCTCGCAGAATTCTCATTTTCTTTTCATCCAGCCAGTCCTTAGTCATTCTTTTTAATTTCTCTATCCTGTCAATACAGCACTTCATAAGTTTCTCCCCAGTGAATTCACTGACTAGATTTACAATCGTGTCCAGCATGAAAGAAGAGCTGGAAAACAGTGTCCCTTGACGGAATATTATTTCAAACAGCTTTGTCTGTTGCTCCTAGGCTGTTTTTCAAAATTTACGTATTAAAATATTCCCTATGTTTGTGATGCGTAAGTCTGAATCCTCATCATCACTATTGCATACCACCTCAACGGTATACTAGGTTTAACATTGGTTGGGTGTTCACAAGTTTGAATGGTCACTAGTTCAACACAAAAAGTTTTTGTTGGTTACCTATAGCATAACTCAAGGGATTAAGTTCCATGTTTCAGATCCATAGGTGACTATTGGGAGGATGCATTTGTTATAGACTCTTCTTTTTTAAGACTAATGGATTCTTGTTTCTGAAGGCTGAGCCTGACTCTGCCAAAAGCTTGCCAACTTATACTGATTCTTCACCTGATTTCTTCTTCCTTTGAGGATTTCACGGAGATTCGTTGTCCTCGGTAGATGTAGTGGTCTACTTTCTTTATCTGTGCATTTTCAGTTTTTATCATTGTGTCTTGGTCTTCAACATGTCTGTTGTAGATGTCATTTGTTTCACTGAAATTCGCATGGAGACCAACTTTCTTGCTTTCTCCATTTAGTTCGTCTGGCATTATTTGGAGATCATGACAGTTCTATCCACTATATTTGCCAAATATTCCACTTTTGGATTACCATTTATTCCTATCTTTACAGAATTCCCTTAATGAAAAAACTTTCAATTCCCTGGAAGATTGCAAAAGACAGCTAGAGCAGTTCTTTGTTGAGAAAGAATAGAAGAATTCTCAGAGGATAGAATTATGAAGTTGCCTGAAAGATGGCAGGAGATAGTGGAACAAAACGGTAGATATGTTGTTCAATAGAGGTTATGTCTGAAATAAAATAAAAATGCCATATTTTCACTCAAAACGCTGAATGAATTCTTTCAGTTAACCCATGTTTTTACCAAATTCAGGCAATAAAGGCCAAAGTCAAAATAGCACCAGTAATAATAGCCCAGGTAAAAAAGGTGCAAATGGAAAAATAGAAAAAGATAGTCAAACTAAAATAAATAGTTAGTAAAAATTTCTTTGAGGTCTCTCTAATCTTCCAGTATTAATTTGATTCAATTACATCTGGAAAATGTTGATTCATGGTTTTCAGTTGATGTTCATTTTTAGTAAACAATTAATTCTAATTTGGACATTTATTCCTGTTTTTCCACTTGTGCCATTTTAATCAAGCTATTTTTACCAGGCCATTTTTATCAGTGCTATTTTTAAAGGCTATTTTTACCAGGGTATTTTTACCAGTGCAATTTTTACCAGCACAATTTTTACCAGTGCACTTTTTACAAAGCTTTTTTTACCAGTGCCATTTTTACCACCAATGAATTGGATTTTACTGAGTAACCAATAATTCAAATCTTATATCACTGAAGTACACAAGTAATGTATATCTCTAACAATGATGAAAAGTTTTCATTTTAACCCTCCAAATTCTCTTTGCTTGTATAGAGGTACATCAGCCTGATGATAAAAAAGTATTCATTCTACTCAACAGAAGCTTATTTTCCAACATAATCTCTTTCCTTGTACTTAATTCAGGGGTGAATATTGATCACATAAATCAAATATTATACGGTAAAGATTTCTGATCAAAATGTAGCCAATTACCATGTGTCAGACTATATACTTGATGATTAACACTTGTATATATATATATATATATATATATATATATATATATATATATATATATAAATAAATTATTTCACTAAGCACAAACCATCACATCAAATGTCTGGAATGTCATTAAAATGAAAAGGGTTTTGGGTCTTTTTTTATAAAATATATCATCTATCAAGTCAACATTTTTCTTGAAGCTGCCGCTGCATTTCGCGATTGTCAAGAAAATGCTGCAGTTACCACCTGAATAGCCTGTTGACAGTCACATCCACCAGTTCCTTGGTATTGGGAAAACACTATATCTTGATCAACTGTTGGGTTGTTTGTATGGACAATTTTGCACAATATTCTTATTCTGTTAGCAGATGTGTGTGTGTGTGTATGTGTGAGTATGTGTGAGTGTGTGTGTGAATGTATGAATGTATATATATATATGTATATCCTATATTCATATATATCTATTTATCTGTTCTGACGTATCAATCTCTACATAGCTAGAGCCTAACAATGGATAAAAGCCTTTATTTTACACAACGTGTATTTATTTTTTGACATAATTTCCTTCATTGTCAATGCACTTAACTTAGTGGTGATGATTAATCCCATAGATCAAACATTATACTTTGAAAAGTTCAGATCAAAATTCAGCTAATAACTATGTGCTAGGCTGCAGGCTTATTGATGCATTCGTGTGTGATCTTATCCCATCGTAAGATATGGAAAAAAGTTCTCACAAACATTGCCCAAGGTTATTACTTTTATTGCACAAAAATGCATTCCTGTAGGATTTTGCAATCTAATGATTAAATACCTTTGTGCAATATCTGCACCACTCAGTAGATAAATACTTTATTAGAAACAGTCAACCAAAACAGTCAACATGGGTCTCTTCAGTTTTCAAGTTGGTCTGGCTGGCTGGCTGGCTAGCTGGCTGGCTATTTATATATGTAACATGGATGCAGGCTGCAGCCAGGAAGCTGAATATTACAACATATTCTCCTTTTCATGTTGGTATTTTTCTTTTAATTCCACCTCCACAACCCTGGAATAGGTTTTTAGTGGGTTGTCTAATTTGAAGTGTAAGTTTTTGCCAATATAGAAACTATTAAAAAGTTCAAATGGCAATGGGCGGGCCACGTTCCAAGAATGAAAGACAACCGATGGACATCACGTCTCACAACATAGATCCCCAGAGATCACATAAGAAACTGAGGCCGACAGAACACAAGATGGAGAGATGAACTACACAGATTCAGGAAATACTGGCTCTGCAACGTCCACGATAGAGAAATGTGGTGAATCCTGGGGAAGGTCTATGTCCAACAACGGACGTTAAAGGGAGGAGGAGGAGGAGGAGGAGGAGGAGGATTTTTTAGAAAATTCAGATTTCTTTTAGTGTCTATCAAAAGAGAAAAGCATTTGTTATTCACCCGTTTCTCCAAATTTTAATTGATTAACATGATTTCTAATCACCGACATAACATACTTCCAAAAGACGTTAGTTGAAGGAAAGTTTCTTTTGGGTGGCTAACCAGACCCGTTTATAAATCACTTTTCAAAAATCAGTGGAAGAAAATCAAATCATCAAATTTATGCACCAAGCAATAAAAATGTTGAAATGATCATATTGTGTATTGCTGCGTCAGTTATTCAGTGCATTTCTCCCATCAAATGTGAAACCATGCAAATATCATAATGACATTACATGACTGGTTTTAATAGAATAAAATCAGTGGAGGCTGGATTTGGAAACTAGCGGAAATGACGAGACAAGGAGGTAACCGTGATTTTCCAGTGATCTGATAGTTCACCAGATTTGGCTCACGGCAATAATTTCTGTGGCCCGCGGCCAATCTAGACATTTATTTAAAATCTTATGTAATTTATCCTCAGAATTTTATCATTCATATTGTAAAATCGGCATTGTTTTGACATCACAAATCAATCATATAATAATTGTAATTCATATGTTTGTCTAAAATTGAAATTAGGTATGCTTTATGTAATACGATCGACATTTTTCAAGTAAATGTATGGCCCCAGATAAAGATGAAAAATGTCTGATGTGCCCCACTAGATCAAAAAGGTTGCCCATGCCTGTGATAGTGTAATCATCCATATTGGATGTTGACCTGTGTCATTGTGACCTGAGACCAGTCATTCAGGTGAAGTGATTCTGAAGATTGCTGGAAAAGAATTAGGAAAACCATTGCCAACCTAGATCTAGCCCAACATAGATCCAGCCCAGATTTAGCTAGAAGGAGTTAATCTGAGCTTTGTCTGAGGACGTTCTCCCTTTTTGGCCAGATCTGGCAACCATGATTTAGTCCAGCCAAGATAATTTAGGCATTATTCATAACATTGTCATAAGAAGATGTCATAAGAAGATGGTGATTAGAAATCATGGTGGTCTAATTAGAAACCTTCAACCAAAACTATCAACGGAGGTTTCTTCAGTTTTCAAGTTGATCTGGCTGGCTGGCTAAGTATCTACATATCATGCTTACAAGCTACATCAATGGAACCAGAGAGCTAAAAATTTAAACATTTTCTCCTTATCATGTCAAAAAAAAATTATTTTTGTTTTTTGAAAATTTAGTTGAGGGGGGTCAATTTGCAATATACATTTATGCTATATTGATCTCTTAGTTTGTGACCAGCAGCATCACTTTTTTAATTCAGACTTTTTTAGTAATCACTATTCAATATGAAAAGAGCAACTCGTTCTTTGTTCACCCATTTTCCCAATTTTTTATTTGATCACCCCAAAAATGGCATATTGCCAAAAGATGCTGGTCATGTGATGGTTTCTATTCTCCTACTAACCAGATTTGTCATTGAAAGGGTCAAACTTGACAATTAGTTTGTAATTTCCTGTTTGCTGATATTAGCTATACAATCCGTCATTCATAGTATCTTCATTTACTCAAATGTTATAATAAACCAACTTACAATTGCTTTAATTTGTGGTCTATTTTGAAGGAATGATCTTTGACTGCTGATCAAGGTATTTCTTTAATACATAGTATAAAAACGCTTGAAAGTAATCTCAACAAACAGGAAATTACAAACTGTAATTTCCTATGTTATAACATCTGAGAGAAAGAAGATGCCATGGATGTGGTATCACATAGCTTACCATCAGCCCCATGGATTTACCATTATGCAGACCAGGTCTGTTGAATCACTTGATAGAAACTATCATGTGACCAATGTCTTTTGGCAGCATGCCATGTTGGGCATGATCTATCAAAAAATTGGAATAAAGAGTGATCAAGGAATGAATTACTTCTCATCCCTTTTGTTGAATCACTAAAAGGTTTGAATTTCCAAAAAATAAGCAGGCACAAACTAGTAGTCAATTTAGCATAAACATACATTGCAAATTGACCTCCCTCTCTAAAAACCTATTTGGAGGGAAATTTGAAAAAAACAAAAAATAATTTTTTTTTCTAGACATCATCATCATCATCATCGGTCTTTTATCGTCCGTTGCTGTGCCAGTACTTTCTGAATTTGTGTAGTTCATCTCTCCATCTTGTATTCTGCCGGCCCCGGTTGTGCGTGTGATCTGTGAGTCGTGATGTCCATAGGTTGTCTGCCATTCTTGCAAATTGTTTTGCATGGAAGTTAAGCTTCAAATTTTTTTTTTACTCATATATGTAGAGTTAAATTGAAAAAAATTAAAACGATTCAACCAGGTGAAAGAAAAACTGGTCATTATGCAAGCACAAGTTTTGTTTGTGAAGATTTGGTTCAGTGGAGTTGTATGTTTTGTTGTAAAATATTTTGAGGTATTTCTAAATGAATGTGGCCTTTATTTCTTCAGGAATGTTCCCTTTTTTTTAAAAATCTTTTCAGTTAAGCAATGGGAGAGTAAGGTGGGGGTTACTAGTTTTGGGGCTATGCGTAGGGCACCATCATTTTCATCATCAACCTGTTAGCATCCGTCGTTTGACGTAGACTTTCCTCAAGATTTATCAGACCCCTCAATCATGTGCATTGCGGACCCATTACTTTCTGAATTTATCTAGCTTGTCACGCCATCTCACTTTCTGTCAGCCACAGCCTCAGACCTGATCTCTGGGGATCCGCATTGTGAGACGTGATGTCCAGCTGTTGTCTAACATTCTTGCAACATTTCTAGCCCATTGCCATTTGAGTTTTCAAACACTCTATGATGTGTCGGACTCCTGTCTTTTTTCTGACATACTATGCTATCTTATGATCTCTCCATGTGAGGTTGAGTAAGATTCTTTCATGTGTATGTTGTATAGTTCTCAATTTGAGGAGCAATCTTTTGGTCAGGTTCCACATTTCTGCTCCATATGTGACTATCAGTAGAACACATTGGTTGTATACCCTTCTTTTGGGGACTAATGGGATTTTCTTGTTCTTGAAAGTCGAGCTTGCTCTACCAAAAGCTTGCCAACCCTGTGTAATTCTTCATTTGATTCCTTCTTTTGATGACTTTGTAGAGACTCGTTGTTGGAGGTATATGTAGTGGTCTACTTTCTCCAGTTTTGTATCTTTGATTGATCATTATGTCTTTGTCACCAACATGTTCATTGCACATGACATTTGTTCATGTGGAAGCCAACTTTCTTGCTTACTTCATTTAGTTTGTCTAACATTATTTGGACATTACCACATGTGGTGAACAGAATTTTTGTCTCCAATGGTAGTGACACTTATGATGTAGGATTTTGGATGTTTGTTCACCACCATCACATTTGAATGATACAACTGCAGAAGGCTGTAGAATGAATCGGCCAAAATATTTGGTTAACAAAGCAACAAGAAGGAGTGCAATCATCCAAAAAAGTATTTGGGAGTTTCTACAGCAGGTTTTGAAAAAAAAAATAAAAAGCTCAATTCCATTTCTCTCTTGACAACTTGACAAATTTTTTCTTGCATTATACTTGAATAAATACTGTCTTTTTATTACAGTCCTTCAAATCCTGAAGTCTCTGAATCAATCATGGATAAAGCATTCAAAAGAGATAATGAAAAATATTTCACTTTAAGATGAAAATTTCTATTATGAGGCAGAGCTATCAAGGTATTAAGGTGTTAATTAATATATGTAGACATTGGAATTATGCAGAACATTTTTAAAACTTAACAGAATCTATTTATTTTGATATTGCAGTGTGCCACTAACCAACCACTCTGATTAATATTTCATTTTTTGTTCATTTTTTGGTTCATTTTTTGTTCTGCTATGAGCTGGTAAAGGTGACCATTCAGATGTTGCAATTGCCTGTGATCATATTGAGTGACCAATCGTCTTTTTGGCCTCAGCGTAACCAACTGATCAGAAGGCAGCAAGGATTACTATAAAATCTGCTTCCCTGGGATTCGTGGGCAGTTCTATTGCCAATACCTCGTGGTGCATTGAAATCGTAAACATTTTGTGGTGCAGTGTCAACCAAGTGAACTCTTCCAAAGTGAGATTACTATTATAAGCAGAAAAATAGAAATCCAATTATTCTCAGTTTTAAAAAGTGGCTTGACCTTTTATAAATTCATAACCTTGAGAAAGAAATACCAATATCTTTCATTTTCATGAACATAGGTATCTTTAGTTTTCATGTTTGGCTGGCTCGCTGGATCGCTGGCTTTGAAAACGTCATGTGTACAAACCACTCCAAAGGAGCTAGAGGGCAGAAAATTTAAATCTTTTCTCTGTATTAAGTCTAAAAAAAAATGAAGGCTTCTTTGTTTTTTTTTAAAATCCCCTTATAGGTTTTAGTGAGGAAGGGAATGTTTGGGTTTACAATCTAAGTTTATGCTAAATTGGTCCCTCAGTTTGTGTCTGGTAGTGCTTGTACTTGTCTTTTGAAAATTCATTAATCAATATATTCATGATTAGTTTTTTTAGAGTGCAAGCGTAACTCCTATCTAAGACTTGAGATAAACATTGTCTCTTAGCTGAGGAACGTGCAACATGTATTACATGGAACAATCACAAGACAGCACATTATATTGGAAAACATTCTGGAGATATCATGGATATTATTTGGAAAACCCCAATGGCAATGAGCAGGCCATGTTACAAGAATGCTTGATAACTGCTGTACATCATGACTCACAACGTGAATCCCCAGAAATCATTTGTGAAATTGTGGCCTGCAGAAAGTAAGATGGCATGATGATTTGGACAAGTTCTGAAGATACTGGCACTGTAAAGCCCATGATGAAGAGGTCTGGCAAATCTTAGGGAAGGTCTATGTCCAATCTATGGTTGTATACTCTTCTTTTTGAGACTATTGAGATTTTCTTGTTTTGGAGGTTGAGCTGGCTCTACCAAAAGCTTGCCAATTTAAGACTAAAAATAAATTTTCTGAAGTTTTTGCTTCTGCATCCAATGAGAAATCTGTCACTCTTTCACACCTATGTTTGTATGTTTCCCTTCACTCTTTTTTTCTTTCTTTCTTTTCCATGATAGACTGTTCCCCTCTCTCTTGCGTATAGTTTTTCTTTCTTTCTCTTCTCTTTCATTTCCAATTCTGCATCTATTTACTTCATTATCTCCCTTTTTCTCTCCCCTCTCTTTCTTTCTCATATGGATCACACCTTCTTTTTTTTTTCCTCACTGTTCCTTTTCTCTCTCTATTTCCTTCTAATACACATATGGGCAACCACAGGCCTGCAAGCCAGATTTGGTCTGCGGAAATATTCTTTGTGGCCTACAGCCAATCTTGACATTTCTTTAAAATTGTATATAATTTTTCCCAGAAAGTCAATTTTACAATACATATTGTAAAATTACTGTTGTTTTGCCTTTACAAATCTTTAATAAAATAATTATAATTCATATGGATATATAAGATATCAATTAAGTACACTTTCTGTAATATGATCAAAATTTTGTGAGTGAATATGTGGCCCAAATAAAGATGAATAATGTCTCATATGACCTGCTAGATCAAAAAAGTTGTCCATGCTTGTTCTAATACAATATATTCCTTGTTTTCTTGTTTTCCTTCTCTCTTTCTCTCTTTCTCTCTTTCTCTTCACTTTTCACAGAGGCAGCTCTAGGTCCATCTGCACCTCCCTGCAAATCATTTTTTACATTATATCTTAGATTTTTTACATGCTTTTCTTTTGGATAATACTCAAGCCATCTCTCACCCAAAAATCCATCCTGGTAGGATATTTCATGTCACTCATTAGCCAAACAGAATATTTCGTAAAGAAAAAAAAATTCAATTCTTTAATATTAATCAAAAAACATCAGAGAAAGTATTTCTGTCTTCAGAAAAATAGAAGTTCAACTGATTCAGATCCAAAATAGGATGAGTTAAATCAAAGTTCAAAAGTGTCAGAATCCTATCAATTTCTTCGTCTAATGACTATAGTTTTTCAACTATCACCATCACAAACAATTCTGAAAATCAATAAATCACGGGTCTTGTTAGTCACTCAATGGGAACAATCACATGATCAACATCTTTTGGCAGCAGGGAACGATCAATAAAAAAATTGGAAAAATTTGTGTCAATGAATGAATTATGTTCTCTGCCTTTTGTTTGGTGATGGTCACTGATATAGTCAGACTCTAATTAGGGGAACATAGTATATATTCACATTGTAAATTCAGCTCCCCCACTAAAAACTATTTCGGCAGGGTAGCTGAAAAAAAACCATTTGAGTATAATAACACCTTCAGCTGTGTGGCTTTGAACAGTATGGAAAATTTTGGAATGAATTAACTACACTAATCAAGGTACACCTGTACTCTCATAGACTTTTATGTTACATCAATCAATGAGAATCAAGATATTTCTTCTTTAGGGACAAAATATCATTTAATTGTAGTTCAAATTTTGCTAATATCAATAGAACAGCAGAAATGTGTGATGTTAAAACATTTTTTAGCTATAAAACAAGGGTTTGAAAAAATGTGACTTTTGCTTTATTTTTGGATAATGAATTTTATTGTTCGCTGACCAAAAATAGATAAGAAAAACAAAGATTTTTATATGCAACAACACACATTTAATGGAGTCAGTGGACTAGATGAATTGAGCCCCCGAGCCGTAGTTTGCCTATCCATGCTTCAGAAAACAAAACTGTCTTATCAACCTCGATGGCAACACATGGAGCGGGTGTGTTACAGCTAGGAGGTTGGGTATTTTTATCAGATTTAATAGGTACATAGGTAAATCAATAAGTCTGTAGTCTGAAGATTTAAAAAAATATTTACTTTACAGAGCAAATATCTGAGGAGTGTTGTTCCAAAACACAAAAACTGCAATTGAAAAAATAAATGTTTTTAATTTAAAAATCAAATTCTAGGTTTAAATGATCTTATCTTATTACAGCCTTCTATATATATATACATATATATATATATATATATATATATATATATATATATATATATATATATATATATATATATATATATATATATATGTATGTATATATATATATATATATATCTTCAGGGTTTAGCACTCATTAAGTAGGGCAACTCGTTGAATTTAAGCTATATAGCAATGCTCTTCTAACTCTGGAATGGAGGACTCTAGTGGGTGGGGAATTATGCGCAAGTAAGTATACTGCTTTAATTCGGTCCTACTGACCGTTGAGTTCTGCATAGGTCAGAAGTAAAATGCCTGCCTCTGGGTCTGAAGCGAAGGTTTTGATCCTACTTCGTGGTACAGGATGGATATTGGATAGTCTATAGCCACCCTGAAGAGTTGTAATACAACAAAACAGCTGTCTGTGGATGATACAATTATTAATCATTATAATATATTTATAAGGTTTTAATAAGCTGATAAGTTCAAATCAAGAATTTGATTTTAAATTTAATTAAACATTTATTTTTCAAATGATGCTTATCCTGTTTTGGGAACCATACTCTTCATTTATTCTTGTACGTGATCTCTCTCAATGTATTTAATTCAATGATGAATGATAATCACATATGTAGGAAAATCATTGATTGCAGCCTAAAGATGAAAAATCATTTATTTTACAAAACAAACATCAACTTTCCATCATAATCTCCTTCATCTTCTATTCATTTAATTCAGTGGTGAGTATTAATCAGGGAAAATGTCTGTGTACTCTAAAAGATAGAATCACTCCTGGTTGGCAAGCTTTCAGTCGAGCAAGCTCAACCTTCAAAGCAAAAAAATGCCATCAGTTCTAAAAATAAAAGGTTTATAACCAATGCATCTTCCCGATAGTCACTTATAGAGCTTAAACATGGAACTTAATCAAGAGACTGGCTGTCAAACTGAGAACCATGCTATGTGCACAGTAGAGAATTTAGTGCAGACCCCCGTTTTTTTCTGGCCTTTTTGTTTGGATCGAAATGTAGTATCTGTTCTATGGTTTTGCCTAAGGAGCTGGTACTGACACTTGCCAGCCAAATGGTCAGGGGACTGTGTGGTGGTGTGAGCATCAAGACTGAGAATGCAGGTGCAATGCCGGACACAATGAGGGCAACTGAGGCTCAGCATTGCTTAGTTCATTGGGAACCTTTTGACTCGTCCTTGGGTTCCCATATTATTACTCCACCCAGCTGCATGAAAGCAGTTTGCCTCAGGATAGCGCTGTCACATTGCCCTAAGAGGAACAAGTCGGGCGAGTTTTGATACCTTTGCAACTTTGGTTGTGGCAGCTAGAGCTATTTCCATGGGTGCTCCATCCCACGTTAAACTTGACCTTGTGTCACATCTTCATGGGAGCATGAGTAGACAGGTGCTCAACATCACATGATGAGATCATAAGACAGCAGAAAATAGTGTTGTGATCTCTCCATTTGATATTGAGCAAGATTCCAATGGAGCTAATTTGAAGTTTTAATTTGCAATCACAGTTTGTACTAAATTGGTCTTAGCTTCTGCTCAGCTGTGTTCATGTTTTTTTTTAAATTCAGACTTTTTAGTGAATTTACCGTCCCAATTCTGACTATATTTATTCCCTGACAGAATTTTTTTTTTCATGACTTCAAATGCTGATGCTACGGTCATTCAATTATTGAATGTGATGGCAAGTTTTTTGTTTGTTTGTTTTTTATTCATATTCCAAAATTCTTTCCCACCTCTTTGTTTAATTCAACCTTTTTTTCTCTTCAATTCCGTTTTACCTGAAGACCTTTTGAATCTTCCATTCAACCGACAGAGTCCTTTATTTTTCTTTCACATTAATTCCGGTTCAAATGTCAGAACTATCACTATCACCTGTTTTTTTCTTTCCGGCTTCAAGCTCTTTATCCTTTACATGAACTAGATCCTGTCTTGAATTTTTATTTACACGTACGCACCGAGATGACATATATGCAACCTTTGTCTCCGTTTATCAAATCATTTCCATTTTATTTCACAGTTTTTGGTATTTGTTTAATTTCTTTTGTGTGGTTTCTAAGAAACTACTATATCTTTGACATCTTCACAACTTGATTTTCATCCGTGCTTATCAGTGGTAAGTATCTAGAAAACGTTAACCAGAACTGTCAACATATATAAACTTCAGTTTTCTGGTCTAGCTTGCTGGCTCGCTGGCTCGTTGGCTGGCTCACTGGCTATGTATGTATGTATGTATCATGCATACAAGCTGCACCAATGGAGCTACAGGGCTGAAATTTCAAGCATTTACTCCTTATTATGCGAAGAAAAAAAATGTTGCAATCCCACCCACCCCAAATAGGTTTTTAGTCGGATATTCAATTAGCAGTGTGTCTTTATACTAAAGTCTTAGTTTCTGTCTGGCAATGTTCTCACTTGTTTTCTAAAAATTCAGTGATCATTGCCCAACAAAAGATTGGGGAAAAGCAACTCATTCATTGATAATTTTTCGTTCTAATTTTTCAAGTATCCATCCCGGGCATTGCATGCTGCCAAAAGACGATGCTCAAGTGAAAGTCTCTATTGAGTGACTAACCAGACCTTTTTACCTACAGTGCTTTATATTCACTCTATTAATGCGTTTATACTTTTACATGTTGTTGTTGTTGTTAACTCATTCCTCACTTACAAGGATCAAGGGATGATTCCTCTCCTCCCACTTGTACCAGTTGTTTGGAGTGGCAATCCACTGGACACTGAGTCCACTCTTTATGCTTGGTTTCCTTCCTCAGTAGCTCAGTGGGCCCAGACGGCCAAGGCGACTGTATAAACTATCACTTAATAAGATATTGCCAAATAGACATTAATACAGGTAGACGTAAGACCATAAGAATAGGTGAAGCTCAAAAAGAGGTTGATGAATACGTTTACCCAGGTCAGATAATAAAGTTAGAGAAAGCCCATGGAAGCCAAATAAAACAACACATAACGATCAGTTTCATTGGGTTTGAATAGAAACTTATTGAAGAACATCTTGATAATGTGTACAAAAGAGTAAAGTACACAATGAAGGTATAATATCACCTATGACCCACAGATGCGAAACATGGAATTTAACAAAACATACTGAGAACCAATATAGAATCATGCATAGAGCCATGGAAAAAGCAATGTTGGTGATAACTAATTGATTGTTAAAGACCAACATGGATCAGAAAGAGGACTGGAGTGAAGGATATTATGCAAATAATCAGGCAACAAGAATGGAAGTGGGTTGGACACTTAATAAGAAGGCAAGATAGAGGGATGACAGTGAAAGGTTTGCCGGTAAAACATGTCAGAGACTTGAACAATTATGGTTGTCATGGAAAGAAATTAGAAAGGCCTTTGTCCAGCAATGGACTTCATGGGGCTAAAAATGATGATAACGATGATATGCATATTATATATACCTAACAGGAGTCCAAGACATCATAGAAACTCTTAAAAAACTCAAATGGCAATGAGCAGGCCATGTTGCAAGAATGAAAGACTACCGATGGACATCATGACTCACAACATGGATCCCCAGAGATCACATGCAAAACCAAGGCCGATATAATACAAGATGGAGAGATGAACTAGACAAATTCAGAAAATACTGGCTCTGCGATGCCCACAATAGAGAAAGAAAAATTTGCAGTAGTCCACAGAAAATTTTTCCAGTTTATATGCTTGAGGTCAAAGAGAGAGGTTACACAGGTCTCACCTATACAGATACAAGCACCTCCCCTCCGGCTCCTACTAAACAACCAAACGACACAGAAATATCCTTATTTCTTTCCCTCGACCCCAAACATGTCAACAGCAAAATTTTTTGTGAACCACCATCAAACTGCATCAAAATATGCCCACAGAATGAAAAAAAAAACTTAGGGACATAACACATGCTTTCACAAGTTTTTCTCTTCACCTTCCAATTGTCTTTTTCATCAACAGTCTGTCAGATCACTTCACATCCATAATGCAAACATATATATATATATATATGTATATATATATACATATATATATAGTCCAGAAAACTACTGCTTTAAACACTAAATATATAGGAGCATGTTTTTTAAAAAGTTTTGTCATTTCAGTCAATTGTTTCCCAATAAATGTCAATGCAATTTATATAATTTTTGCAAGACTTTGACTTTGTTTTCGCACCGTAACAATATTACCACACCAAAAACTAGTGATTCATACATGTATCATGATGATGTACACACTAACTGATGACAAATCGAGCAACAATAAAAAATGGCAGTGTCAGATTTTCTTGATACAATAATTGAATTGAACGAAAACGGTCATGAGGGTTACACGTGCTGAATTTTGAACAGACCTAATTCTATTTTTCATAATACTGAACGCATTCGGAAATTTTTGTTTTAAACGTTGATAATGGCATGAAAAGTCAAAATATATCCGTTTTCTCTTAAATATGTATCAAGGGAAATCATTATTATTTATTCATTAAATTGAATTGAATGTTGAAAACTTCAAGTTCCAGGCTTCATTTTGTTTTATTCAATTCTAGAATAGAAGAGAATATATTTCATTTCACCATACAAACTATAAAAACTAGTTTTCACATATTTATATCTAGGTGAGTAAAAAAAAAAAAGTTGAGGAAAAAAATGATTGATTTCAAAGTGTGGTGCAAGTAGAATTTTGTCATCTTTGTTTCAAATGGAAATGACATGGAACTGAATTATTTTTCCGTTTGAAAAATAATGGAGGGGAGGCAGTCTAGGTTTTTATTTCATTTCTGTTTCAAAGTTGAAAGGTGTTTTTGAATTTTTTGTAAACATTGATTTTCTGTACCAGAAAATATGATTTTTTTACAATATCAAGTGGCCATCTCTATAAAGAAACATCAAGTAGAAATTTTGATGAGGGCCATTTTTATATTGACTGTTCAAAGTGGTTAGATTTTGTTCAAATAACAGTATTCTCAGTCTAAAAATACTGTTTTCCCACAATCTTTTGGTTAAAACACAATAATAAAAAATCAAAAGCCATTAATTTGTTGTTTTTTTTTAGTTTTATCTTATTGTAAAATATATAATTAGATGAATGCAGTGTGGTGACAGGTAGATGGAAGGCTTTCCAAAGAATTTTAAAATATGAACAATCACATCTAATGGTAGTTCTATGCAACAAGGATTTGTCAGATATTATATCAATAAAGAAATTAAGAAACAATAACTTGTTTCCTACGAGTGTTTACACCATAAATTTGTAAAGGTATGACAGAAAAAATTCACCCGAACTTTCGTTTTAATCAGTGTTAGAATCTGTATATTGAAGAAATCGAACAATCAGTGTATAAAATTGTTTTATCTAATCAAATAAGTTTTTAAAAATTCACACATTCAGATTATAAATGTGACCCACATATACTTCTATTGGTCAATTTTAGAATTCAAGGTTAATGTTTATACAGAGGAAATGAAATATACAAAGTAATATGGCAATTAATTCTACCCTAAAAGCATTTTTTTTTTATTTAGCCACTTGAAGCCATTTAAAATTGCTAATATAAAGATGACCCTTATGAAAATGTCAACATGATGCGTCTTTGCCAAGATAGACATAACAAGTAAACATATATGTTTTTCTTTTCGGTGAATGTTTCTATGTTACTAAAGATGTCATAAAAACAATTAATACAACAAAACCATCGAAACAATGTAATGGCATCCATAATCAGAAATAAAATTCAACTCTTCATTCATCCTTACATGGGTCAGTTGTTTAAGGCATTCAGTGGGACATTAATCAATCTTAGGATCGAATCCCCCCAGAGGCAAAACATTCTTCTCTTTCTTTCTTTCTTTTGTCTTTGTTTTCAAGGTCAGTAGCAGATTAACAATTAGACTGAATTGGCCTTTTATTTATTTCTCTTTTCATTTCTGATCCTGAGGCTCGGAGGTTCAAGGCATAAAGCTGGACACTAGCAGATCTTAGGATCAAGTCCACCTGGGGACAACACATTCTTTTTCTTCCTTCCTTGCTTTTGAGATCAGTGACAGATTAACCATTAGGCTGAGTAAGCATGCTTTTTTTTCTCTTTCTTCCTTGCTTTCAAGGTCAGTGGCAGATTTAACATTAGATTGTATTGGCTTTTCCTTTATTCCAAAGACACAATCATATGATGAGTGTCTTTTGGCAGCATGCCGTCTTGGGGTTGATCAATTAAAAAACTAGAAAGCAGGAATGATCAATGAATAAGTTACTTCCCTTGCATTTTGTGGGGAATGATGACTAAAAAATTCTGAATTTTCAAAATACAAACATGTCTGCTGCTAGACACAAATTGAGGGATCAATTTGGCATAAACTTAGTTTGCAAAGTGAACCCCCACTAAAAACCTATTTAAGGGACAATTTTGAAAAAAAAAATATGGTTTTGCTAAACGTAATAAAAAGTAAATATAGAAAATTTCAACCTACTAGCTCCATTGGTGTGGCCTGTGCATGTAACACATACATACATAGCCAGTCAGCTGGACTAACTTGATAACTGGAGATACCTATTTTGACAAATTTGGTGACAGTGTTGGTTGACAGTTTCTAAAACATAAGGTCTGAGATTATCTTGATGGAATATTACATCCTGTCCCTCAACTAATTTCAGATACTTACAATCAATCGCTGCCTTCAATTGATCTAACTCGGAGAAGTACTTGTTTAAATCAATGGTTTGATTTTGCAGAAGGAGCTTGCCATACAATTTTTTATATTCCTTGTTTTGAAGTATCCTCTTTTCATCACTCATTGAGTGGAAGCCACCCATCAAAGTGACTAATGTAATATAATCTGATACAAATGATTTTCCACCCTTGATTTATATATTTTAAGTATGTTGGCATATTCCTGAATTGTGTAATTTGGATTATTCTCAAGTAATGTCTTGATGCAATTGATATTAACCTCAATTGGTCTTCCTGACAGTGGAACATTATTCAGCAAGAAATCCCCAGATTGAACTTTTCAAACCAGTTTTGACATCTAATCATTTGCAGTGTCTCCTCCATAAATGGCATAAAGCGTCTTTTGCATTTGATTTATATTTCTACCACTCATAAAATACAAAATGCATAATAATCAAATATTAGGATCAATAAATGAAAACAGATCTGGTTAGTCCCTCAATAGAAACAGTAACGTGG
This sequence comes from Thysanoteuthis rhombus, assembly GCA_963457665.1. Taxonomy (NCBI): domain Eukaryota; kingdom Metazoa; phylum Mollusca; class Cephalopoda; order Oegopsida; family Thysanoteuthidae; genus Thysanoteuthis; species Thysanoteuthis major. The sequence goes on along the minus strand of OY735219.1, from coordinate 39,217,499 downwards.
TGGTGATCAATTAAAAAGCTACTTCTTTCGCATTTTGTTTTAGCAGTGATCACTGAAACTTTTTGATTTTCAGCCCTCAAGCTCCATTGGCACAGACTGTATGCATGATAGCCAGCCAGACAGATGGTCCACCTTAAAAACTGTTGAAACCTATTTTGACAGTTTTGGTTGACAGTTTCCAATATATCAATTTAGACAAATTCTTTTTGAAAATGCGCACTAATATGACATCTGTCACAATCCAATCAAAAGTAATTGTTTTGAATAGAGTCAGCTAAAATTAAATACTCCTAATGCTATCAAACAACAGAAATGAAACGTAATTTTATACTTCAATAAACACACACACATACACATATGTATATATATACATATATATATACATATATATGTATGTATATATATATATATATATATATATATATATATATATATATATATGCTGTTATATGAAGTTGTGTTCAGGAATGAAAACATGTATATGTATGTATGTATTCATATATACTTGATACACATACATATTCATATATGTATGACGATCATGGGCGACTGTTGCCGGTTTTTACAGGGAGATGGTGGGAGTGATATATTTCCATCAGGGGGTAAACGATATATTCAGGATATATCTTATCAGCTACCCTGTTACCAGCAAAGAATAATACCATCTTTTTATATAGGTACATTAAGTTTGGGGTCACATGAAACAGATGTACGGCATCATCATCCTTTATTAGCTATCATCATTAATCTTTTATTGTCCGTCATTGGACTGAGACCTTCCCCAGGATTTGCCGCACCTCTCTAATGTGGGCGTCGTGGAGTCAAAATTTTCTGAATTTGTCTAGTTCATCAGCCAGGCTTAGTTTTGCATGTGATCTCTGGGGATCCATGTTGTGAGTTGTGATGTCTATCGGTTGTCTGCCATTCTTGTTACATGACCAGCCCATTGCCATTTAAGTTTTCTAATGGGCTCTACGGTATTTCGGATTCCTGTTTTCTCCTTGTGATCTCTCCATATGTGATTGAGCATGATTCTTTTATATGCACCTGGTATACTTTTCATTTTGCGAGTCAGTCTCTTGGTTAGGTTCCATGTTCCAGCTCCATTGGTGACTATTTGGAGGATGCGTTTGTGGTATACCCTTCTTTTTAGAATTAATAGGATCTTTCTGCTTTTGAATGCTAAGCTTGCTCTGCTAGATTGATTTTTCGCTTGATTTCTTCTTTTATGGGTTTCGTAGAGATTTGTTATTGACTATAAGGTTCAAAAAATTTCAAACCCCATCACCTTTAAATAAAAGGCCTAACCTGCGAGGGGGCAATGTCCATTTGTCCAATCCTCAGCCTGGGAGGATGCTTGTGGTGACAATATATTAATATATATATACATATATATATATATATATATATATATATATATATATTAGTATATATATACATATATATATATATATACATATATATATATATATATATATATATATATATATATATGTGCATCTGTATAGAGCGGGAATTTCACACACATGTATATGTGTATACATACGTGTGAATTGCTCAGCATGCTAGCGGATATTGCAAAACATTAATTATACCGAGTTTCCTATTTGTTTAGCGATAAAAAATCTATTTGCTGAAATGATATTTATATATTAATCCTTTTGGTTGTCATGCAGCCAGAATGACATATGTATTACGGCAAGATAATTTCTAAAGCAGAACAGAATCCAATGTACATTTTCAAGGAGGAATTGAGTTCTGTATTGCAATGCCATTTAATAACAACCTGCAAACAAAATTGGTTTTGATCCATCACCTCTTGTAATTGCACGCTTACATACACTCACATATATATATATATACATATATATTAATGATTGAGTCATCCACGGACAGCTGTTTTGTTGTATTACAACTCGTCAGTATGGCTGAAGACTATCCATTATTCCATCCAGTACCACAAGGTAGGATCAAAATCTTCGCTCCAAACCCAGAGGCTAGCATTTTATCCCTGCCCAACACAGAACTGGATGGTCAGTAAGACTGAATTTTAAGCAATATATTTATTAACGCACAATTCCCCATTCAACAGGGTGCTCCATTCCAAAGTTGGAAGAGCATTGCTATATAACTTATAATGAAAGAGTTGCCTTACTTAAAAAATGCTCAACCCTTAATAAAGGAGCATTAATTATAATAATAATTAATAATTGAGTCATCCACAGACAGCTGTTTTTGTTGTATTACAACTCTTCAGTGTGGCTATAGACTATCCATTATCCTATCCAGTACCATGAAGTAGGATCGAAACCTTTGCTCATTGTCTAGAAAGCTTTACAGCTTTAAACACTGAACATTGAAAAACTTTGAAAAAATTTTTCTGTCACTTATTTCCCAATATCTGTCAGTGCAATTTATGTAATTTTCTGCTGTGTTTTCTCCCCTGTTTAACATATACTTTGTTATTATAGTACAATGTATAAATTTCATTTTGGGGGGATCATCAGTCTTTTACCAGGTAACTCTTTCAGAGACTTTAAGAACCAAACAGTTATACTGACATGGAACCCCAGCAGTGTTGATCGAATACAGCCTCCCTTTCTTACTATATAGGTTATGTAATACATGTAGTTAGTCATTTTACATAAGGTTCTATGCATATTGTTTATTGATATTATCTTAAACCATAGATCATTTGTTTTTTCAAAACAGGGCTTACTTACGTTGGTTACCCAAAAAGCACATTTAATGATGAGGGATCAGTAAGTATAACAACAGACATGACACGCTGTTCATGTCATTTCTATTGAATTTTCATCTCTGTGAATAGTTAGTCCATTGTGTCAGTTTTAATCTCAGATTGGACACAAGCAAACTTATAATATCATCTTTAAGAATACTAATAATGCAGAAAAACTTCTTTGAGTTGATTCTCTACTAACAAATTCAACGGAAGAATTTGACAATTTTGAGTTAATTTTTCCATTTTTTCCATTGAATGTTATTTTCACACTTAATTATCAAATGAAGTATTCTTAAGTACATGGTTGAAACAAAACAAAACCACTTTCTAGCAGGTAATAGCACCTCAATGGGTGATTCCATTAATATAATATTAATGATACTCATATATATATATTATTAACATAATATTGATGATATATATACATAACTGTTTATATATATATATATGTTGATGAAAGTGACAATTGGAAGGTGAAGAGAAAAACTCAAGAGGAAGTAGGTATTACATCTCAAAATTCTTTCTTTTTTTTCCCATGGGCATGTTTTGATGCATTTTGATAGGTACCAACCATCTTTTTCAAAGAAAATATTTACAGCAGTTCACTGAAGATTTTGCTGTTCACATGTGGCATTCAAAAATATAAATGCATTCAATTGAATTAGCAACAGAATTCTTGATTTTAACTTTTCATTCCATTGAAATCTTTCAAACTTCATATATATATATATATATATATATATATATATATTTATATATATATATCTAAAGGTTGTAATACAATAAGAACATCAAAGTATATATATGTATATATTATTAAGAGAGGGATATCTGATCCGACAGAATGATTACTAATTGTGTTATATCATATTGAAACTCCATTTGCAATGATCTCTTGTTATAACATGGTAAATGTATCATTTGACTTAGACAACATAAATAGAATAAGCAATAAAAGAAAATGGGGCTGGTGCAGGAATCAAACCTGTGACTGATAGGGTATATATATATATATATGCATATAATCTATGATATATTTGAAACATACAGAAAAGAAAAAGGAAAAATAATTACATACAAACATCTCAACAGATGCATAACAACACTCACCGACACAAGCCATGACAGCACAAAAATAAACATTTTCAAAAATGGTGTGAATGACTTCATGCCTAGATGATCTTGACCAACTTTGAAATCCAGACTAAGAATTTTGAAGTAAGGAAAAAGAAAGAAGGTAAGAATGAAATATATCCCCAAACTGTGGACAGTCACAATAGCTGCAGAATTGGATTTCACCTGATGATTGCAGACTGCTTTCAGCTGCTCACAAGAAAATAATTGTCATGAAATGAATTTAATGTAACTTATATTCTTGTATTATTATCATTACATACATATATTATAATTAACGCTCCCTTCTTTAGGGTGGAGCAGTGTTAAGTGGGGCATCTGTCTATCACTACTATATGCAATGCTCTTCCAACTCTGGAATAGAGCACTTTGGTAGATGGGGAATTATGCGTAAGTAAATTACATTGCTCAGTTTGGTTCTGCTGACTGTCCAGTTCCGCATAGCGCTGGGGTAAAATGTCTGCCTCTGGATCTGAAGTGAAGATTCCGATCGTGGTACTAGATGCTGTATATTCTATAGCCACACTGAAGAGTTGTAATACAAATATGTATATATATATATATATATATATATATATATATATATATAAATATATATATATATATATATATATATATATAAATATATATATATATGTATAAATATAAATATAATATATATATATATATATATATATATATATATATATATATATATATATATATATATATATATATATGAAGAGTATGGTTCCAAAATGTGAAAAGAGCCATTTAAAAAAATAATTGTTTAATTGATTTAAAATCAAATTCTGGATTTTAATGTTCTTATCTTATTACTACCTTTTTATGTATATGCAATTTAAAAGATTTTAATTAGATGAAAAGTTCAAATCTAGAATTTTATTCCTAATTTGATTGAACGCATTTATTTTTTATATGGCGCTTATCACATTTTGGAACTGTCTCCATACACAAGTTTACTAGAAAGCACATGAAATTCACAGGGTTATCAAAATAATTAACATTATCAGAGACTCAAGGTTTTTTTATGCATTTTAGATTATGTTAATTACATTTGATCCCAACAATGGCTTCTGAAAATCATTATCCTCATCATCATCATCTGCTGAGCAAAAATGTTTCCCATCTCCTTCCATAACGAGCGTGATTGCACTAATCTTTGCCAAACTTTGCTATCTCATCTTTCTATCTTGAATCTGGTCTTTTCCTACCACCTTTACTGTCCATGGGCACCAATTGCTTAACCTTTCATTCTATCTGTTTTCCCTTCTTCTCGCTATGTGTCCCACCAATCACTATCTTTGCCACTTAAGTACTTGTACAATATCCTTTACCCAGGTCCCCTCCCAGATCCATACTGATTTTTATCTATCGCTAAGGGTTATTCCTAACATTGCTCTTTCCGTTGCCCTTGGTGTTCTTCTGGGTTTGTTTTCAGGCTATTTTGCAATTTTCCAGGTTTTGCACCCATACTTCATAGCTAGCATTATGCATTGATTGTATATTTTGTGTTATCAGCCTATTGCCAAATTGCTTTTTAGCATGTCTCTATTTATACTAAATGCTTTCCAGCCAATCATTATGCACTGCCTTTTTTCAATTCTGTGCTTTTTTCCCCAACTCCATTGCCTGACCTAGGTAAATACATTCCTTACAAATATGTAAAGCATACACATTTTTTGATATCAATGGAAGGTAAGGTTGAAATAATATGGATTGTGATATTCCTGCTTAATATTTGGGCAACATGTTTGACATTAATTTGTTATCTATTAATGGTATGAACATCAAAGCTAGTGGATATTTACATACTAGATTGATAGTCATTTCAGAAACCAATGAGCATTGGGAAAACTATGATGGTAAGTGCATCGACCTGACCATAAACAAGTTATAATGGAATGGCAGATCGAAGATATTTTATTAAATCAGTTGACTAAAGCTGATCTGATAAGATTAATAATCAAGTTAGAAACTGTCAACCGAAACAGTCACCAAAACTATCATAGGTTTCTTCAGTTTTTCAGTTGGTCTGGCTGGCTGTACTGAAAAATTTGTTTCTTTGGACCAACTTGAAAAAAAAAATCATTAATCTAAATTTATTAGTTTGTCTCAAAGTAGATTTCTGATTAAATATGATAAATATCACTTTGAGATAAGCTAATGAATTTACAAGTAACAAATTAGAGTAATCTTTTGAAGTTTTAGAACCTAGCACTTTTTTTCAGCGTATGTATGCATATATGATGTATACTGGCTGCACTGATGGAGCTAGAGGGCTGTAAATCTAAATATTTACTCCTTATTATGTCTAGAAAGAACATATTTTTGTTTTTTCAAACATGGATTTTTAGAAGAGGGGAGGTGATTTGAAATGCAAATTCATGCTAAATTGATCTTTTAATTTGTGTCCAGTAGCACACATGTTTGTTTTTTTGAAAATTCAGATTTTTTTAGTGATCACTGTCCTACAAAAGGCAGAAAAGTAACTGATTTATTGATCACCCCTTTTTTCCAAATTTTAATTTATCACTCACATACACTATTCTACCAAAAGTTTCTATTGAGTGACTAACCACTAACCAATAATCAATGTTTGTATGTATATGTATGTGTGTGTGTGTCTCTGTGTGTGTTTCAATTGTGACAGACCTGAATGTCTCGATGAACATTCTACTTCCCATAGCATCTCTAAAGTGCATGTTTAAGTGTGAAAAAGATTTTGAGAGGAGATGCACTTTTAATAGTTTCTTCTGTTATCATCTAAACTCCAATGTTTATTTGTAGAGATGTAGACAAAAATATCCTTTAATGTTTGTTCTTTTACCAAAAAATACCACCAAAATAACTAAAATATATTACAAAGTATACCAAATATCAGTGTAGTAAAACCTTGCTATAATCAACTAACTGGAGGGAGAGAATGGTCATTAAAGCTGAGAGTTTATTATACTTGATGGTTGTCCTTCGTTTAGTAAATAAGAAGTAAGAAATAGTTCACCGCAATTAATGAATACTGTTTCTCTAATCCAAAGGTAGTTCCTATACCCTTCATACTTTTTTTCAACCTTCGTTCAGTAAATCCAAAGACAGGTCAATTACCCCTTGTTCTATTTTTGACACTATCTCCCCATGCAAATGACAAATATTATACACAGTTCTATAAATTATCAAATAAAAAAAATATCCTGGCTCATCTTCCAGAGGATTCTTGCAAGCAGTTACATTACTTTATATTAAAATATTTACAAAGCTTAAAGCCAAAATGTGGGCACTACTTAAATTGGAAGGTCAGCTTCCAAAAAATAATAATAGCATTATAGTTACAATGTAAATGGAAGTCCCCCCTCCCCACTTGTAAATAAGAAGAAAGTTCTTTATGGTCCACGTGTTCACAGCATTTGTATGGTCAATATGTTCACCACATTTAAGAAACATTATTCGGTAAATATAAAGTCAGTTTGACTGGATAGAAAATTTTTAAATTAATGACATGATCCTTTGAACCGTTTGCCCCTGTGCCTTCAAGCTTTCTGTAGAGCAAGCTCAACCTTTCAAAAAAAAAAGAAAATCCCATTAGTCCAAAAAAGAAAGGTGTACAACCAGTGCATCCTTCCAACAATCACCTATGGAACTGAAATATGAAACCTAACCAAAAGATTGACCCTCAAACTCAGAACCATGCAACATGTTCATGAGAAAATCATGCTCAACATAACTAAGAAAGTTCACAGAACAGCACAGAATATTAGAGGAAAAACAGAAATCTGATATATCATACAATCCTTCAAAAAAAACTTGAATGGCATTAGACTGGTCATGTTTCGAGAATGGCAGTCAACTGTTGGACATCACAAATCACATCAAGGATCCCCAGAGATCACATGCAAAACCATGGCCAACAAAATATCAGATGGCATAGTAAACTAGACAAGTTCAGAAAGTATAGAATCTTGGGCAAGGCATATATGTAACAATGACGACAACGACGACAACGGAAAAGGGAAAAAAATGATATAAAAAAACCTTTTGCTCTTGACCACTGAGATGTTGTTATCTGATTTAATTTTTATAGTTAGAACTCAGTATAAAACATGGAACCTAACCAAGAGACAGACCTGTAAGCTGAGAAGTATGCAACGTGCGCATGAGAGAATCATGCTCAACCTTACATGGAGAGATTACAAGACAGCACAGAATATAATATAAGAAAATGGGTGTCCGTGACATCATAGAAACTATTAAAAAACTTAAATGGCAATGGGCAGGCCATGTTGCAAGAATGAAAGACAACCGATGGACATCACGTCTCGCAACATGGATCCCCACAGATCAACTAAGAAACCGAGGCTGATAGAACACAAGATGGAGAGATGAACTGGACAGATTCAGGAAATACTGGCTCTGCAACACCCATGATAGAGAATTGTGGCGAATCCTGGGGAAGGTCTATGTCCAACGACGGATGTTAAAAGACTGATGATGATGATGATGATGATGATAAGTCGAATATATTTCTCAGTGGGGTTAGGCTGGGAGTTTAGTCACCACTGTTATCAAATGGACTCACAGCGTAGTAGAATAGCACTCAGTCCAAGGTTCAAAGGGAAATTCTGTTTTTATTCATGTTTTGGAGTAACAATTGGCAATGATATAGGTAAAAATGTTTGTATCCACAACCCATCTGCCATATATCATTAACCACGCTTTAACAAGCTGTGTTATATTGGGCACAACACTTATAGATATTATATCAGAATTAATCATGACAAGGTCTTCATCAAAATATCTTTTAGAAATTTAAATCATGCAAACAGTACCAGAACTTTTTTCTAAATCTTGAGATTCATAAAATTAACCTGGACAGATGTACATATTGATTAGTCAGAAACTAATTTTCACTTGATGAGAATATTGTTTATTAGAAGAGAAAAAAAGGCGCCAGACATCTTAGTATATTTAGTTTGATGAATACATTAAAATATGAGACATACCATTGAATGAATTCTATAAAATATGTGATATATCATTGATAAATCTAGTAATATACGAGCTATGTAATTGATTGAATCTTATAAAATATGGACCATATCATTGAATTAATCTTATAAAATATAAGCTTTACTGTCGATTAAATCTTACAATGCATGAGCCTTATCAAGAGAAGATATCTAGGAACAGCAAAGAAAACCTGACATTTGGGTCGTATGAGTTTGCAGGGGCTACCACTTCTGGCATATTCATACCGTATCGGTACTTTTGACCCTTTTCCGTACATTTGCTATAAACTGTGACAGCTCAATGTGTTCACTTTATTTCAGCCAAGGTATTTACAACAGGGAGTTAGTTTTATGCTCATGTATATGGCTGCTTTGTTACATTTACACCTAAAAGTACAGCAGTTCAAATGAAATAGAAAAGGTCAATAAAACTAGTATTATTCATTGAGAAAAAATTTGATAATCACTTGAATTGAAGGCTTTGAAATTTCACAAAGTCCTACGGCTGAAGAAAACCTAAACTGATTTTAAATTCTGTTTGAAATAATTTTGAATCGTCAGCTTTACTCGGAATCATCTTTTTGAACTGATGTTAGAAACCCTCAATTGAAACTGTCAATGTCATCATCATCAACATCATCATCAGCCATTTAGTGTTCGTCATTCAGGATTTGCTAAACCTCTCTATTATGGATGTCATGGGGCCAATATTTTTTGAACTTGGTGACACCATTCTATTTCCTGTCAGATGTAATTTCACATGTGATCTCTGGTAATCCATGTTATTAGTTGTGGTGTCCAGTGGTTGCCTAACATTCTTGCTACATGACCAATCCATTGCCATTTAAGATTTCTGATGGATTTTACGATATCTCTGATTCCTGTTTTCTCTCTTGTGATCTCTCCAAGTGATGTTAAGTATGTTTCTCTCTTGTGCACATTGCATGGTTCTCAGGTTGGGGGTCAATTTTTTTTATTCCAGCTCCATAAGTTGCAATCGGGAGGACGCATTGGTTATTCAGTTTTCTAGTTGCTCTGTCTATTTGTCCAGCTGGCTATCTGGCTATATATCTATCTTTCATACTGGCTGCACTAATGGAGCTAGATGGCTGTAAATGCAAACACTAACTCATTATGTCTAGAAAAATCTTGGGGGTGGGAGGGGGTCAAGTTACTATATTATTTTATGCTAAATTGCTCCCTTAGTTTGTGTCCAGCTGTGTCCACACTTGTTTCTTCAGAATTGAGACTCTTTAGAGATCCTATAAAAGGCAAGAGAAGTAACCTCTATTCATTGATCACTCCTTCCAATTTTTTAACGGCTCACCTGCAACGTGGCATGCTGCCAAAAGACATTTGGTCTCAGTCTATTTGTGTAAGCGGGTATTTGGGAGGGGGGCTACAACCATGAAAATTTGCATGAGTACACCATCAAAAACGTTTTTTTTTCTTACATTAAAAAAAAGTACTCTTTTAAAACTCTATTATCATTTCGGACTAACCCTGTCCAAATCTTACACTGGAATTTTTTCAGATAAGAGATTAATTTTTTCAGAAAATTCTAAATGATTTTTTAGATTATTACTTCTGTGTGAGTTATGGTGATTCATTTATGTGAGGCACAGATATTTGCAAACTGATTTTCATTTAGTTTTTAGTGACAATAGTACTAGCACAGGTATGCACTCTTTGAGGGCTTTCTAGTTGTTATGTGGGTATACGTGAGTTCATGAGGTGAGGTATCAAGTACTCGAACAGTACATACCTTTTGATATAAAATATTGATTATCGTAAACTGACACAAATTTTTTCTCTTTTTCCTTTCAAGAAAAAAAGATTTCAAATACCATTTGATGTGTCGTTGAAAAAATTCATATATCCTGTAGGTTTAAACATAACTCTACTTAAATGTACCTTTTAGAAACCATCAACAAAATCTGTTACCATTGGTTTCTTCAGTTTTCAAGTTGATCTGGCTTTCTTTCTATCTATCTATCATGTATAGTGAACTGAAAATTTAACCATTTGTTCATTATTATGTCTTCAAGATATATTTGGTTTTTAGTGGCGGGGGGTTCAATTTATACTTTTGTGGGTACTCACGTGTTTTTTTGTAAATTCGGACTCTTCAGTGATCCAACAAAAGATGAGAGAAGTAGCTCATTCATTGATCACCAGTTTTTCAATTCATCACCCCAAACATCGCATGCAGCCAAAATTGTGGGTCACATGATAGTTTCTATTGAGTGGCTAACTAGTCATTACTTGAGATGAAAATGGATTTTGCATCAGCGTCTAATACCATTTGATGTGTCAATAAATGATTTCATGTATTCAGTCGATATAGATGCACTTTCTATTCAAGTGTGCCTTTTTCCATTCTTTTTTCAAACGAATAACCATATAATGTTCATAGCTGTATTTCCCTGCCAAAACACACTTGAGCATCTATAGCAACAATTGATGTCACTGACCAGCTGACCATCTGACTAACAAATCGACATAGCAAACACCTCACACCATGTCTTCAAAGCATTCCCTTTGATAATTTATTCATTGATAACCCCATTTTCTAATTTTTTCAACTGATCGACCCTATCACTGCATGCTGCCAAAAGACATTGGTCACATGACAGTTTCTATAGAGTGACTATTCAGACTGGTCGATTATCTATCGAGAGTCTGAAAATCAATGGAAAGGGACCTTTTTTAGGAAGCTCGGATTTTAACTGATGTAATATTTTAAAAATGATTATTTTTTGATTTATCTGTAGTGTTTACACCATACTACAGATTTAAAAAAACAGCTGTTGCAGCAGCCCACACCCAGGATGTAAGTGTATTCCAGAGGGACCCAACAGCCAAGGATATAGACTAAAGATGATCCATACCATGATCCATGGTATCTGGCTTTGGGTCAGTGTTCCCCAAGGCAGGTTCTGCAGAACCTCAGGGTCTTACAAAAAAACTCTGGGTTTTCACCAGATAAGGTGCCTCTTAATAAATTCAATAAAGAATTAGTAAAAATTACAAATTGAAAACAGATTTATTTTTTATTTCAATGTTTCATTCATTTTGTTTTTTCGTATAAATAAATTCTCTAAAAACCATTTTGCTTCATCTATTGTCTTATTAAAATTAGGGTGGCAGGAGTTGTCCATTAAAATGCAAATTTTTGAAAATCAAATAAGGGTTCTGCAACAAAATAAGTTTGTGAATCACTGCCTTGGGTCATGAGCTCAGAAATGAGATGGGTGCTGCCAAGCTGTTGTAACCCCTCTGATAGAGCATGATAGAGAGGAAGCAATGCAACTCTTGGAGCAGGCCAAAGACAGACCAGCATGGAGGAGAACTTCAGCTTTTTTTGCCTTCAGCAACTGTCAAGAGATGATGTAAACTGAACTGAAGCTAAACTCAATTAATATCTACTTGTATCTCTCTGTGACAGGGTTTACATTATTACCTCAGACAATTATTTGCCTGAGTGAGAAGTCGGGACTCTTGACTTTCTATGACCTTTCCTACATGCTATGTCAATCTAATTCTTAGAATTTTTAAAGGAGATTAGGTCACGTAATTGGTTGTCCAACAATGGGAAATCTCTCAACTGCTGTCTCAAATGACTTTTACCCTTTAAACATGGCACTGTGTCAGGGCTTCTTTTGATTGGAATCACTCGGCTGCCTAAATTCTACAATCAGTTCAAGTTGATATGAGGAGAGGAAAAGAATGATCTGTCTTGAAGTCAAAATTTGATCCCTACCCAAACCAATCCTAGGTCAATCAGCTATGATATATAGCCCACAACTTTTGATTTGCTCTCTGAGGTCCCACTATCATTAAAAACATAATCATTCTTTCTGGATTCAATTCAACTTCCCAAAATCTGTCTTAAAAAGTCTGGTAAATAATGAGACCTGGTAAATAAACCAATTAGAAACTGAAAACCAAAACCATCACCACAACAGTCAACATAGATTTCTTCAGTTTCTGCTTGATCTGGCTGCCTAGCTATGTGTGTATGTGTGTATCACGTGTACAAGATGCACCGAAGGATTCAAACATTTACTCCTTATTATGTACAGAAAAAGTATTTTGTTTTTTGAATATCCCTGCACCCTTACATAGGTTTTCAGTGGGGGGTCCAATTTGCAATCTAAATCTATGCTAAATTGATCCCTTAGTTTGTGTCTGGCAGCATTCATGCTTGCTTTTATAAAATTCAGACTTTTGTATTGATCTCTACCCAACGAGAGGCAAAAGTAGTAACTTATTCATGTATCACTGATTTTTTCTATTTCTTTAATTGATCAATCCCAACACTGCATGCTGCCAGAAGATGTCAGTCGCATGACAATTTCAATTGAACAACTAATCAGACATGTCTGGATTCAATTCAACTTTTCTAAATCTGTCTAATAAAGTCTGGTAAATAATGAAATCTGATAAACAAACCAATTACTATTTCTGACCAGCTCCAATCACTGTGATGTCATTGCACCATCTGATTCTTGTCAATTAACTCTGACAGACCAACTTTGACTCAAGTTAATGCACTTCTATGTGAAATCAGTTTAATGAAATCAGCTCCTTATAAATGTCCTTCCATGTTAATAAACCAATGAACATATCTCTAAGAAACCATTTTCAATTATTGATGCATGATTTAGCAATTTAATTACTTATCCACACACTTAGTTTCCGCCATCTCCTTTAAAGTAGTTTCCTGTCTGCTACTTTCACATTGGTTCACAAACAGTGGCAACAAAAATCTGTGAAATATCTAGTTTGTGCACACTGTTCCGATTCCCCAAACTTCTGGGTAGCAACTTTTATATAGCGGCAAACTCAACCTCTCACTCACTCATACATAAAATCAGGCTAGACATTTAGATATATTCATATTTTTAGAAACTGTCAACCAAAACTGTCGACATGGGTATCTTTATTTTTCACGTTGATTTAGCTGCGTTACAATATGAGGGCTGATAGGGACTGTTTGATTGGATATTTTATTTTTATTCTTAAACATTTGATCTTATTTTTGAATAAAACTTATGTTAAAGTTACTTTTTGTGTGGATATATGTGAACTATATTTACAAACTTGATCTTCAAAGCTACGTTACTTATATGTATCTATGCGGGTGTAACAGACTTACTGTTTTTAGGAGCCAAAAGGATGATAGAAACATCTTACATAGATTTATTACGACAAGATAAAGTTTGGAAGTAAGGAAGATGGACGGTAAATTTAAAGGCTTGAGAAGCGAAAGAAAGCAGGAGGAAAATAGAAGAGAAAAGGGTAGATGATCATTTAGAAACAATATCAGGTAAAAGAAGAGAGAATAATTTAATCAAGTAAAGGAGAAAAGGGACCCTTACCTATAAGTTATGAGACCAGAGGTTAGTCACCAGAAGAATCAGGAGTAGAAGAATAGAAGTAGGGTAGCAGCTGTTGGGCCCCCGGCTGCTTACAATCAGAGGACTGATTAACCACTCAACCTCTCAACCTCTCTCTCTCTCTCTCTCTCTCTCTCTCTCTCTCTCTCTCTCTCTCCCTCTCTTTTAAGAGAGTGAGGATTTTGTTTGGTCTTCAAGCAAAGACTTTAGATGTGTTTTTGGTTGGCCAAGTTTTAAAAAAATCAATTTCGATTTTGAATCTCAACATGAGTGTAGCGTCTTCCATTCCTTCCCTTGCTACGGCCACAGTGTACATACATACGATGAAACATATTAGGGCACATGGTTGAAATACACCCCACCATTTTCCAACAGCTGGCTGCCTATCTGGTTGGCTGGTTATGTATCTATCACACACAGAGACCTCACCAATAGAGCTACAGGGCTGAAGATTAAACATTTACTCCATATTATGTTTAGGGAAAAAGTCTCTTTGTTTTTTTTAAATATCCCCCATATAGGTTTTTAGTGTAGGGGAGTTCAATTTGTCACGTAAGTATCTGCTAAATTGATCCATCTGGCCTGATTGGCACAGCCTGCATGCATGATACATACATACATGCATATATACATACATAGCCAGCCAGACCAACTTGAAAACTGAAGAAACCTATAATGACAATTTTGATTGACAGTTTCTAAGTGTACAGGGTGCTCAGAAAAAAAATGTGATTATCTTTTTGACATCTTTTATTTAAACTGTTCTGAATCCAAGAAATTTTTTTTCAAGATAAAAAATTACAAAAAGATGCTAATTCTATGTACTTTTAAAGTTCACAATAGATGTTGAAAAGTGATTTCCTTCAAACTGGATGCAGTCATTATATAAACATTTCATTACATTGAATGGATGCTCAAATGAGGCTGAAGCATGATGCAATCATTTCAACAGCCAAATACTGTTGACTCTGAGTACAGTGTTGCCGCATAGCATAAAATTTCATCATCATCTGCCTTCTAGCATCCATTGTTTGACATGAACCTTCCCAAAGATTCACCAGACCTCTCTATCATGGGTGTTGTATAGCCAGTACTTTCTGAATTTGTCTAGTCTGTGACACCATCTTATTTTCTGCCAGTTACAGTTTTGCATATGATTACTGGGGATCAACTAAGTGAGTCGTGATGTCCAGCTGTTGTCTTTGACCACCCATTGCCATTCAAGTTTTCTAATGGAATCTAAGATGTGTCTGATTCCTGTTTTTTCTCTAATACTTTGCGCTGTTTTATGATCTTTCCATGTCATGTTGAGCACGATTCTATCCTGTGCAAGTTGCATGGTTTTCCATTTCGGTTAAATTCCATGTTTCAGCTCCATAGGTGACTATCTGGAGGATGCATTGGTTGTAGATCTTTCTTTTCAGAACCAATGGAATTTACTTGTTCTTGAAGGTTTAACTTGCTCCACCGAAAACTTGCCAATCTACAGTAACTCTTCGTTTGATTTCTTCTTCTTTTGAGGATTTCTTATTATTCTAACAGATATACTTGGTGAAAATTCAAATTATTAACCACAAACTTTCCTCAAAACAAAAATGCTGTGTGGAATCATTACTAAATTTTAGAAATTGCACATTTAAGTTTTCAAAAACATCTAATCAATATAAATCCTTGCATTCCAAAACAAGAAGTGAATCTGGTTTCTTTTTTCTTAAGGAGAAAAAAAGCAAGCATTTTTTTTTTTCATGGTGGAAACAATCTAAATTTTTAAAGGCCAAACAAAATTACTAAGAATTGGCAGAGACAGCGAAAATTGGTTCGTAACTACAGGCCCCGATAGACATAAAGTGGAAAGTTGGTGTGGGGTAAAAAAATGGATAATTTCTGGCTCTCTGACAATGGAAATGGAAAAGGCCTAAAGAAGAGAAGGAAGAAAAAAACTGAAAAAAAATATAAAGAAAAGAAGTGATTAAGATTGAAGAATGGAAGAAGTGGGAGAAAAAATGAAAGAAACAGACAGTCAAAATTGAAAAGAAAGAGAAAATGAAAGAAAACATAGAACAAGTGAGCAAACAAAAGAAGAAAAAGCTAAATGATGAAGAAGTAAGAAAAAGAAAAAAAATGAATGAAAATGAAAGAATAAATAAGAAATTTAGAATAGGTCTGCTTAGTCACTCTTTAGAAAACCAATGTCTTTTAGAACCACACGGTGTTGGGGGTGATCAATAAAAAAAAATTGGAAAAAAGGTTGATCAACAAATAAATCACTCCTCTCACCTGTGGTTGGATCACTAAAAAGCTTAAGTCTAAAAAACCTATTAAGGAGTAAATGTTTAAATTTTCAGCACATGGCACTCATATAGGTAAATAAATAAATAGATTGATAGCCAGTCAACCAGTCATAATGACAAAACACTGAAGAAACATAAGTTGATTCATGCTGACAGTCTCGGTTGATGTTTTCAAGAGAGAAAAAAATTGGAAAGAAAAGAAAAAGGGATGAATTGAAAAAAAAAAGCGAGGAAAGGAATAAGATAAGACTGGTTAGTCACTCAATAGAAACTGTCATGTGACCAATGTCTTTTGGCAGCAAGCCGTCTGGGGGTGATCAATCATAAAATTGGAATAAGGGGTGATCAATGAATATCACTTCCCACGCTGTATGCTAAATTGCTGAAAAGTTTTAATTTTTAAAAAAACACAAATTACATTTCAAATTAAAAGAAACTTTTTTGGCTAAATAATTTAAAGAAAAAAGAAACGTTTTAACTTGTAGAAATCGGTCCAGCCTATACAGTTGATATACAATAGCCAGCCAGCCAGCCAGCCAGACCAACATAAAAACTGAAGAAATCTTTGGTTAACAGTTTTTGATATTGACTGTAAACAACGGGAAAAAGTAACAAAAGAGGAAATAATAGATTTTTTTTAAAAGCGAATATTATCAGCTGTTCCGTAACGTAACTGGCCACTATTTTTCATTTGTCGAGTAAAATATCCCAAGACGCCAGTGATTCCTTCATTGAAAAAAATAACAGGAAATAACACTCACATTTATTGATTGTTTTCTTTCTTCTTGTTCGGCATTGAAATTAGGAAAGATTTTACAAAATAATGGTTCTATCAGAAACCAACAGCGAACTGTAAACATAGGTTTCTGTCAGTTTTTAAGTTGGTATGTATTATGTGTACAGGCCACACCATTGTAGCTTGGAGGATGAAAATTTATACATTTAATCCTTATTTAACCAAGAGACAGACCCATAAATTGAGAACCATGCAACGTGCACATGAAAGAATTATGCTGGGCCTCACATGGAGAGACCACAAGACAGGACAGTACATCCGAGAAAAAACAAGAGTCAGGGACGTCATAGAATCCATTAGAAATCTCAAATGGCGGTTGGCTGGCCATGTTGCAAGAATGGCTGACAACAGATGGACTCACGACGTGGATCGCCCGAGATCACATGCGCAACCAAGGCCGGTAGAATATTAGATGGAGAGACGAGCTTGATAAGTTCAGGAAGTACTGGCTCCGCGACGCCCATGATAGAGAAGTGTGGCAAATCCTGGGGAAGGTCTATGTCCAATGATGGACGTTAAAAGACTGATGATGATGATGATGTCTACAAAATCTCTTTTTTTATTTTTTTTGAAAAATCCCTCCCCTCCAAAATAGGTTCTTATTGGGGAGGGGTTCAATTTGTAATGTTTATGCTGAACAGATCTTTAGTCCAGCAGCCTTCATGCTTGTTTTTGACTATTCGGAGTCTTTTCAAGTAATCACAACAAAATGTGAGCAAAGTGACTTATTTATGTATTATCCCATTTTTTTTAAACTTTAATTCATCACCCCCAACATCGTATGCTGCAGAAAGACATTGGTCGGATGACACTTTCTATTGAGTGACTAACCAGACCTGAATTCTCCCTTGTTGCTTTACTTTTTTTTCCTCTTCTTCAGTAAGTTTTGTGAAATTTCTTGGAAGCTGAAAATCCATCTTGATTACCTCCTTAAATTGTGCAAATTCTTTGAAAAATATATTATTTCAAATTTTCTTTTTTGGCTTTTGATGCTGAAGCATTTTTTATTGAATGCTTCAAATCAAATGGCAGTGGAATTTACAGTCGCAAGATATATAGAATCAAGTTTTCATTATTTTCCTTGAGGAGTCCATTGACTCCTCACTATTCTCTGAATATTGGTTCAAATATCTTTTTTTTCCCCATGTTTTATAATTCAAGTGATTCAAAATGTATCAGAAAACAGGTCTGGTTAGTCACTCAACAAAAACCATCACAAGAACAAAGTCTTTTGGCAGTATGCTGAGTTGGGAGTGATCAATAAAAAAATTGGAAAAAAACGAGATGATCCATGAATGTCCTTATTCACTGTTTGTATGGTAAGGATCACTAAAAACAAGTCTTAATTTTTCATCAAAAACACTCTGGATGTGGCCACATGCAGACTAGAGACCAATCTAGTATAAACTTACATTGTAAATGCCCCCCTCCCTTTAAAAAAAATTTGAGTGTGTATGGAAAAAAACATTTTCCTACAAAAAATACAGAGTAAATTTTGAAAGCCTTCTTACTCCATTAGTGCAGCCTGCAAGAATACATACATACATACATACATACATACATACATACATATATACATACATATATATATACATACTAACATACATACATAGCCAAGTAGACTAGAGGAATAAACTGAAGTAATCTATGCTGACAGTTTTGGTTGGCAGTGTCTAATCATCTCTTCATTTAGGATCTCACTACTTATGAAGAAGCTCAGAATTCATCCTTGATTTAATGACTAAACATTAGGGCTAGTGACTATAAAGTTTATAGTTCAACCTCCAGTGCTAGTATAATGCTTCATTAATGAATCAAATTTGTTCACTGTTGTAGTTGTGAAATGGGGGAGTAGGGTGAGGCATTTACGTCCTTTTCAATTAGCAGGTTTTTTATATGTTCAATGCCTGCTTATGGAGACATTTATTATTAGCTATCCTCTGTCAAATTACCGATGGTGGCTTACAGAACACCAGCTGCACAGGTTCACTTTGATCCTTGAGTAGAAATCCTGGATACAGACTTACAGTTCCCTGAGTATAAATCCTAGACACAGACTCACAGTTCCCTGAGAATAGATTCTAGACATAGACCTACAGTTCCCAGAGTAAAAATCCTAGACGCAGACTTACAGTTCCCTGTGTATGAATCCTAGACATGGACTTACTGCATATCTCATTCCCAAAATGCACAGAACTGTCACATGTCAATGTCAATGTAGCATTCTGAATAAAGATTTTTTTTTCTTTGATGAATGAGTTGTACTTCATCTTTTCTCACTGGAAAAAAGCTCACAAGGTTTTTTTTCTACTGTATCATGTGAAAAACGCGACAGAAGAACTCAGAAATTCATCTTCCAGTCAAGAATATTTTTTCATCTTTATAAAGTAACATCTTGTGCGTTTTTTTACAGTGAGAAAAGGAAGTTGAAAATGGAAGAGATATAAGTAACTTTTGACGAAAAGTGTCAAATTAGATTTCTTCTATTTCCAAGTCAGTATGGCTGGTTGACGGGCTGGCCATACGTACGTATAAATGCATCATGAGTACAGGCTGCACCAATGGAGCTAAAGGGCTGAAAATTTCAGCATTTACTCTTTATAGAAAAATTTTCCCGCAAGACAAATCCACAAAGAAAAAATTATAGAAATC
Source organism: Thysanoteuthis rhombus (assembly GCA_963457665.1). Lineage (NCBI taxonomy): Eukaryota > Metazoa > Mollusca > Cephalopoda > Oegopsida > Thysanoteuthidae > Thysanoteuthis > Thysanoteuthis major. Next base: position 39,197,478 of record OY735219.1, on the reverse strand, counting down.
TATGATTGACTCTCTTTACATCAATCATAAAATCCATAATAAATTCTCTCCCACTTTATTTTACTTTTTTTTCCTCAGTATTTATCCTAACAGAGGTGATTAGAAACCGTCAACCAATACTGTCAACATAAGTCTCTTCAGTTTTTAAATTGGTTGGCTCAAAAAACGTTGGTGATGTGATGGTTTCTATTGAGTGACTAGCCAGACCTGTGTGTGTATCATCTTGAGAAACAAATATTTGGTCAAGGTCTGCCTTGTATCTGAAACCGTTACATGTGGTAAAGGCCTATGTTCAAGCACAGGTACAGCTGAGATTTTGAATGCTGATTTTCAGAGCAGCCAGGCCCTCCACCACTTGAAAGATTAACATAACATAATCTTTTTGCCCTATTTCTCTCTATTTGACTTTATGACAAACCAAGTTTATTAAAATTTGAAAATCAGATATTTTAGAAACCATCAACAAAGAAAGTCAACATTAACATAGGTTTCTTCAGTTTTTGAGTCGGTCTGGCTGGCTATCTATATGTCATCCCTGGAGGCAGCACCAATGGAGATAAAGTGCTGAAAATTTAAACATTTACTCCTCAAAGCTTAGACTTGGATAATAAAGGAATCAAAATAGATGGCAAACATCAAAGTTATCTCAGATTTGCTTGCAATATAATCCTGTTTACTGAGAACCTTCATGATCTCCAAAGAGCAAAGAAGTTGGTCTCCACATGAACTTCAGTAAAATAAAAGTCATGTACAACAAACATGTTGAAAACAAAGACACACTGGTAACAATCGAGAACGCAGTGCTGAAGAAAGTAGACCACTACATCTACTTAAAATAATTAATCTCCATGAAATCCTTAAAAGAAGAAAAACTCAAGCACAGAATCACTTTAAGTTGGTAAGTTTCAGTAGGGAGTGTTCAACTTTCAAGGACGAGAAAATCCCATTAGTCTCAAAAAGAAAACATACAACCAATGATAGTCACCAATGGAGCTCAAACATAGAACCAAACCAAAAGATTAACCCTCAAACTGAGAACCACAAAACATACAATTAAGAGATCACATGACAGCATAGTATATTAGAGAAAAAACAGGAATATAAGATATCACAGAATCCATTAAAAGGCAATTGGCATCACAACTCACAATGCGAATTCACAGAGATCATATGCGAAACTGTGGCCAACAGAAAATAAGATAGCATGATGAACTATACAAGTTTAGAAGGTACTGGTTCCATAATGCCCTTGATAGAGGTTTGGTAAACCTTGAGGAAGGTCTATGTCCAACAACAAATGCTTAATGGCTAATGATGATGATGTCAAGAAAAAACGTTTTATGTGTTTTTTATAAATTCCCCCTCACCAAAGTTTTTAATGGAGGGGTGTAATTGATAGTATTAGTTTATGCTAAATTGGTCCCTCAGTTTGGGTGTTGCAGTGTTCATGTCAGATTAGTGAAAAATCAAACTTTTTTATTACCAAACAGAAGGTGAGAGAAGTAACTTATTTATTGATCACCATTTTTCCAATCTTTTAATAGATCACCCCCAACATGGCATGCTGCCAAGATATGTTGGTCATGTGACAGTGTTTATTGAAAACCATTTACCACATTGACAACCAACTCACTTATTTACCAATACCATATAGATTAAAGAATATATATATATATATATATATATATATATATATACAGAGATAGAATAGATCATAGGTCCTGAAAAAGTACAATGTCTGGAGATGGGTTTGTTTCCTCGTATCACAACAAGAACAATCCGCACCAAAATTAATGATGTAAACCGACATGTAGAATTTACATTCCTCTACTGTGAATTTGAACTCATGGCTAACTGATTGCAAGGAGGCTGTCTTACTGACTAAGCTAAGTTGACAAGTTTTAGATGTTTACAAAAATTTATTATACAGACAAGCATGGGCGTCCACTCAGCAAAAAGATTCAAGAGACGCATTTCACACTGAAAAAAAAATAGTAGTTAGTTAGAATACAATCGGGGGTGCAAATTTGAAGTCTTGCCTTGGGTGTATGAAACCTTTGTGCACATGTAACCCTTTCAATAGCCCTGTTCCTTAGTCTCCTGAAAAAATTTCAGCTACCATTATAAATACTTTTCAACACTCTATTTACAACAAGTGTTTTGAGAAGAGACAACTTATCATGTATTTTCATCTGAGCTGATGTTAACATCATTCCTAAATGAGCTAAATTTTCTCATATAATGTAAGGTTTACTATGTCTCTAACACTTGCAGTTGGTCCTGGATTCGATTCCCGTTATGAGCAAAGTGTGTTGAAAACTGTTCCTTTGGACAAATTTCCCTGTGTAATCAATAGGTCATTGGGTACACACCAAGTTGTATGATTAGGGTGGAGGTATTCTTTTGGTGAACTTGCACCCTGCAAAGGGGATGGTCATAAAAACTCAGAAGAATAAAGTCCTGGTCAAGACCAGAATTGAAATTTGCAAGGATCACTAAGCTGACACATGCAAATTGAAAAGGCATTTTGCCACCAGCCATTTATTCACCCATGAGAGTTGTCCTTTGAGAGATGGACACTTTACCTTTAAACGTGGTGACACTTGCCTGCCTTAAAATTGATCATAGATTCCAAAAGAAGAGAGATTATGTATCATCAGAACCCATGTACACTGAGTTGGTGGTGATCAATTAAAAATGAATTACTTCTCTCGCCTTTTGTTGGGCTGTGATCACTGAAACAATTTTCAAAAAACTAGTGACCAATTTACCATAAACTTACATTGCATATTGAACCCCCCTCCGACTAGAACTTATTTTTGAAGGGAATTTTCAAAGAACACGAAAACATTTTCCCCAACTCAATGAGGGGAGTGTGTATGCAAAACTTTCTACTATTAACAGTAAAGGCTGGGCAAAGTCTGGATAGATACAAAGAACAGACATCTTCTTCCCACACAGAAATATTTGATTGCTCATGAACAGGTTTTTTTCTCCCTGTACAATATGGTTTCATCAAGATGCCTTTTGCTCCCTCATGGAAACATTATTTCTCCCTTTACAATATGGTTTCATCAAGATGCCTTCTGCTCCCTCATGGAAACACTATTTCTCCCTTTACAATATGGTTTAATCAAAAATTTGAAGTCATGTGGAAAAAATACCATCGAAGAATAAATATGGTCAGAGATAATTATCAGTATGACGTCATTGGCACTTTCCACCATAAAACATCTAAGACATAATTAAAAAACTTCTATAAACATCTAGGTTTAAAAAAACATTTTTAGAACGGGTTTAGTGGAGTATTGATGCCAATTTGCAAGTCTTTAGACAAAAATGTGTGGCCAGGAACACACAAAGATATACACATATTAAAAGAAATAGAACCCTTCACCTCCCTTGGTGGCTAAGGTTGTTCTATATTAGAAGATCATTTTTGTCATTTGATTAGGAAAATAACAGTTTTTCAAATAAAATTATTTGAACCAGTGCACAGTTAAAGGATGAAAGTGAATCCAAAAGTTCTATACATGGCAATCAATATTTCATTAAGAAAGTGAAGTTGAATCACTATAACCGCGATCCACTAACCTGACCAAACAACAAGAAACATTGGCTTATGGTATTCTTCCCTTCTCACTCATCTATCTATCCGTCTGTGAATACTTCAGTGCTTCAGGTCACATTTTTTGTTTTTGGCATATAGTCTCGAAAATTTCCATGTGTAGTTCAGGAGCCACCTTCTCAATACGGCTTTTTTCATTCTTTAGATATTTGTCCTTTTCTACCTGTTTTTAGGTGTTGCTCAGTTTTTAATAATAATCCATTGTAAAATAGACACTTTTATCTTCCCACAGCCATGCTGTAACATTTTGTGACAATTGGATTTTTGTGGAAAAGCTTGATTGGAATGATGTGGATAGCAAGAAATAAGTACATAGAGAAAATATGAGAGAGAGAGAGAGAGAGTATATGGGTGAATCTTTTCTTTTAAATAAAAATTACATCTTTTTTTTTTGTCCTACTAGTTGTGTTACGCCGGTTTCCTCAAAACTCTAATCAGACGGTGCCTCTGATTAAAGCAAGTCATGTACTGCTCTATGTAACTTTGTATCACTATCCAAAGAGACAGGATGGGGTTGATGGGTTAGTAAATCCTTGGGTGACAAAGAGAAAAGGATTTACAGAGAGTGGATATTGTGAGAAGAATTTAGCAACTTGGTTATGGTTGATTTATTTTTAGGTAGAGGTGGCAATATTCATTATCATTTTGATGATTATTCACAGCATTCCCAGAAGAGTCTGATTGGTGTCCATCCTGACTCAAATTGGTAATTTTCTTGACTCCATCTTTTGTTTCTAAAGATGGCTGATAGATAAGGTGAGTGTGTTTGTGTGCATGTCTGTATATGTGTATGTGATTTTGTATGTGTGCATGTTTGTGACTGTGTGTGCGTGTAACTTGTGCGTATGTGTGACTTAGAGTGTTTGCTTGGGTGTGTGACTGTGTATTTATATGTGTGTATGACTTAGTGTGTTTTGTGCCTTTGTATGTTCTTGTGTGACTTTATGACTTTGTGTCTTTGTGATTTTGTGTGTATGAATGGAAATATAACTCAACTAAAACAAGTCTAGAAATATGATGCCTGTCCAATGTCCAGTCATTTAATATTAACAAAACAATTGGCTGCCTAGGACAGTAGCACCTTAGCTTCCTTCAAAGTACTCCCATTGGGACTTAACACATTTATCTCAGCATCCCTTTCATTTCCAAAAACAGCCTGCAAAGTCCTCTTCAGGCTCATTATCAGCAATTTGGTCGCATTCTCTTTAATCTCTTCTTCTGTCTGAAATCTCTTTTTGGAAAAGCCAAAAGTTGCAGTAAGTTAAATCTGAACAGTGAGGACTGGAAGACCTAGGTAATGCAATGTTTTACCAAAAAACATGAAAAATGGAACAGTCACCCAGTACCCAAGCTCATTGAATGATGTCTCACTCCACCTGAGTGACCCTACAGGAGATCGTTTGTTCGCATATGTTCAGTAAGTTCCTCACTGATTGGATGCCAATTTACATTTAGTCCATGCGACCAGTTCTCAAGATATTCAATGCATGCATGTAAGTTGACGCATCTCAGTCCAAGTCTAAGACTTGTACTGCACTGGCAGTCAGAGGCAACCCGAAGGATCCTTTTTTGTTCGCTGTTATCGAATAAAGGAGGGCACAACTACTTCCCTGATTTTTTCCACCCTTATCACACAGCTTAGTGTATACTCTGTTAGCCGATGAGTGCACTGGAAGATCTGTCCTAATGAAGTGTTTTCCACACTCTTTGTTCCTATCAAGAATTGAACCCAGATCCCTCTGCACATGAAGCATACAAAGCTAACCATTATACCATCTGATCAAACTATTCAAAATGGCTACATATTTTATAGACGACTTTGAAAGTTACACATAAATGCGTTTTATGCAATACTTGAAAATTCTACTAGGTTTTATCTTTAAACATACATTGTTTCAAGTGTTCACAATGTTTTTTAAGCATTTTTGAGACACTTTATAAGCATTGAAACACAAGACAAGAAGCATAACATTGAGCAGCTCACAACTAGTTTTGTCTTTGCTATTAGAGAAGATTTTTCAAATAGAACTTGATTATGTAGAAATGTTTAGAAACACTTCTCACAATAATCAGCTTTCATACGGATTCTGTCCTATCTGCTGCGAATGATATTTTTTTAGCATTGGCATGAATATTAATGTTATTTTTTCTATCATTTATTCTTATTATCAGATGAAGTATTGAAAACGTAGAAATGACATCCTGATTCAGTAGTTGAATGGAATCAAGTAAAAATTCAGATGAAGGTAAAAAAGAATAGTCAAAATTTATTAAAGAAATAAAAATGCTGGTCTCCCACAATCATTAAAACTAAATGATAGCTTATCCTTTTTCTTTTAAATTTTTCTTGAGAATTATTCGAAGGCAATATTAGAAATAATACTCCAGTCACCACTGGGGCCAGGTGGGGTTTGGACTCCTTAACTTCTCCAATACTGACCCTCATAATTTTGTGAAGATATGAAAAGAAAACCATGAGGATGGGGGTAGCATGACAGTAGTCTGGCAGGGAGACAGAAATATAAGTCAAATATTTTTTAAATTGTGACACCTCATCAGAAGGTTACATTTTGAGAAAAATACATGTGTTGCAAACCAGCGTTACCAATTTTATCACTTTTCATGCTATATATAGCACTTTCTTGTTTTTGGCAAGTCTAAAATTCAACAAATTATTCCACTTTTAACACAATTCAGTGCCATTTCTATAGCATTTCCCCCACTCATTACTCATTTTTAGCCACTTTTAGCCATTTTAAAAAGCTCAATCTAGCCATTTCAGCCATTCAAATGGTGATAAAGTGGCTATCAATGATTTTAATGCATTTTAGCTTTTTTTGATGACTCTTGAAGGTTGATTTAGTGCAAAAAATTTTTGAGTTGGCAACGCTGTCAGAACTCCCCAATTCCAACCTAGCTCTGTCAGCGCCAATCAATAAACTTGCCACCTTCGAATGTACATGATAAAAACTTGCCTTTAGAGTTTTTGTAACTTTCATTATATAAATAACAGTCTTTTAATGAGGCTAATATTACTTAACGAGTTACTCAAGTAATATAGACACCTGATGTGAGTAGATTTCAAAATAGTCCCATGATATGCACAGATAATAGTGTCACACCTCTTAGCAATATCAACAAAAAGTTTTTTCAGCCTGAACTTTCAAGTCATGTTCTCATTAAAACTGTTCAGAAATTAGATTTTTTAAGAGCAAAATTGTTTTGTACCGAACCTTGTTTTTTTTCTTTTTCTCTCTTTTGGTTAAAAATCGAATTACTGTTTTCATCAAATAATGTCTCAGTTGTTTACGCCAGTAATTTCGTATCATCTTTGTTTTGCATCTTCATTCTTTGCTTAAATTGAATTAACATGAATCAAATCTAATAAGAGTCAGGATTTTTTTGCCTTTTGAAGCACAGATGCCTTTTCATTGTGTTTATTGGTTATAGTGTAAGACTATATCAGGATAGAAAAAAATCAAACAGTTATTAACTGGATAAAGATGAACAATAATAACGTCTGATTGCAATGCTTCGTCAGAATGTTGAAAAAATCTCAGCAATAGAACAACACTAGCTTAGTACCAGTAGTAAATGATGAGATTATTAATCACCGCTAACCACGTTTACGAGTTTAAACACTGTTGTTAGGTTTACATTTTTCATATATTCTGACATTTATATATATTTATGAATCCGTGTACCTTTGTGTCTGGATTTTACCCAGCTCTGAGCATTCATAATAGGAACTTTTAAAAGTTTTGAACACACAATACCCTCAATGAATAGGGAAAACACTTTTATCGTTTTTTTTAAATTCTTCCCATTATAGGTTTTAAATGGGGCAGATTCAATTTGCAATGTAAGTTTATCAGGAGTTGGTCTTTTGTTTTTTTTAAGAAGCACTTCTACCTAGGATCAGAGTATCTGTGTGCTCTACCAAAGTCACTTCCCAACTCTCTGGCTAGGATCAGAGTATAGTATCTATATACTATGCCCAGGATATAGTTGTACAGCTGAAGCTTTTGATGTTCTATCTCCCATCTATAATGATTTGAATGGTGTTTGACTCAAGGATACTCGGAGAGGCAAAAATGACATTTTATAGGCCAGCAGATATTTTATATCAAGCTCAAAATTATATCATATCCATTATAGAAGACAGCAACATTATGATTTACTTTGATTTTTTAAACAATTTATTATGTAGTGGTTGTAAATTCAGTACTACTTCCCAGGCACATTACCTGGTTGTCAGACTAGAGCCTTCTTTGATTAATTAGATATATAGTTGGTGAAAAAAAGGGTTTTAGTAGCATGTATTACTTTAATTATGGACAGTTCTAAAGATATGAAATATTTTAATAAAAACCATTTTAGTAGTGCAAATGTCCTTTATTTAGACAGTGAAATTTAATATTGTCAATATTTTGTGCTCCTTCCTTTAGTGAGTGATGGTGCTTTAATCCTTCAAGACATTGATTCATATAAGAAATGTATGTATTCTGAAGCTATTGTGTTTTCCCTGGTAGACTGAATCACTGCTATTGAAATATCTCAAGACATCTTTTTAATTATCAATTTTTCACCCAAAGCATTCTTAGGTTTCCCCTAAACTTTTTCTAATATAATTAAATTTACGAGAGTTTGTTGTCCAGTATATAATTCCGATTCACTTGCTGGAAAACCGATTTGAAATGGAATGTGCAACATGACAGGGGGGGGGGTTATCTTGCTGAAATATCTGATTTCTTGAGTTCAGGAGCAAATGCTAGAACAACAACAGTTTACTCCCTAAAATCTCTCTGTAAGCCATTGAATTCATCTGACCTTCAATGATATGTAGGTCACACTTCCTTTCCGGTGATATGCAACCCCATACCATAATTGACAGAGGGAATTTTACTGTGTGTTTTAATGCAAAGTTTACAAATCTTTTCATCCAAATATGATGGTTTCCAGTGCTAAGAGCATATTGGATATGATATTCATCGCTGAAAATTACTTTCCTCCATCTCTTTACACCCAATAACTTGTATTTCTTACAAAAGTCTAATCTGTTTTTTCAGTAAGGAAGGATTTCTCAACCTTATAAGCACTAACCAGTCCATATTCCGTTAGTCTTCATCTAATAGTCGACTTGCTGCAAAGTTTATTCTACATCTGCTTCAAAATGGACAAAGATTTGTTTTTATAAACATTAGGCAGATTTTAGTTTTGTCGAGGAGTGCTCAAGCATGGATGCCCAGTGTGTCTTTTAGGTACAGATATTGCTTTCATGAGCAGAACTGTCATCCCAATGAATCAGAAAAGAGAACAAACAGTGACGGAAATAGAATTAAGCTGATGTGGTGCAGGCCTGGTTGTGAGCAAATACTCAAGTACCATCCAATCATTCCAATTAGGAGGTAGTTGGATTGAAAAATGAGGGCTGAAAATATGGCAAAAATGTAATGCAAGAAATGAAGTAAGAGGATGCAGGTCTGTCTTCTTAAAGGATGGAGGGGGACATCAAGCCCAACCCCTTGTTTCATCCTTCATTCTTTTCAGAACTTTTCACACCCAAGATCGACCAATCTTCATGTCTGCTGCTATAATCCCTGAGGATGCTAAGTTTGACACCGTTTCCTTTCAAGCCCCTCGCACCAGAAACTTAACACATATTTACTACAAGAGATTATATATATCACCAGAAAAATCATCATGATCATCTGTCTCTTAACATCTGTCACTCGACATAGACCTTCCCCACAATCTGCCACATGGGTGTCACAGAGCCAGTATTTTCTGAATTTGTCCAGTCCATCTCTCCATCTTGTATTCTATCAGCCTCAGTTTTACATATGATCTCTGGGGATTCATGTTGTGAGTTATGATGTCCATCAGTTGTCTGCCATTCTTGCAACATGACCTACCCATTGCCATTTAAGTTTCAGAATAGATTCTATGATGCTTTAGACTTCCGTTTTCTTCCTGATACACTGTGTTGTTTTGTGATCTCTCTATGTGTGGTTAAGCATGATTCTCTCATGCGCATGTTGCTTGGTTCTCAGTTTGCAGGTCTGTCTCTTGGTTAGGTTCTATGTTTCAGCACCATAAGTGACCATCAGAAACATGCATTTTTCTTCTTTTTAGGATTATTGGGATCATCTTGTTTTTGAAGGTTTAGCTTGCTCAGTAAAAGGCTTGACATCCTAGTGCGATTCTAAGCCTAATGTCTTCTTCTTTTGAGAATTTCATAGAGATTCGTTGTCCTAGGTAGATGTAGTGGTGTACTTAGATTCTACCAATTATATATCTCAGACAAACTGAACAAGTTGAAAAATCATCTCCTAATCGAAGAAACAACACTATAAATCAAATACTTCAAAAATATGATGTATTTTGGGAACAGTGATAAGTAACTTATTCATTGATTACTGCTTATTCTAATTTTTCACCTTATTCCAAAATTCACCAGCCCCCATCCTGAACACAGCATGCTGCCAAAAAACGTTGGTCACATGACAGTTTTTATTGAGTAACTAACTGGACCTGTTATATATATATATATATATATATATATATATATATATATATATATATATACATATATATATATATATATATATATATATATATATATATGAATATATATATATATATATACATATATATATATATACATATATATATATATATATATATATATATATATATAAATATATATATATATATTCTGCCGATATTAATGCTGAGTTTTATCTTCAGGTTAATTCACAACACGTTGCTCACTCAGAGTAAAAGAAGAGATGCAGTTTTGTGATGAGAACCGCTCAAGATCTGGAATATATTCTTTCTGCATTTAAAATGACACTAACTCTAGAAAAGTACCTGAAATGGCAATATAAGGATCTCAAATTGCTTTCATGGACAGAACTGTCATCCCAATGAATCAGAAAAGAGAACAAACGGTGACGGAAATAGAATTAAGCTGATGTGGTGCAGGCCTGGTTGTGAGCAAATACTCAGGTACCATCCAATTATTCTAATTAGGAGGTAGTTGGATTGAAAAATGAGGGCTGAAAATATGGCAAAAATGTAATGCTGAAAAAAGAAGTGAGAGGATGCAGGTCTGTCTTCTCCAGGGATTGGGTGGGGGGGGGACATCAAGCCCCATCCCTGAAAACTTTTGAAATATAACAAACTTGAGAGATTTTTTTTCTTATCAGTGAATTGTCCAAATAGTGAATTTCTTGACTTAGTAACTCTAATTAAGATGTATGGGGCAGACTGCCATAGCAGCCATATGAAATAAATAACTGTCCATCACACAGAACCATGGCTTCAAAATATTTTAGTTATTCCTCTTTAGAGTTGCCAATTTAGATATTTTATTTCTAAACTTAGATCTATTGCCAAAGATTTGCCAGACTTCTCTATCATGGGTGTCACAGAACCCGTATTAGTTCATCACATCATCTCATACTTTGTTAGCCCAACTTTCACATATGATCCTTGGTTGTGAATCGTGATGTCCAGTGGTTGTCTGCCATTCTGGTAACATGACCAGCCCATTGCCATTTAGATATTCTCATGGATTTTATATCAAACACTCTTGTTTTTCCTCTGATATATTGTGTCTTGAGATGACTCCATGTTCGGTTGAGCATGATCTTCTTTTGTGTACATTGCATGGTTCTCAGTTTACTGGTCAGTCTCTAGGTTAGGTTCCATATTTTAAGCTCCATAGGTGACTATCAGAAGGATGCATTGATTGTATACACTTATTGGACTAATGGGATTTTTTTTTCTTGAGGGTTAGCTTGCCCTGCTGAAAGCTTGCAAACCTAGAGTGATTCTTCACTTGATTTCTTCTTTCCTTGAGGATTTCATGGAGATTTGTTGTCGTAGGTAGATGTAGTGAACTACTTTCCTCGGTTCTGCATCTTCTCAGTCTTTGTCTTCGACATATTCAGATAAAAGATCATAAATCTGTAATTCTTATTTATAATAATTAGACTTAATCAAGAACTGCTGATGTAAACAACTTGACTTTTCAATGCTTGTTGTGCTGACTTATATCTATGGTGTATATCATCTTCAAACAATGGCCAGGTGTTGAGTTATTTCAGTGCATACACTCATTCAAGTACGCACACACACACACCCATAGAGATTTTTTCAATTATAGGTAGATATAGATAATGAGTGAACGCCATTACCCATCCCCTAAAAAGGAGGGGAATGCCATTCCCATTGATTCCCACAGCACTTCACTACCCAACATATTTCAGTCGTTTTTACAAAAGCTTTTCCGAAAAAAAATCAATTCTTTGTCTTCTTGAATTTTTAAGTTGATTTGGCTGACTGGCTGGATATGTAGGTGTTGCACATACCAATAGATTTAGTGGAATGAAAATTGAAACATTCAAAATTGTAATTTTTATACCTATAAAAAACTTCTTTTTCTTTTTTGTTTAAATTCAACTTCCTGATGGTTCTTGAGGGGGGGGGCAATTTTCAATGTAAGTTTGTGCAAGGTATATACAACCACATCCCCCCCGGACCTTTCCATCACTGGTTGTTATCTGTTGATACAGAATCCAAAAATCAGATTCATCATCATCATTGTCATCATAATCATCAGCAGCCTTTTAATGTCCGTCATTGGACATACACCTTCCTCAAGATTTGCCAGACCTCTCTATCATGAGCGTTGCAGAGCTAATACTTTCTAAACTTTCTGAAGAACCACGTGAGTCATGATGTTCAGTGGTTGTCAAACATTCTGGCCATATGACCAGCCCATTGCCATTTGAGTTTTCCAATGGATTTTATATCTCTGACTCTTGTTTTTTCTCATATACTGTGCTATCCTGTGATGTTAAGCATGATTGTCTCTTGTGCATGGTGCATGGTTCTCACTTTGAGGGTCAATGTTTTGGTTAGGTTCCTTAATCAACAACAATGTAGGTTTCTGTAGTTTTCAAGTTGGTCTGGCTGTCTAGCTGGCTATGTATGTAATGTGCACACAGGCCACACCACTTGAACTAGATGGCTGAAAATTCAAATATTTAAAATTTTACCCCTCTTATATCTTAAAAGTTGAGGGGGGTCAATTTACAATGTAAGTTTATGCTAGGTATATTCCATAGTCCTACATCCCCACCCCCATTTCCACCACTAGTTGTTACCTGTTGATGCCGGATCCCCCAAATCCAATTCACTTGAGCACAAACAATACAGTAGAAATGGACCGTGTTAACCTGAGGTTCTTTCTAGAAGGAAAGTGAGAATCGAAAGGTTACCAAGAGTTCTTACTTTGATGCTTTGAACAGTAAAGGCAGGATTCGACTTCGTCTGACCTATCGTCGTGAGTGTTAATGAAAAAGATGAAAGCAGGTCTGGTTAGTTACTCAATAGAAACCGTCATGCACCTAACGGTTTTTAGCAGCATGCTATGTTGGGGGTGATCAATTAAAAAAAATTGGAAAACGCTTGTGATCAATAAATGATTTACTTCTCTCACATTTTGTGAGGCAGTGATCACTGGAAAAGAGTCTGAATTTTAAAAAGCAAAAAAATAAGCGTAAATGTGCTGGACATAAACCAGTGATCAATTCAGAATTAAAAAATCTATTCACAAGAGGATTTTTCAAAAAACAAAAAAAACGTTTTTTTGAGATAAAATAAGGGATAATCTTTCATTTTTCAGCCCTTTGGCTCCATTGATGCAGCCTATATGAATGGTACATATGTACACATAAACATACGTAGCCAGTCAGCCAGACAAGCTTTAAAACTGAAGAAACCTTTTGAGATAGTATTGTTTGATGGTTTCAGATACAAGTAAAAAAAACTAATAATGGTTGACATCCGATGAAGAAATATTCAGAATTTTATTCCTACAACTCTCACCAGTGTACTTAGAAACAATGACAAATATGGTGCCGCAGATTGGGGGAAGATGAAGGATGACTTTAAAGGTTAGACGTGATCATCTACCAGCCACAAGAGCTCAAGATGCTCAGTCTGTAGAGAAGTGCCATACATAGGCAACTTCCAGAGCTTGAAGGGACAGAAGTTCAAGTCTCACCTGGAGCTTATTCTTCATTCATTATTCTCTATCTGTGCTATCTATTCACTGCTGTAGACTGACAGTCTGTTTAATTTGTCATAAGAAGTAATTAAAAAAATTAATATCAAAGAAAATACTAGTCAAAAATTAATTATGGTTGACAATTCTTCAGATAATTAAAAAGATCAGGATTATTTATTGATATATTTAGGGTCTATTTGTAATATTCACATTATTATACATGTATGTATAATGAAACCTGGCAATCAACATCATCATCATCATTATCATCATCATCATCATCATCATCATCATCATTATCATCATCAGTTTTCCAACGTCCGTCGTGGAACATAGACCTTCCCTTTGAGTTGGTTATGCAGACTGGCTACGTATTTGATATGCCACACCAATGGAGTTAAAGGGCCAAAATTCTAAACATTTTCACTTTAATATGTCTACAAAAAAAATTTGAGTTTTTTTTTGCTTTTTTAGGATTGCCCTCTTGAAAATGTTTTAGAAAGAGTATTTCAGTGCTAAATTTGTTAGGAGTTAGCGCCAAGCTATGTTCACACTGTTTTTATGAAAATTCAGACCTTTTAGTGATGCAATAAAATGCTAGAGAAGCAACTTATTCATTGATCACCCTTTCTTCAAGTTATTTAATTGAATATCTTCAACATGGCTTGCTGCCAAAAAATGTTGGTCACATAACAGTTTCTATTGAGCGACTAACCAGACCTGTTTCTAATATATCTATATTTATATCATATAATGTCATAGACATTCCACTGAAAACACAACAGGTATACCCACAACAAAGCCTTTATCATTTGATGGGTTTAAGATTAAGGACAAGAAGATACCATTAGTCCAGTCCTAAAAAGATGAGTACAAAACCAATGCATCCTCCTGATAGTCACCTCTAGAGCTGAAACATGGAACTTAGCCAAGAGACTGGCCCGCAAACTGAGAACCATGCAATGCGCATATGAGTGAATCAAGCTCAACCTCACATGGGGAGATCACAAAAGAGCATTAGAGAAAAAACAGGAGTCTGAAACATAGTAGTAATCATTTGGAAACTCAAATGGCACTGGGCTGGCAATGTTGCAAGAATGGCAGACAACCAATGGACATCGCGACTCACAACATGGATCCCCAGAGATCTAAAGTGGAACAGAGGATAATGAAGACTGATAATGTATGGATATGGATATGTATATATGTATATATATATATATATTATTGTGTCATCCACAAACAGCTGTTCCATTGTATTACAACTCTTCAGTGTGACTATAGACTATCCAT
The DNA here is from genome assembly GCA_963457665.1 of Thysanoteuthis rhombus. Classification (NCBI taxonomy): domain Eukaryota; kingdom Metazoa; phylum Mollusca; class Cephalopoda; order Oegopsida; family Thysanoteuthidae; genus Thysanoteuthis; species Thysanoteuthis major. The sequence goes on along the minus strand of OY735219.1, from coordinate 39,182,476 downwards.
TATTCCATCCAGTACCACGTCAGGATTGAAACCTTAGCTTCAGACCCAGAGGCTGGTAGTCTAGAAAACATTAGAGCTTTAAAAGCTAAATATCAAAAGATTTTTTCAAAATTTCTGTCACTCATTTCTCAATATCTGTCAATGCAATTTATATGATTTTCTTCAGTATTTTCACTGTTTCTTACTTTATTATACTTCTCAATTTGGCAAAATGATTTTATATTGTTTTTTTCACAGCATTTCATTCTTTGGAGATTAGGATAATGTACACTTTGTTATTATTTTTTTCGATCTATGTAGCAAGTAGTTGGGGGTCCTATTGTAATTATAAGTTTGTTTCATTTATCATCAGTTAGTATGTTAAATAAAGCTGTTGAATAAATCTATTGTTATTTTTATATATCTTAATGTAGATAATTATTATGATTTATATTATGATTTTGTATTGATATTATTTATTTATATCAAGTTCCTTAAAAAAAGATATATATATATATATATATATATATATATATATATATATATATATATATATATATGTGAAAATACTAGCATATTTATATATATATATGAAATGAAATAATGGATTTGCTACACAAACACGTTTATGTTTCTGCTCTGTTTGGGCTTTTTCAGGTGAAAATGTTTTGGCACAAGCTGGAAGACCTCAAACAAGGCTGAAGCATGAACTTATTTGTGTAACAAACCCTCTATTTCATCATATCTTCTGTTCTGTTCTAATTCAACTCAACGTTTAATATTGAATGTACCAAGCACTTTATAAAATAAACCTATCACACATCAGATATTGTATTATATTATATTGTATTCCTGATTTGTATTGTGAGTATAAGATAAGAAATGATATATATATATGTATATATATATATATATATATATATATATATATATATATATATATATATATATATATATATATATATATATATATTACATAAATAGAAATTCAAAGCTCAAAATGGCTATAAAAATCAATTTTTTCAATTTCTGAATAGTACTTTTTTTTCATTCTTTTTCTTTTCTGCCAAAACATTTTTAGAGGGAACTGGTGTCTCTGTTTTCCTAAAAGTATGACATAAATATCTTGGTTAAATATGATAGTTTCATTTGCATAAATATAGTTTTTCTATTTGCATCATTTTCACACAAAAACAAGACACAGTGTGAACATTTATTGATTTTTTTTTTTTGGTGGTGGAGAGCGAACGATAAGACGGATTTTTTTTTTTTCGACTTGGAGTGAAATTGAACATTTTTTCTTTACTGATTTTGCCTGGCCACAGAGCGCTGGATTAAAGAGATAGAACCTTTGTTAATTTTATACTCACTTTTTATATTCACTATATCTGTCCAAATACTATGGAAATTTTGGCATCTGTTTATAGTATCTTAGAGATAAAATGATGAAGTATCATTTAATTCCTCTCCTCTTCTTCCTATTCTTCATCTTATGGCATCTGTTTATGGTATACTAGAGATAAAGTAATGAAACATCCTTTAATCCATTTCTTCTTCTTCTCTTCTTCTTAGGATAAACATTCATTTTATCATCCAACGTTTACTCTATATCTGTTCAAACACTGAAGAAATTTTGGCATCTGCTTATGGTTTCTTAGCGATAAAATGATGAAACATCATTCAATTCAAAAAAAAAAAAGGCTCCGATTTCAGATGCCTCTAGTTTCCGTCTTGCATAACAACTAGACGTGGATTAAATTTTATCACTAAAATGTTCATTTCTGCATCAAATGATTTTAGAAAAAAATTTAAGAATAATTTGCTTAGCCTATCACGATTTAAATCCAAATCAAACTCGCCATCAAAGTTAATAATTGAACAAACATAACGTTGAAAGTTGAAGTCATGCAAGAAAATTCCATCAAAGAACTAATATGATCAGAAAGAATCCTGTTTATGTCATCAGAGGCTTTTTCCACTGGAAAACATCTGAAATAGTGTAAAATACATTTAGATTCTGTAGAATCTAGATTTTATGACCTGCTAGATTAAATCCCGAAACATGTCAAGAAAGCTATTCTTCCAAATATTAAAAAAAGATATTTTCAGAGCTGTCTAATGGAATACTGATGCCGATTTTCAAGTTTATAGACAAAACAGTATGGCCAGGGGTGTAGGAACAAACAAACAAGCAAGCAAACAAACAAACTCACAGGATAAGATATATTTTGAATATACCCTTTTGCTCTAGCCCAGAAATATATTTGCATCCTCCTGCCCAGAAAAGTAGACACCCATATCTGTTCTACTAAGACAAGATATTGTGATATACAGAATTTCATACTTAAACCCGCTGTGTAATATATGTGACAGGTAGGATTTAACTTACAGATATGTCCACACATCCCAGTAAGATGCTTTTCGGTCAGTCTGTCAGTCCGTTCCAGTTACATTAAATAACAAAAATAGGAAAGAAGGAAGAAGTATTATATCTTTAAAAGCATGATATCATTAAGAAACCAACTGCTTTGATGTGATAACAGAATGTACAAGACATTTTTGTATTCTAAAAAAGCTATGTGTGGCCATTTATGACTTTTATTGGAAATAATACTTGCAGAATATTTCCAAATTGCACTATTTTACAATATAAGAATCAATTGACTAAAAGAAAGACTTCTTGCTCTTCTTAATCCTCTTTCTCCCGTTACTACTACCATGGTTGATGGACGCACCATTGAACCCTGTCTTGTTTTTCAAAAACTCATCAGAACTTTCTAATTAACCCTAGTATGGTGACATAACAATTAAGTATATACAATGAACTAATGAACTATTAATTTCGTTATATTATATAGAAACTTATAGGTAGGGTAGCCACTTTGATGTAGTGATGCACTTACCTTTGTGCTGAACAGCCCGCCAGAAATGTAAAGCGGCTATCCTATCAGTGGCAGGTTCAACTCCCTCAGCAGCCCCATTTTCTTTAATTGTTTATTCTATCTACATTGTCTAAATGCCTGAATGATATATCAACCATGTAATGACAGGAGATCGTTTCAAATAAGTTTCTATATCATCGCCATCATCAGTCTTTTAACGTCCATCGTTGGACATAGACCTTCCCCAGAATTCACCACACTTCTCTAACGTGGGCATCACGGAGCCAGTACTTTCTGAAATTGTCTAGCTCACCTCTCCATCTAATATAACACAATTGATAGTTCACTCTGTTAGACCAGATGTGTCCATTTTTTATATACAGTAAACTAAGCAATCCCAGGGCTCCATACAACCAGTTATAGGAGGTATGGAGTGGACTTATACATTAATTTGTTTTTTTTTGTACATGTCACCGCACTTCCTCCATTTTTTTTTTTTTATATAGATAACAGAATGAACTGTATTCAGATTGCGGTCTTTTCCTCCTAAAAATAACTGAATTGCACACACTTTTATACAGTGCCTATTTCTGGCCATCTTTCTCCAAATCTTTATGGATTGGGCACTGTCCGAGGTTCCTAACAGGAAATTAAGAAACAAGGAGACCTTGCAGACAAAATAAGGTTATAGGAAGCACCTCAGATTTCACAAAGACAGGTCCGGTTATCAACTCAATAGAAACTGTCACGTGACCAACATCTTTTGATAGGATACCCTGTTAGGGGATGATCAATTGAAAAATTTTAAAAAGGGCTGGTTAATGAATAAGTTACTTCTTTCACATCATGTCGGGCAGAGATCACTGAAAAACTCTGTATTTTCAAGAAACAAGCATGAATGCTTTCTGGGCACAGACTAAGAGAGTAATTCAGCCCTTACATTGTAACTGTAAAAAGTTATTTTGGGGGGTAATTTTCGAAAAACAAAAAAATTGTTTTTTCTATCGATCGTCATCAGTCTTTTATCCTCTGTTGTTTGACATAGACCTTCCCAAGGATTCATCAGACTTCTCTATCGTGGGTGTCTCAGAGCCATTAATTTCTGAAATTGTCTAGTTCATCTCACCAATCTATATTCTGCTGGCCACCATTTTGCATGTGATCTTGGGGGATCTGTGTTGTAAGTTTGATATCCAACAGTTATCTGCCATCACAATAGGACTAGCCCATTTCTTCGATGTCTCAGGCTCCTTTTTTTCCCTAATATATTGTGCTGTCTTGCGATCTCTCCTCATTGTGTTGAGTATGATTCTCTCATGTGCATGTTGCATTGTTCTTTATTTGAGGGGCAGTCTTTTGTTAAGGTTCCATGTTTCAGCTTCGCAAGTGAATATCAGGAGGATGCATAAGCTGGATATCTTTTGTTTTTTGGACTAATGAGATTCCCTTGTTCTAGAAAGTTGAATTAGCTCTACCGAAGGCTTTCCATCCTGAAGTGATTCTTCACTTGATTTTTCCTTCTTTTGTAGATTTCATGGAAATGTAGTAGTCTACTTTCTCCAGCTCAGCATTGTGTATTTGTCTTCAACATGTTTGTTGCACATGACCTTTGTTTTACTAAAATTCATGTGAAAGTCGTCTGCAAATCTGAGGTTGCTTAGATATTCACCATCTATTCTGATTCTTTTATTTTACCAGTCTAGAAGCAGGCTGTAAAGAGTTTGGGTTACCTTGTATCACTTTGTCTTACCACTTTTTGTTTGCTAAAAGGGTTCTGAGTCTTTATGTAACCTGATAAAGGAGCTGCTGTGACTGTATATATATTGCAATACTCCAACATATATGCGGTCTACACCTTATAGAATGATAGCATCAATGACCTTTGGAATTTCCAATGAATTGAAGGCCTTTTTTGAAGGTGATAAATGCTACAGAAAGTATTCTGCTGCTTCCTCTTGATTTATCAAATGGAGATGGTCAGTGGTTGAGTAGCTTCTTCCAGAGCGGCTTGTTCCCATGGTTAGTTTTCATGATTTGGTTGGTGATAACTTTGGTGAGAAGTTTGTAGATACAGTTATGTAGACTTATTATTCTGTAGTTGGTTAGCTCCTTCAGGGTTTTCTTTTTAATATAATAGCATTATGATTGCAATGTCCCAATCTTCTGGGACTTTACTTTGTTTGAGGCACAAAGGAGTAAATGTTTTCAGCCCTCTAGCTCCATTGGTGCAGGCTGTACAGACATTACATACAGGGTTGCCATTTTAGTTTTTTTGCTTTGTCTTTTTCAAATTTGTGAGTCAAGTGTCGATATTATTTATATTTTTGTTGCCAATTGAGATGTTCAAATTTGATTTTCAAATTTCAGAGTGACTTCCAGACTGGAAAAATCACAACTAAATTGGCAACCTTGGATAGCACTTTGTATGCTCAAATGGTCACTCATCCAAAGTACTGATTAGGTACAGCACTGCTTAACTTGAGTGACCATACAAGAGCCAGTTTATCCAATGCAATTTGGCCATAATATTACATGGACTTGCTGTTTTAGATACTTTGATACTTTTCATCAAATCAGCTTGTACGTACCGGATATATGGTCAAGGAAAAAAATGCCAGATCATCAATATAGGTTTCTTCAGTTTTTAAGAGGGTCTAGCTTGCTGTCTGGCTTACTATGTATGTTTTGTGCATACAGGCTACATCAATCAAGATAGAGAACTGAAAATTCAAACATTTGCTCCTTATTACATTTAGAAAAACTTCTTGATTATTTTTTTGAAAATTCTCCTCCTAAAATAGGTTTTTAGTTGTTGGTTCAATTTATGATGTGAATTTATCCTAAATTAATTCCTCAGTTTGTTTCCTGCAAATTTCATGTTTGCTTTTTGAATATTCAGACTTATTTTATTGATAGCAGAGAAGTATCCCTATTGATCATCCCTTTTCCAATTTTTTAATTGATCGACCCCAACACTGCATGCTGCCATAAGACTGTTGGTTATATGATGGTTTCTATTGAGTGTGTAACTAAACCTGCAGTTTGATGTGTTTGTTTTTTCAGCTTCTACTTTGTTAGATTGATTAGTACAGTAATACCTCGAGCAGATGTACTCCTGTATACTAGAAATTGTCAACCAAAACTGTCACCGAAATTGTCAACATAGGTTTCTTCCAGTTTTCAAGTTGGTCTGGCTGGCTACACATGTATCCAACATACTGGCCACGTCAAAAGGGCTGAAAATTTGAACATTGACTCATTATGTCAAGAAAAATGTTCTTTTGTTGTTTTTCAAAATTCTCCCCCCTAAATACCTTTTTAGGGTGTGTTCGGTTTACAATGCAAGTTTATCCTAAATTGATCCCTTAGTTTGTGTTTGCTTGTTTTTTGAACATTCAGATTTCCTTTAGTGCTATCAAAAAAATTGGTGGTGGTTTCTATTAAGTGACAAACCAAACTGTTGTTTCCAAGAGCATTGATGACTCTAAGCAGTCCAAAGGTTTTGAAGTCAATAAAAGGTGGTACTGTTTCAAATCAAACAATTAACCACTAAAAGCATTTCATTTGAAAGGCATGTACTCAAAAACTTCTATATTCGAGATAAACTTATACAAGTGCCAGGATCTGGATCAAAAACCCGCAAAGAAATAAATTCTCAAGAAAAACTTTAAAATTGAACTACAGGTCTGGTAAGTCATTCATTAGGAACCCTCATACGACCAATGTCTTTGGTAGCATGATTTGTCGGGGACGATCAATCAAAAAATTGGAAAAAGTTATGATCAATGAATAAGTTGCTTCTCTCACATTTTGTTGGATTGTGATCACAAAAAAGATTTTGAAAAAAACAAGCATGAATGGTGTCAAACACAAATCAATGGACCAATTTAGCAAAAGTTTACATAGTTGATTGAAATCTCCGCTAAAAACCTATTACGGGGTGTGGGGAATTTTTTTGGTTTTAAAAAGTGTTTTTTGTAGACATAATAAGGAGTAAATGTTTAAATATTCAAACCTCTAGCACCATTAGTGTGGCTTGTATGTGTGATACATACATACATACATACATACATACATACTCACATGCGTAACCAGCCAGCCAGCCAGCCAAACCAACTTGAAAACTGAAGAAACTTCTGTTGACAGTTTTAGTGACATCTTTGATGGACAGTTTCTAACAAGAAAGAAGTGACAAACAATTGATTCTCAGTATTAGTACAGAATTGAACTAAAAGATTTGGAAAATCAGTTACTCAATGCAAATCAAAGTTCAAAAATGTCAGAATCAACATAAATTTCTCAGTCTAATGATCATAGCTTCTTAACTATTACTGCCACTAGCAACTCTGAAAATCAATAAATCACAGGTTTGCTTAGTCATTCAAGAGAAACTGTCATGCGACCAATATCTTTTGGCAGCATGCGGTGTTGAGGGTAATCAATCAGCAAAATTGTTCTCTTTGTATTTTGTTAAGTTAGATTTTTCAAAAAACAAGCAGGAACAAACTAGTGACCAATTCAGCATTAACATCAAACCCCCTACTGGAGGGCTATCATTGGAGAGGTGAAAAAAAGGAAAAAAAAAGGGTTTTCCAGATTCAATAAGGTGTTCAAATTTTAACCCTCTAGCTCCATTGGTGTGGCCTGTACACAAAATACACACATACATAAATACATACACAGCCAAAACCAGCTTAAAAACTGAAAAAAAACTTTTTAAAAAAAAACTACTTTGACAGTTTTGCTTGCTGGTTTCTAGCATAATCTTCCTTGTCAGTACACTTTATTTGGTCTTGAATATTAATCCCATAGATCAAATGTTGTACAGTAAAAATTTCAGCTTATAACTGCATCATGCTACGGACTTATCAATCCACTTTAATATTCAGAATTTCGCAGTTTTTCCCTCATAATGGCTGTCCATGTAAATAAAGAAAACTCCCTGGTTTCTCACTAAGGGACATGTTAAGAGTTCTCATCAGATTTTTCACAGTTTTCCCCCTCAGAATGTGTGAGGCACACAGAAATCAGATTTGAGGTGAAACCTCCCAACAAATAAAGTTCCCTTTTTCATTTTTCAAAGAGTATTCAAATTGAATGAAAAGGTGAACAATAAAAATAACTAAAATGAATAAATCACTGTAGCCCATGCATGAACCAGAACTAATTATCTAAAAAAGAAATAGCCAAAAATTATCTGAGAAATTATCCAAAATGAATAGATTTTTTATCTTAAATTATTTAAAATAAATAGATCTGGAAAAAAATACTAGCACAAGCGTTGGGCATTGTCGGTCTAAAATGACCTTAGAGATTCTGAAAAGCACTTTTTTCATAAAAACAAAATATACATTTATAGATGGTGCTGAGGGGTGTGCTAATGCAAATCTTAAGAGATTTCAACCCCCAAAATGTGACCAGGAGTGACTGCAGATACACACACATATGAGCAAAGAGAGGAGAATCTGTAGCCCACTTGGCTGGTTGGTTGGGCAATTTGTGGCACTGTGGTGATTCAATAATCTTCATAAGAAGAAATTCATATTTGATCTTGAGCAAAATGCTAAATATTTCTTCCTGGTACAAAGAGATTCATTCATGGATATTAATCAAGATGAAAATTACATCAAGAGAAATATGAAATGTCAATCTTTACTCATTTACCAATGTTACTGAAGTACTTTTGAATTACCATAATGTAAAAAAGAGATTCATTTTCATGGTGTCATACTGTACAATTCTGACCGGAAGATGAAATGTCAGACTTTCAAATAATAATATGACCATGAATCATTTTTGACTAGTATTCCTTTCATCCTAATTTTAGTCATTTTCCATTGTGACTACATAGACCATCAATCTATAGCTGTTAGAACACAGTGCGTATAGTAGATTGACGTCTTATTTGTAGCAATGGAAAGGGACTAAAATTTCAGATGAAAGAAATACGAGTCAAAAATTAATAATGGTTGACAATGCACCATTCAATATAAAAAAAAAGAAACCAAGATAATATTCATAGCATGACCAATTTATTGGAGTAGAATGGACACCCAGAGAAAAAAAAGGGTGGAGCCTGTATGCATAGAATGTGTCCCATTCACTGAACCACAAAAATAAATTACATTTTTTTTTACACGTAATCTTTGTATTGTTTTCTTTTTATTATCATGATGAAAGGAGGTAGACAGAAAATGTTATGGTAATAAAGTATCTGGAAAAAAAAATGAAAAACATATTGCCAATACTGAGAAAAGAATTTTAATACAATTCGTTGCTAAGTTCACAAACTTCTTTTCTTACTCTTATGCAAATCTTTTCTTTATTGCAATACATAAAAACAAAACACTCTAGGTTCCCTTAATTCCAATAATTCCACAAACTCACAAATTCAAGGAAACTCATAGAACAGACATGGGCAACCTTTATGATCTAGCGGGTCGCATAAGATATTCTTCATCTTTACTTGGGCCAAACATTCATTCAAAAAATGTTAGTTATATTACAGGAAGGGTTGTTAATTTCAGACAGGCGTATGAATTATTAACATTACTTAAACAGTAAATTTACAAAACAAATTATAAAATTGACTTTTTTAGAAAAATTATACAAGATCTTGATAATGAATTGTGTTATATTATATAAAAAAAACTTTATTTGGAATGATCTCTCGTTATAACACAGTGGATGTATCATTTGGTGTAGACAACATAGATAGTATAAACAATTAAAGAAAATGGGACTGCTGCAGGAATCAAACCTGTGACCAATAGGGTAGCTGCTTCAATATAGCCTTGCTCTTACCATCGAGCTAAACAGCTGCTGGTAAGGTAAAGGCCCTAATGACTGTCTTAATAAAACTGTTTAGTTCAAGGGTAAGAGCAATGAAACATTGGATTGGCTACCCTATGAGTCGCAGGTTTGACTCCTGCAGCAGCCCCATTTTCTTTAATTGTCTATTCTATTTATGTGGTCTAAGCTTAATGATACATACAGCGTGTAATAACAGAAGATCATTTCAAGCAGAGTTTCAAGATCATAAAACGCAATTTGTAATCATTCAGTTGGATCATATATCCATTTCTTGATAACATAAAATTTTGATTAAATGAATAGATGGGCTGCAGGCCACCAAAAATGTTGCCGCACGTCAAATATGGTCAACAGGCCTATGGTTGCCTATATGTATCATAGAAGGATCAATTGAAGTTTCAAAACAGCCAAATACTTCTGTATCATTTATTGGTCAGGGTTTTCAAACTTTATATCAGACATATATCCAGACTCTTGCTGTGTCTTATGACTTATTTAATTATATGAAATCTCTATAAAATATCATTTGTTCTCCTGTGTTATATGAGGGGTTTTTGCCTAAGCAATGCCAGGTATCCCAGCTGATATATATATATATATATATATATATATATATATATATATATATAAAAATTAAACAAAGTATATATGAAACAGGAAAAAAAAACACTGAAGAAAATTACATAAATTGTATTGACAGATACTGGGAAACAGATGATTGAAGTGACATAAAAATATCTTTTGAAAAATTTCTTTAATATTTTGTATTTAAAGCTGTAAAGCTTTATGGACTACATATATATATATATATATATATATATATATATACATATATATATATATATATATATATATATATATATATATATATATATATATATGCAATCACATAATATTCTGGCACAGGTATGTAGATGTATTATGTAGGTGATTCAGCATCACATGGGTATAATGTCTGATCTGGTTAAAGCTGTGCGTATACATGCTGCATACTAACTGGATATATATATTCATGTGTATGTAGATACATACATACATATACAGTCATTTGTGCTTACATTAATAGTGAAATATATATACTTAGATAAATCCATGGTCTATACATAAACATGCATGTTTACACATATTCATTAGTACACCTTTATACAAATATAAACATCCAAATCCACACACACCTACATATATAAATATATATGCATGTATATATATATATATATATATATATATATATGTATATGGATTCATACCCACTAATGCATAATCTTCTCCCATTAAAACCACTACTCCAACCATTAGGGCTATAATATGCTTCGTTTCTTTGAAGTGAAAAGAGGATGCCTGCAGTCATCTTTCAGTCCATGAACTTCCAGAGCATTCGACCATTTTCAAAACCAACATTAAATAATTCAGGACATGTCTGCAAATCAATAAGCCCAAACTAATCAAGAACATAAAACGAAAAGTCGATCGTAACACCCAAAATTATGCTCTGACTACTCAGCTCCATAATGACTTGCATCATCATCATCATCATCAGCCTTTTAACATCCGTCCTTGGACAAAGCTCCCCCAACTCCAAAGATCTGCTAGACCTCTTGATCGTGGGTGTCATGGAGCTATTACTTTCTGAAAATGTGTAGTTCGTCATGCCATCATGTTTTTTCAAGAGTTTTTTGACAATTGAACTCCTTTTAGTCATTTGTGTTGTTAACACTACATATCAGCCGATCCATTCTACAGCCTTCTTAAAGTGTATTATCCAGATGTGATAGTGGTAAACAAAGATTTCCCAATGGTAGCAATGCTTATTATGATCTTAGATCCAGGTGAGATCTCTTCCTTTCCTTGTTGAACCTGGATCATCCAAAATAACGTGTTAGCAACTTCAACAACAAGAAGTACATTTTCCAAGTCTTTGACATGATCCACTAATGGATTGAAACCACTCCACAACTTGACCGCAATGATCCGACTGTTATAAGCATGTGGTATTAATCAAATACTTGCCATCTTGAACATCACAGATTTCCAACACCAAATTTCAATGCGAGCGCAATTGAAATTATTTTCCGCAATATCTCCGAATTCCATATTCCAGAGTCCCACATGAAAGTTGAGGACAGGTCTGACAAGTCACCCAATGTCGACGTCACATGACCAATGACTTTTGGTAGCATGCCGAGCTCGGGGTGATCAATTAAAGAAAAGATTGGGAAAAGGGATGATTGATGAATAAGTTACTTCACTCGCCTTTTGTTGGGCAGTGATCACGAAAAAAGTCTGAATTTTCAACAAAATGTGTGAATCCTGCCTGACACTTACTGAGAGATCAGTTTAGCATAAACTTACATTGCAAATTGAACCTCCTATCAAAAACCAATTGGGGAAGTGTCTGGAGAATCAAGATGTTACTAATTAACACACTAGAATAAGCCCCACCCCTAAAAAGTCAAAAATGCCTTTCTTTTAGAAATGTTAAAAAAAACATTCATTGTGTGGGTCAAGTGGTGTACTGATGCCAATTCTGTCTGTTGACAAAACAATGAAACAGACAAAGACACGCATGTGTAAAAAAAGGATAGAACTCCTCAGCATCATCAATAACTACAGTTGTTCAGCTCTACACCACATTTGATGGCTGTTCAATGGTCTTGAGATTATATAAATAATATTCTGATTCAAATGCACTTAATTTAATCCTTTTTCAAAAAAAATCATATCCATCTGTATTGTTTGTGGATCATTTTCAGGATGGGATTCCCCATCCAACGTCTGATGGAGTCTTTTGAATTCAAGCCCACAGATGGTCAGACCAATCTTTTTTGGTGGATCCTAACTTGATAATTTCTTGTCTGATGGTCTCTTTGTTAACTTTAAACCCTGTTTCTGCTTCCAGACGAGCGATTGAGGGATTCAAGTTTTGCATCAGTGCTCTAATGACTTCCCTCTCAACATGATCCAACTCTCTTCTTCACTCAATATCTATCTGGATCAAGCGGAAAACATTTCACAACTCTATGACTTCAATTAATTTACTCAGCTATTGCATATTGTGATGGACCCTGATTCAACAATCTTACCATGTTCAAAATCTGACAACTTTGGTCTGGTCTTTTTCCTCATACTCTACAGATTTGCCAATGTTTTTAACGATAGAAACAGAAAAATTGAAATTTTAAATTTTTTACATCACATCAATTGTCCGTGGATTTGAAGTTTAGTTGCAACAAAAAAATTTAATTATCAAAATTCTGTTAAAAACACTCAACTTATGATCGCTGTTCAACTTTTTACATCTAGACAGTATTTATAAGATGGCAAACCTTATAATCACGAATGGTAATGAATTTATTCCAGATAATAATGAAGTTATTCAAAATTTTCACCTGAGTTTTAAGTTTTATGGTTCATTATATGTATATAAAGATAGATAGATAGATAGATAGATAGATAGATTTAGTGAAATAACAATTACACTACACAGACACATTTATATTTTTGTTCTTTCAGGTTATCTTCTGGCGGATTTGGGCATTTGCCTGAAGAAGCCCAGGAAGGGCTGAAAAATAAACATGTACGTGTAGCGAATCCATTAAATCCCCATTTTTAAAGCTCTACTTTAACTTAATTTAATATTGAATGTATAGAGCACTTTATGAAATAAACCCACCGCACATTGGATATTGAATAACAGATTTGTACTTTAGTATATATATATATATATATATAATGGAGTGAGGATTTGATACACAAAAACGTTTATGTTTCTGCCCTGTTTGGGCTTCATCAGGCAAATGATTTGGTTTATTTTAGATTCCTATTTAGGACACAAGGGAGGACTGTTTTTCCTGGTGATAGGATCTTTCTTTTATTCTATTTATACATATTTTTTGTTTAGTGGTTGGTCATTGCTTGTTATATCTTTTGTTTGTTTTATTTAGTGGGGATGCTGTGCTTGTTGGCAGTTAAAAATTATTAATTAGAAGGCTATGGTTTAGGCATTTGTATTATCAGTATGCAGTTGATCCATCAGTCTTTGTGGTATGTTTCCTCTCTGAGAGCATTTTATTTTCACCTAAATCTTTTTCTCAGAGTTAGTTATTAAACATGCTTGTGTAACAAATCCTTGCTCCATTATATTTTAAGCTCTACTCTAAATCAACTCGATGTTGAATGTACAGAACAATTTATGAAATAAACCTATCACACATTGAATATTGTATTATATTATATCATATTGCATTCCTGATTTGTATTGTATACATATATATTTATAAGTGTATAAGTGTGTGTTTATGTGTATTAAGTTGACAATAAGGGAAGTCAGCAAGTTTCAAATTATATTTTTTCTACGAACATGTTTCACTTTTCAGCTTTATCAAAGTGGCAATTTCCGAAAGCCAAAAAGTGAAACATGTTTGTAGAATAAATTTAATTCAAATATTACTATTTTCTACTCTAAATCAATAGAATGTTTGCTGTTGAATGTATCCAGCATTTAGTGAAATAAACCCATCACACATCAGATATTGTATTATATTATATCATAGTGTATTCCTGATTTGTATTATACATATATATATATATATATATATATATATATATATATATATATATATATATGCACACACACTCACACACAAATGTATACAGCAAAAAATAGATGTACCTTATTGATTTTGTTACATGTATCATCATATAGAAATATACATATTGACCAAGCTTAAGGAGTGCACTATGGGGTGGAGGTGGATATTGTGCTGAACCAATATTCCAAGTAAAATGAGATTGCCTGCCTGCCTTGAAAATCAGCATTTCAAGTACTGACTTTCACCCTGCCTCTATCACAAAGTACAGCTGCATTAGGGAAATACACAATTACCTCTTTCATTATCATCATCAGTCTTTTGTTATCTGTCATTGAACATAGACTTCCTCCAAGATTCGCCCGACCTCTCTATCATGGCCGTTGCAGGGCCAGTACATTCTGAACTTGTCTAGTTTGTCATGACATCTTTTTTTTTTTGTCAGCCATATCATCGCATATGATCTCTGGGAATCCACATGATGAGTTGTGATGTCCAGTGGTTGTCTGCCATTCTTGCAAGATAGCCAGCCCATTGCCATCTAGGTTTTCTAATGGTTTCTTTGATATCTTTGACTTCTCGTTTTTTCCTAATATCATCATCATCATCATCATCATCATCAGTCTTTTAACGTCCGTCGTTGGACATTGATCTTCCCCATGATCCGCCACATTTCTCTATATTGTGATGTTGATCATGATCCTCCCATGCACACATTGCATGGTCAATCTTTTTGTCAGGTTTCATGTTTCCACTCCATAGGTGACTATTAGGAAGACGCATTGGTTGTATACCCTTCTTTTTTGAATTGATAGATTTTTTTTTCTTCTTGAAAGTTGAGCTTGCTTCCTTGAAAGCTTGCTAACTTGTAAGTCTTAAAAGGTTTTTATATTACAGTAAGATTATGAAACCGGGGATTTTGTGAAATTCTTAGTTTCTCGATCAGTGTAGTAATGGTTAACAAGCTTGCGATGCCAAACATTACAACTGCAATGAGCTTGATCCTCACTGGGGGGCCCCACTACTGCAAACTGGTCAAATTAAGCTACATATACTCTAAAAATACAGAAGCAGAAGATACTTGATATTTATTTAATTTACCTTATTTTGACCACAGCAGTTGAACACCCAGTGAGAATCTAGCTCATTATAGTAGAAATGGTCAGCATCACAAGCTTGTTAACCATCTCTAGACTGATTGCAAATTAGGAAATCTGTGTAGGTATGTGTGTGTATACGTTAGCATCTACCCAACTCTCTATAGCCAAAATTAAATTGAAAAACTGGATTATCAGATATGAAAGGGGTTTTTTTTTGTACATAGTTTGTATAATTACCTTTTTAATGTTATAACAGTGTCTAGTATAAACATTTTGATTTCATTAGTCACTTGGGTGTTTACAACATTTAGTCGTTCACTCATGAACATAAATTGGCATTTTTACCGTTAAGAAAAACACATTTTTCATTTTAATGTATTTTATTGACTGTTGCCCAAAACATACTCCAAACAGGTCTGGTTAGTCACTCAATAGAAACCTTCATGTGATCGATGTCTTCTGGCACATTGCCAAGTTGGAGATGATCAATTAAAAATTTGCTTCTCTTGCCATCTGTTGAGCTGTTATCGCATATAAGTCTGAATTATAAAAAAAAAAACATGTGAATACAGCCAAGCAAAAACTAAGGATCAACTTGACATGAATTTACAATGTTAATTCTCCCTTAAATATGTTTTTAGTAGGGGTGGGGCACAAAAAACCCATTTAAGAGGGAGATTCTTTTTTTTAACTTTTTTTAGACATCATCATCATCATCATCATCATAATCATCAGTCTTTTAACGTCCGTCATTGGACATAAACCTTCCCCAGGATTTGCCACACTTCACTATCATGGGCGTCGCGGAGCCAGTACTTCTTGACCTTGTCTAACTCGTCTCTCCATCTAATATTCTGCCGGCCTCGGTTGCACATGTGATCTCGGGGGATCCATGTCGTGAGTTGTGATGTCCATCAGTTGTTTGCCATTCTTGCAACATGGCCAGCCCACCGCCATTTGAGATTTTCAATGGATTCTATGATGTCCCTGACTCTTGTCTTTTCTCAGGTGTACTGTGCTGTCTTGTGGTCTCTCCATGTGAGGCCCAGCATTATTCTTTCATGTGCACGTTGCATGGTTCTCAATTTACGGGTCTGTCTCTTGGTGACTATTGGGAGGATGCATTGGTTATACACCCTTCTCTTTAGGATTAATCGGATAAGAAGTAAATATCTAAATTTCTATCCCTCTAGCTCCATTGGGGTAGACCTCTTTATCATGTACATAGTCAGCCAGACCAAAGAAACCTATGTTGACAGTTTTGGTTGGCAGGTTTCTAATTCAATAATCCATAATTATACAAAAAATATAGACTACCTGACTCAATTATACAGACAGAGGTGTAACTGGCAAAGGGTTGGGAGCTATTTGAAAATGCCCCCCTGGGACTAAAATTTTTTTATATCATAAGTCACCTACTGCATTCCGACATATCTAACAACCTTTGAAGAAATCTTTGTGTGTATGCACTGTGATTATTCAATAACTGGCCATTGGAAGAAGTTGACATTCACCAGATATAACAGTCAGCACACACGGCAATGTGGTATTAAGTTTGAAGCTTTTTAAATCAGCACTTCTTGAGAAATCTACTAAAAATAAATTTTTAAAATGCAGATTACATATTGCTTTTTATCAAAAATTATTGATCCGAATTTCGATATAAAATATCTAAATTAGCCATAGATCTAAATTTAGATATAAAATATCTATATTGACAATAGATCTAAATTTCGATAG
Source organism: Thysanoteuthis rhombus (assembly GCA_963457665.1). NCBI lineage: Eukaryota > Metazoa > Mollusca > Cephalopoda > Oegopsida > Thysanoteuthidae > Thysanoteuthis > Thysanoteuthis major. Next base: position 39,165,376 of record OY735219.1, on the reverse strand, counting down.
GGAATATCTATATTGACAATAGATCTAAATTTCGATATAAAATATCTATATTGCCAATAGATCTAAATTTCAAATTAAAATATCTTTATTGGCAATAGATCTAAATTTAGATATAAAATATCTATACTGGCAGTAGATTTAGTTATAAGATATTTACATTGGCAATAAATCTAAATTTCGATATAAAATATCTATATTGGCGATAAATCTAAATTCAAATATAAAACATATCAATTGACAACACAGAAGTGAAGTGACTGGAACATTTCGAAGCCATACATCAGACAGAAAATTATTTTACCCGACTGCTATTCTCAAAGCATCATATAGTCCGGCCCCTTCTGAGTATGCACTTCTAGAATGGGCATTGCTCTAGCTGCACAAAAACAAGAATATATCTGCACATACATGAATTGCATAATTAATAATTCAGCCTTCGGGATTGCTTTTCACTAATTAAGTGATAGTGCATGTCTAATTATTGCAAAATTTTGTTTTTCATCCAATCTCACAAAATGTTGGGAAAGGGCCTCAAGGGGCCATTTTCCTGAGCTCCCAGATCTCTAGCTATTTCAAGTTACACCAATGTAAACAGGAAAATTACTGATCCGCCAATGGCTGAGATACTTCCATATTTCCCACGATTACTGTTGTTAGCGTTTGAGCCCGTGTAACAGAACCGAAAGTCAGACCATAGATGGACTAGTTCAATCTTTAGTGCCTTTAGAAGTCCTCTACTTTCGAAGATTCCGCTAATTATATGTATAATATCCCCATTCTGTCAGTAATACCTGCTTCAATGCCTGACCTCTATCAATCTAATTTTCCACTTTTTGGTGCGGCTGGTGTCAAAGGTGATAACTTCATAAGTGGACAAATGATTACTTCTCTGTTGAAGTTAAAACAGACCAATGTGTTCAATATGCTCTTAATCCCTTTCCGCCTTTAAAGAGTTTAATGTTAAGCATCATTAAACTACTAAACATTCTGGTTTTGATAAATATAAAGATAATAGAAAGGTTAAAATCGAAACATTAAAGAAACCGATCTGTAGCCTAAATACACTCTTTTCTAAAAGGTAAACAGTGAATTGTGCATGCAAACTATGTTGTTTTTGAAAGAGTTGCTAAATACTCTAAAAATCATCCTGACAGGAAATTTGCGATTTCTGGCAATCGTTGTATTTTTGTGCTTGGAAAAGATAAAAAATGTTTGAAAAGATTTCTGTCTCGCAGAACAGTAATGAGGTGGGTCGGAGAAATTGCAGATGACATTTGGAGTATGCATGCAGAATAATCATCAGAATTTAATCCATTTTCACTGACTGTCATTGAGAGTACCAATGTACCAGATTCAGCTCAACTTAAAATTTTATATATGGTAATGGTAAAGCCTTCAATATCACCTAAGACACGATGAAAGATACCTCTATAGGGAACAATATCTATGAGTAAGTCAAGAAAGCAATCACAAAGTTGAATCCGTTCCTTGGAAGGCTTATCAGTGTATCAACAGATGGGGCCCCTGCAATGGGTGGACCTAATATAGGCTTTCTTTCTAAATTAAAATCAGAATTAGCGTCTTTAAATTTAGCAGACAATAACTTGGCTACATTTCATTACATAATTACAAAGAATTTTTATACATTGAAATTTGAAAATGTTATGTGAGTCATTGCTTTATACACAAATTTCATAAAAAGCACATTACTATTGCAAATTCAAAGAATTTTTAGAAGAACTTGAATCTAACTATGGCAATCTAGTATACTATTGTTTCGCAGAACAATAATGAGACAGGCTGAAGAAATTGCAGCCGATATTAAGGCTATGCTAGCAATGGTTGGACCTAAGCTTTCTATCTAAATTAAAATCAGAATTAGAATTTTTAGAACAAATCTGACTATGGCAATCTGGTACACGATTGTCTTGCAGAATAATAATGATGGGTATGCTAGAAATGGTTGAACCTAAGATAGGCTTTCTTTCTAAATCAAAATCAGAATTAGAATTTTTAGAAGAACTTGAATCTGTGTATGACAATCTGGTATACAGTTATGCAGTTTGTTGGGTAAGCAAAGGGAAGATAAGTCAACATTTTTATAGCTTCAGAAATGAAGTATATGTCTCTTTAGGAATGAAGGTAAATTTGTCCCCAAGCTGAAGAATAATAACTGAGTTGGTGATTTTGCATTATTTGTAGATATTACCACCATCTAAATGCTCTTAATTTAAAATTGCAAAAGAAAAAACAATTAATTCATGTATTGTATTCTCATATCAACCTTTCAAAACAAAACTCCAGGTTCAGGAGAATCAACTCAAAATTGGTGACGCTTAGAATTTCCCCACATTAACCGATCACAAGCAGTCAGAGTATGTTGGTTTTGCTGATGAGTCAACTGACTCTAAAAAAAAAAGACCTGAGCTCCTGATTGGGTGACTTTAAAGCTAGGAAAGCCGATTCTGGCCTTTTTGCAAACCCATTTAATGCTCATGTTCAGAAAATAGCATGGAAAGAACTTCAAATGGAATTAATCAAATTTCAGAATGATGAACTTCTTAGGCAAGAATTCAAAGATGAATATTTATTGCAGTTTTTTTGCAACCCTTTCAAAAGAATGCTAACCCAAACGGCATACTTCACTACAACATGTGCCTCTATATTTGGTACTACTTATAAATGTGAACCATGTTTTTCTCTAATGAAAATCATAGAGTCAAAAACAAGGTCAAAATTGACAGATGATTGTCTCAAAGACAGTTTACAAGTTGCAACATCTCAGGTATCTTCGGAAACTTGTACAACACCAAGTTTCTCATAAAAAATTTGTGAATAATTTCTTTTCATTTCTTGTTATGTTACATAAAACACAAATAAACAATAGAATAACAAATGAATGATAAATAAGATGTTTCTTGTCTGAATTTTGTTAAACGGTGTTTAAATCATTGTATTATTGTTTAGTCCGACTTTTTTCTGATACTGCTTCATTTTTTTTCACAATGATTCACCTGTTTGTCTTGCCCTCCCCAACCAGTCACATCATGTTCATTTTCTTTTCTTTTTTCAAATTTATGTTTTGGAGTTGCTTCCCTTTGATCAGGTGACCGTTTTTCCAGGGTTCATAACTCAAAACAGTTTGACTAAACCACATAGAATAATTAAGTACGATGTTAGTTAAATATTTCTTTAGCAGTGCAGCCTAGTTAGTGATGAAAAATATTTTATGCAGCTCGCTGCTTAAAAAAACTAGCCCACGCCTACATATGGGTGAGTGAAAGTAAGGATATATTTGTTTAATAAATCCAACAAATAATATTATGATTTACATGAACAGATAGTTACTTATAGCACATTCCTGTGATAAACATTTTCTTTGAGAAAACATGTATTTGAAACATTTCTTTGGAGTCGGATGTTTTTAATGTTTTCTTTAAAGCTGATAGAATTGCATTCAGTTGCTCATGATAAAAATCCTGCTTACTTCCATTCATCCAAAAATAATCGAATGCCTGGCTTTGAATATATTTCACGAATAACAATAACCTCACTCCTTTCTTTGGTTAGAAGAAGTATGTAAATTTGAATTCCTTCCAGGAACAATCTCAGCAGATGCAAATTTTATGGCTCATAATCTTAACTAAGTTCATTAAAGATCCACATGTATAGAAATAAGACTAATAATAAACAGACAAAAATATAGATATATCCACATTCATCATCATCATCATCATTTATCAGTCTTTTATTGTCCATTGTTGGACATAGAACTTCCCCATGATTTGCCAGACCTCTCTATCATGGACGTTGCGGAGCCAATACTTTCTGAATTTGTTTAGTTTGTCTCTCCTAGTATTCTGCTGGCCTCGGTTGCACAAGTGATCTCTGGGGATCTATGTTGCGAGTCCTGATGTCAATCGATTGCCTGCCATTCTTGAAACATGACCAGCCGATTGCCATTTGAGTTTTCTAATAGATTTTATGTTATCTCGGACTCCTGTTCCTTAATCATCAGTGCATACTTATTCTCTCAGTAAACCTTGCTTCAATTCCTGACCTCTGTCAATCTATTTCGCCTGTTTTTCAATGCACGACATACAGACTTGGTGCCAAAACTCGCTCAAACAAATTTCAGTTTAACTTCATCATTCTTCAATGCTCTGGCTGAGAAAAAGGAAATACAAAGTTGTTTAAAAAAATACCATTTGCAAGACAATGAGCAGACCTGCAAATCAATTAATGGCAAAGATACTTGGAAAAGTAGCAATCTGTGGGAGAGAAGCCAGGTAGGACAGCATGGCATATAGTTTCACCCTTTCTACTCAGAAAACATATAACTATCAGAAACCGTCAACCAAAACTGTCATCAGATCTGTCAACAGAGGTATGTATTTATGTGTGTATTTTACATGCATGCAGGCCACTTAAATGGAGCTAGAGGGCTTAAAATTCAAACATTCACTCTTTATTATGTCTGGAAAAAACTTCTTTTTTTTTTCAAAATTTTCCTCCTAAATACTTTTTTAGAAGAACATTCAGTTTGCAACGTGAGCTTATGCTAAACTGACCCCTTAGTTTGTGTCTGCTTGTTTTTCTTCGAAAGTTTTTAGTGATCACTCCCCAACAAAAGGCAAGAGAAGTAACTTATTGACTGATCGCCCACTCTTTTAATTTTTCTAATTGATTACCCAAAATACAACATGCTGCCAAAAGACATTGGTTGCCTGACGGTTTTCTATTAAGTGACTAACTAGACCTGTTTGTTTGAGTTTTGAATGCACTGTTCCAAGCTGACCTTCATATCTGTGTTCATTGTCTTGCCTCTTGGAAGGAAGCTATGATGTATCAGACCACTCCTGCTCTACTAATCACTCGCCATGACCTTCTACTGCTGTTAATGCTGTTCCTATTGATGTTTCAGATACCCACCTGTATCCAACTATTGTGAACATTTTTCTGATCATCATCATCATCATCATCATCATCATCATCATCATCAGTCTTTTAATGCCCTTCATTGGACATAGACTTTCCCCAAGATTCGCCAGATATCTCGATCACGAGCCGCAAATGTATAGAAAGAATGTTGACCATTACATCTACCTTGGACAATGAATCTCCCTGAGATCCTCAACAGAAGAAAAAATTGGATGAAGAATCACCCTTGGTTGGCAAGCTTTTGGTAGGGCAAACTCAACATTTAAAAAGAAAAAGATTCCATTAGTTTTTAACAGAAGGGTCTACAACTAATGCTTCTGATTATTATATTGATGCAAAACCCATTTTCATCACACATAAAATTATCTTTAAAAAATATATATTCTATCGAAAATCATCTAAAAAAAAAATACCAGCACAACGATTGGGTGTTGCTGTTCCAAGATGACCAAAGAGACCCCAGAAAGCACTTTTTGCCTTAAATAAAAGCCAAAATATTTTAGATGGTGCCTAGTCAGGTACTCATGCAAATTTTCAAGGTCATAGCCCAAAAAGTATGACCAGGAGCTCATAGAAACATACACACATAGACACAGACACTCAAAGAGACAAGTGTAGCCCACTTGGCTGTTTGATTGGTCAGGCTATTTGTGGGATTAGGGTGATTCAATACTATGCAAAAAAACAAAAAAAATGATCATGATTAATGCCAGCCTCAATATGTCTGATATTTTAATTCTCCATTCAGTTTGGATAAAATCCAATTATTGAGTTTCTTTTAACTTGCCACTCACACTTAACTGATACATTGAGATTTGCTGCGAGTTGTCTGACTGAGGTTTTAGGATCAAGTTTCCCTGCTCTCTTCAAAACTTCATCATTGATTATTTGTTTGGGCCAGCTGACCTAATAATTTTCTCAACTAAGTTCTCCACTTGTATAATTTTGAAACCAAAATCTCACTGTAGGTGAATTGTCTGTAAGTGTAAGATTCATATTTCTCAATTTCAGTTTCATTATAGCTCAGATGAACAAATATAAAATGGGAAATGATTTGAAAGGCTTTCTACATTTGCCTAAAAGTGCATCAAAATGTAATGAAATACTTTTATTCATACATCATCTTTTGTTGCACGTAGACACATCGTCAGTGATGTTTCCTCGGGTCATTGGGTGTTTCAGGTCTTTCAACAATTAGACGCTCTCTCCCAGGCTTCTAAGCCAGATTTGGTCAAGCTACCCATGGCTCTACATTCCTTGTAGCAACTTCTGCTGCTTCAGTGACCAACTTGATGGCCCTTCACCTACTGTCTGCTGTGAAGCCTAGCATGTAATAGGCTCTACAGAAGGATTGGTATGCAAACTTTCTGCATCCCACCTCAATAGACTGGTTACTTTGCACACCACCCACTGCTTTGGTACTCGTCCACTGGCTAAGTGTACTTTGCTGTCTTCCTTTCACTAGCCTCACCAATACAGTCCAATAGGATGATCAGCTCAGAGGCCTCTGAAATCAGTAACATGTCTGGACTTAGCTTTGTTGTGACACCAATCACCTCAGACAGGATACATCACAGATAAATATCCATAAAAATGAAATAAAATTAATTTTTATTGAATACATTATTAGTTAAAACGTCAATGAGAAATAAGCTGCCATTTTTTTTAAATGGTTAAAATGGCTCGACAATTTCATGTTGAACAGACTGGAACTAATTTACAATGTTTCGGCTGTAGCAAAGGCAACATAAAGTTGTTTATAAAAAAAATAGCATGTACAGGACAATGAACAGAATTCCACTTCAATATTTCAACTGAATACTAATCTGAAAAACTACAAGAGCATGAAATAGGTTTTAAGGTCTCTTAATTCTTAATTTATGACTTTTGGTCCTATGTTCTACTCTTTAAGTCATTCCTCAACGCATTTTCAATTCCTAGTTACTGCTAATTTGACTACACTAAGTTTGTTTGGAAGCTTTCCGTGACTACAGTATTGTCCATAGATGAGTGCAACCCGACTACTTTCTTTAGAGGTGTCCACACATCTCTATCAGAGGCTATTCAGTCGGTTTGCTGGTCACACTAACAGTAACAGAAATAAGAAGGAAGAGGTGTGCTGGCATTGAAAGGTGTGACGTCATTAAAAGAAAACAATTTTTTTGTAACAGTTGCTAATGATGTCATAATAGGAAAAAAGCCAAAAATGGCCACTTACTATTTTCATAGAAATTATGGAATATTTCGTATTGCAATATTTTACAAGTATGAGAATCAATTGAATCAAAGAAAGACTACTTGCTCTTCTTCTTCCTTTTGGATGGTGGACACATCATTGGACTTATATTCCTCGTTTATGGGGATTTCATTCTCTTTTGAACCAAACAGCAGGATTTTAGTGTTTCTAATGGAACATTTCACAATCAAAAATGATATAATCAGGTATTACTTATGCTCAAACTCTATAGCATTGAAACTCTGTTCCCAAAGAACATATTTTTCTTGTAGGTGTGTACTTGTTTTTGGATGGCAACTTATTCATATTTTTGTTAACAGAGCTTTCATGCTGTGGAGTTTGGTCATAGATAAAACCTGATAATATTTATTTTCATTGAGAAATTTTCCTAGCAATGATAAAATCCTGCTTTGTATAAGAAAAAGTTGTTGGGTTGTACACATTTATGACAGATACTGTATCAGTGGCAACTCAAAGAGATGAAAAATGAAAAAAGTAACTAAAAAGAAAACACTATTGAATAATTATCTGCAAACATTTCCATTCAATAATTAATTTTGAGCTTTCACTTGCTTTCAATCACAACTTTGAATCTGAACATAATACTACAGCAATGATTAAACAGCACAATCGGAAATAGAGAGAAAGTCCACGTTAAAAATCGAACTCACATCCTTTAGCCAGAGGGAGCCCAGTATACACGTGGTCGCTTCAACCATTTAGCCACAAGGACTTCATAGTTAAGCAGAAGCTGATTTTACACCTCGAACTCAACTCCTTACAACCAATATTCCATGCTGATATTTACAATTGAGACCATAGGAGTCTTTTGATACAACAATACTTAGAATTTTTTTTTAATTTATTCCCAGATGAAGTATTGCAACATCATTATTAATTTTGATTACCTTCATCTTGACTTTTCTGTTTTAGTGAAAAATTTCAGGAAAGCATTTGAAATGAGAATGCAATGGTTTCAACAATAAATTTGCTCGACTGACGCAAAAGAAACTGCAGAAAAAACACAGTGATACTCTTTTTTTGTTTCATATATTTCAGCTTTTTCTTTTAAGAAAAGGAGTTTAAATCATTCAAGGTTGTTTAGGCTCAGAAATATCATTTAAAACAAGGTTTCTCAACCTTTTTATCCCCAGTCACCACTTTTGGTTATTTTTTTTTCTTATCTATCACCTTCTCAGGTCAACTTTTGCCCCTTGGGGAGGATATTGCCCCTATGAAGAATGACCCGTCTACATCAACTAATTTGTTTAGCCAAATAGATACTCTTATCAAGTAGCTTGACAACACATCTTCCAAAAGGAATATTGCTTTCAATTAGTTCCTCATCTTGGCTAAGGGCTAAGCCAAATAAATTTCATAAATTATTAACACCAGATGTTTAGAGCCCCGAACAAACTACATATACTTGCATAATGAAGTAACACGATAATGAAAATGAAAATTAACTTACAATCCAAGGGAAATCATGAATCACCGCCATCCACATATGCTGTTTTTCATCTTGTAAATTAGACAGTGGTGGTACTAAAATAAAGTTACCTTGACGAAAATTCTACCAGTAAGGTTTGAACCATAAATTTATGATTAAAACAAAAACCTGGACTAAGGTACCAATTTCTCATAAACTTTCATTGTAAATTAAACCTCCCAAAACCGACTTGGGATGGGGTTTTAAAAAAAAACATTTTCCCACTCATTGACAAAGGTTTGTGCACAAAACTCAAGTTTCTACAAAGCACGACTGGAGCTGAGCAAAGTTAAGATAGATAGATACATAGACACACATAAATGCTGGAACACATGAATAACCTAAACCCAGCAACAGTGATTAAACCAGTTTCCTATGGGTAGCAGTGATTCAAAATAAAACAATAATTTTGAAAATAGATATCTTGTAATAATATGACATAAGAAGAAAGATTGCCTATATGTTTTTTTAAAGAAAAATACTTTTTTATGCGACCAAATATCACTCCCTTCAGCTGAAATTGCCCCCCTCCCTGGGGACAATATTGCCCCAATTACGAGTGACTGATTTGGAACTAATCTGTCATTTCTACCCATCTAAGCCATTAGCTGCTTTGCTTGATGTATTATCCCCTTTCCCCGATTTATGCAATCTGAATGATATAATTATTGCTTGAAATTTCAACACTCATCAGTGTACCCTTGGCCTTCAAGTCACCAGGCTGCTAAGCTTTGTGTCAGAGTTCAAAATATACATTCCTCTTAATGTTATATATCAGTTTCCTTCAGTGTGACAGGAATCAAATTAGAATATATTGGGGATTATCATACGTGTTTTGATTCTCTAAGCCTGCTGTGGCACCTGATATAGATGTATATTTCTGAAAACCAATGTTTGAATCCAGGTAAAAACGCCAGGATTTTGAATGCATAATACAAACTATTCCAACTACAAGCTACTCCATTATAACATGGGTGTTGGGGTCCAAGAAAGCCAACATCACATTATAACCAGATCTAGATCTAGCTGTTTTGGAGGTAGTTATAGCTGTTTTGGAGCTGAATTGATGTTTATCCACTAGGTAGGGAAGCTGTATTAAAAAATATTGACATGTTATCCATCTGCATAATCATTTTGGGAACTTTACAACTACATTTCTCTCTGTATGTTTTATATGAATATGTAGATATAAATATAAATATATAAATATATATATATATATATATATATATATATATATATATATATATATATATATAGTACATTTAGTACAGATCAGGTTTGCAATATAGCATAAGATGATATAATAAAAAGCCATGTCTGATATGTGATGGATTTATTTCATAGAGTGCTTGATACATTCAACTTCAGACTCTGAGAGTCAAGTCATTTTAGAGCAGTGCTGAAAATATAATAGGAAGTGAATTTGTTGAACAAATAGGTTTATGTTTCTGCCCTCTCTGGGCCTCATCAGGCGAATGATTGTATATGTTTTTAGATTCTTGTTTAGGGAATTTGGTGAGAGTGTTGTTGTTATTCATTTTGTTTTACTGTTTTTAGTGGAGTGTATGTTTTTGCTGGTGGTTGTAAGTTACTTGTCAAAGGGTGTGAGCTAGGTATATATATATATATATATATATATATATATATAATTTGAAATGCATTATATTACTTTGAAACTCTATTTGAAATGGTTTCCCATTAATTCACATTGAAGCGGCAAACTATATCGGTCACAGGTTTGATTCCTGCAGAGGCCCATTTTCCTTAATTGTTTATTCTATTACACTGTCTAGACCAAACAATACATCCACTCTGAATTAATGGGAGGTCATTTCAAATAGAATTTCAAAGTAACACATTCATGATCATTTCTGTTGGATTATATATCCATTTCTTAATATAATACAAACATGAATATATTTCATACACACACACACACACACACACACATGAAAGTGAGAATAAAATGAATTGAATAATTTTTATTTCACCAAAAAAACAATAACGACTTAATGATTAATGATTGATACAACACTTGGGGGGGTACTATTCAGATTTAATACCTCACAAGAGGTACCCACCTATATATTTCATATGCAGTATAATTTTTATTTGTTATTCAATTTTAGAAATATTTTATCATTAAATATTAGAATAGAATGAATAAGTAAATAAAAATAGGAAAATATTGATTATAATGATAACTCAACATTTTTTATTTTCTTTATATTTACAATTAAATCACAATGTATTTTTCAGAACGAACCTTTATTCAAGAGATCGGCATTTTTAATAGTTGTTAATTTTCTTATCATGATATGTGTATATATAGTATTATTTGAGGATTCTTGTGAGCTGATCTTTACTTGAATTCATATATTCTATTTTTTGCAAGACTTTTAATAAGTTATTCAGAGATAGTATAAGATTTAGAATACGCCCAAAATAAACTAAAGATGAAGTAAAAGATAGTTAAATTCTGGAAAAGATAGCTTTTTTTATATTTTAGAGAAAAGGGAGATAATTCTGAAGGATCATCCTCATACCTACGTAGTAATTATTGGTCAGAATCATTACTATTCAAAAACAATTAAACCTGATTGGATGATAGAAACATATACAATTGAAATGAGAATGGGCTTTTTGTTTTCATAATTACAAGAACAAAACATATTGCAGGTTGCTGAAGAGTGTGTTAGGCACAAAATGTTGACATTCACCAAGTAATTTTTTTTATATATATATAGTCTACAAAGTTTTACAGCTTTAAACACTAAACTTCAAAAAGCTTTTCAAAAATATCTTTGTGTCACTTCAGTCACTTATTTCCCTATATTTGTTAATGCAGTTTATATCATTTTCTTGAGTGGTTTTTCCCCTGCTCCATATATACTTTTTTATTATGGTGCAATGTATAAACTTTCTTTTGTTGGTATCATCAATTATTTACCATGTAACCGTTTTGGTGATTTTAAAAACAAAATACTTATATTAACATGGCACCCCAGCAATATTCATCAAACATCGCCTCTCTTTCTTTATATATAGCTTATATAATACATATGGTTAGTCACTTTATATAGGGTATCATATGTATTGTATATTGCTATCATATCATACTACATATTTATCTTTTTTAAACAGGGATTACCTTGTAGGTTGACTAAAAAATGTTTATAACCATGAGGGATCAGTGAGTATAACAACAGACATGACACACTGTTCGTGTCACTTCTATTAAAATATATGTATGCTTTATCCCCACGTTCTCATAATTCCAGCCTTCACCTTTCTACTGGACTGTTTTGCTCAGTGTTAAAAGCCATGCTATGTTAAAGTGGCTACCTAATATATATATACATATATATATATATATATATATATATATATACACATACACATATACACTCTCATAAATAGAAAGGTATGTGAGAAAGCCTCTGTGTGCCTGTGTACTCATATAATTACATTCTCAGAATTACCTGCCATAAAGTGATAATTCTCGCTAACCATTCACTGGTGTAAACTTTTAAATTCAGCAAATATCAATATATACACATATACGTACACATCTATTTATGTCCATAGACACACATTTTTATATTAACACAAATACACATACACGTATCTGAATACACATGCATATACAGAGCTCACATTTATTTACAGCACATAGAAATACATCAATACATTTGAGCCTGTCGTTTGTTTGTCTATGCCTCTTCTCTGCTAAAACTACTTGGCCAATTAACCTGATATTGGGCTTGGAGAATCAATAAAAATCAACTTCTCACATAGGCTGACCATTGAAAGTGTATAGAGGTCATTCTTAGCCAATCTTTGATCCTAAACATCAAAAATTATGTTTTATACCAGGACTTGTGTCATTCATTCTTCTCATGAACGGCACATATATTTCTACAATAAAATCGATTCCTAAACAAGTTTTTTTTGGGGGGGGTCATATATTTTTGGCAATGAAATAGCTCATAGCAGCAGCAGTAAAAGTAACACAAGGATATCTTATTTTCTTCCTCTACCCTTGCTCTTTCCTCTATGACAAAAAGTGGGTGAGATGGGAAGGTAAGGTGGTGAGGGGAGGAAGCGTAGGATATACGACTGTGTTACTGCTAGAGCAAGTCATTTTTTCATGATAAAATTGAAAGTAGTTATTCTATTACTTTTTTATAAGGTATTTTTTTTTAACCATTACTATTAATGTTTCACTACTATTTACCTTTATATTAATTTTTGGTTGATTTTTTAGTCATAACTTGAGTAAAGTTACCAATCTATGACAGTGAATAAACATTGCAAATCAGATGTAATTTAGGTCTCTGTGTGAATGATAAATTTTTCCATCTGTTGTGTTTAGGTGGGAAAAAATAAGAAATATATTTTCCAATGTGCTGCCTATTTTGAATTCTGTTTTGGCCGGGTAACCCGTGGTATCCCTGCTCGTACACATATATTTACATTCAAATGCACATTCATACTAGCATTAATGCACACGCATATTGAGAGAGGAATGGATGTTTAATTCAACAGAATATTTATGAAGATGTTTTTCACACAGTGAAGATATGCCGATCATCATCATCATCATCATCATCATCATCATCCTTTCATTGTTGGATATAGATCTTCCCCAAGATTTACCAGACCCCTCTATCATGGGGATCACAGAGCCAGTACTATCTAAATTCATCTAGCTCGTCACACCATCTTACTTTCAGTCAGCAACAATTTTGCGTATGATCTTTAAGGATCTATGTAGTTAGTAGTGAGGTCCAGTGTTTGCCTGACAATCAGTATAGGCAGCATAAATAGATGAACAATAAAGAAATGGGCTGCTGTAGAGATCAAACCTGTGTCCAACGATACGACTCTGCAAACTGAGCTCAGCAGCCAACCGGCAATCAGAAGTTCTGATAACTGCTGCATTCATATCTTGTCTTGTTTTCTACCGCCCACAAATGAACTTTTTCTTGTTCCTATAACACGGATAATTATATCATAGAGAAAAGGATATCTAATCCAATAGAATAATTATAAAGATATCATTCTTAGCAGCACCCATTGACACCCACGTGTTTTACAAGGTGAAGATTTGCCGATCAGCCTAGGCAGCATGAACAGATATTGACAAAGTGGAAAAGTAGTAGTTATCTGAACTTCTGATTACCAGTTGTCTGCTCAGCTCAGTCAGTAGGATCATGTTGGTGGATCCCAAAATTTTAATCTAGCTCCAAAATAGCTAGATTTACCCACAAAACAACCAGATCTAGCACCAAGATGACTCAATTTCACTGTGGTTCCCTTGCAGCATGGTTGGCTTTCTTGGACTCAAAAACTCCCGTTATACTGGGGACACCTGAATTATCCATCGGAAAACCATATTTTTTGGTCAATTTTTCAGTAAAGTAACTTATTCTTTGGACACCCATTTTTCCAGTTTTCTAATTGATGACCCTCAACACAATGTGTTGGCTATAGGACAGTTTCTATAGGGTGACTCACTAGACCTGTAGCTTAATTGGAAAGCAATATTTGCTTCAGTATATGAAAGCAGTTTGACTAGATAGATAACCAGACCTAAGTTTGAGAGATTCATATTACAACTGAAGTTGATTTCCAAAAATGTACTTATATTGCCTCAACACTAGGTTGGCAAACTTTTAGTAGATTAAGCTCAATTTTCAAGAACACACTAATCCTACTAGTCTGAAAAGAAGGGTACCCAACCAATTTATCCTACTGATAGTCACCTATGGAGCTGAAACATGGAGCCTAGCCAAAAGATTGACCCTCAAACTGAGAATCATGCAACCTGCACATGAAAGAATCATGCTCAACCCTGCATGAAGAAATCATAAGACAGTACAGTACATTATAGAAAAGACAGGAGTCTCAGATATCATAAAAGCAATGGACTAGACATATGGTTAGAATGTCAGACAACCACTGGACATCAAACTCACAATATGGATCCCCAGAGACCATAAGCAAAATTGTGACTGACAGAAAGTAAGATGGTGTGACAAGCTTGATAAATTCAGTAAATACTGGCTCTGCAATGCCCATGATAAAGAGGTTTGGTAAATATTGGGAAGGTCTATGTCCAGCAACAGATGATGATGATGATGATGATGATGATGATGATGATGATGATGAAAGAGGAGTACACTTGCCTTCTATCTCCATGAGCCTGAGGAAGCTGGGAGCAGTCCAGACCTTCACCAACCTTTTATGTCATATCCCCTAATCCCAAACCAGATAAAGAGATAGACATATGAAAATCAAGATTTTGGCAGACACTATACAAATATGAGAGAAAGAAATCAAATGAAGAATCACCCCAGGTTGACAAGCTTTTAAAAATGGAAGTTTAACCTTCGAGAACTAGAAAATGCCATCAGATCCCATTAGTTTTAAAAAGAAGAGCCTGAAACCAATACATTCTCCTGATAGTCATCTATGGAACTGAAACATGGTACCTGACCAAAAGATTGGCCTTCAAACTACAAACCATGTAAAATGCATGAAAGAGCATCGTGCTCAACCACATGTGGGAAGATTACCACACAGTAGAGTATATTAGAGAAAAAACAGGTCCATTAGGTAATTGAGCATTGCACATAAAATATAATTTCCATTGTGCGAACCATGGACATCACGACTCACGACATGGATCCTCAGAGATCACATAAGAAACCGAGGCTGACGGAACACAAGATTGAGAGATGAACTAGACAGATTCAGGAAATACTGGCTCCGCAATGCCTATGACAGAGAATTGTGGCAAATCCTGGGAGAGGTCTATGTCCAACGACGGACGTTAAAAGACTTATGACGATGATGATGATGATGACAAAATATTCTTCTACAAAAATCCTATACATGATATACATTGTAAATTCTTATCATAAATGAATAATACTTTTACAATAGATGCCTTTTTTTCAGAAAACCTAAACAAACCCTCATCACACAGATTGTATGCTGCGTGGAAGATATACAAGGAGTCTGTAAAAATGGCCTTAATCTGTTGTGGTATCAAATATAACTGATGGACAACAGAGATTGCCAACTGAGTGACATGGTGCCACAAGCTATTCCAGACATTCACTTTTTGAAATTTGCACTTCCATGGATTGTTCCTTGCATTTACAAAGAGAATCATCAAGCCCAATCAAAGAAACATTGGCATACAAGCCAGGTGGGCAGGAGGGCAACTGCTCTCCATGATTCAGGCAAAACAGTGGAAAAATTTCAGAAAATTTATATTCTTGCTGTGAAGAAAGGCAAAAAAACATATTTCTTTTTCAGTTGTGTATTGAGTGATTTGCATCAAATCTACATTGTTGATTGGTGAAAAGACTTTTTTGTTGGAGATTAGTGCTTGCATTTTCAATGTTTGAAACTTTGCTAAAATGAAGCCCTCTGCCGCCTCCTCATCAAAGAGTTCTCATATACCTTCGCTGAGAGAGAAGTGAAGACAGTAAGCAGACTGAATCTCCACTTGTTCTTATTCATTCTAGTTTTCAGTTCGTTTTGCTAAAAGGTAAACTTAAATAAAAAGTTACAAAAAAACTCAACTATGTCGGTTTAGATTTTTTTATTTTTCAAATCTTCTTTGCAATCTCACTTTCCAAGATTAACTGATATCTCTAACTGATATCAGTTCCAAGTAAAAGATTTTTTCTCTTATCATGTCTAGCCTTTTTGTATTTTTAGTTTACATGTTTTGAATTTTTGATTGTCTAAGAAAGATTAAAAGTTCTAAGAAAATTTCTAAAGGATTTGATTGCTTTATTTTCAAAGAGTTTTTCGGACGATTGAACTCCTGGTTTTAGCCAATCCATTCTATGGCCTTCTCCACATGTACTACCCAAATGAAACAATGATAGACAGAATCTTCCCCAATGGTAGGAATTCTATGTCGGAGTTGAACTGGTCACTTTTCTGACTTTTTCATATGGGCTGCTCCCTTGATTTTTCTCAGTTTCAAACAGCATTCTTCGTCTGTAACACACACAACTACACAGACAGGATAGTGTTCACTTTTCTCTCTCTCTTTATGTTTGAATTTTTTACTTCTGCTATGACTGTCCTTAATTGGAAACCATTAACCAAAACTGTCAACATCAAAATAGGTTTCTTCAGTTTTCAAGTGGGTCTGGCTGGCTGCACCAATGGAACTAGAGGGCTGAAATTTTGAACATTTCCTCTCTATTATGTTAAAAAAATTGCTTTTTTTTGTTTTCAGAAAATCCTCCCTACAGTTTTTTAGCAAAGGGGGTCAACTTACAAAGTAATTTTGTGTTGAATTAGTCCTTAAGTTTATGTCTGGCAGTGCTTGTGTTCATTTTTTGAAGATTTGGACTTTTTTAGTGATCACTGTCCTACAAAAGGCAAGAGAAATAATGTTGCACAATGAGCATGCAAACAAGCATGCATAGACATGCAGTCGAATAATGATGCAAGCTATTTTCAATGATGAAGTGAGCAGCTTTTATTTCTCTCCAAAAGGCTTGGTGTTCTTGGCATAAAAACTGACCAAATACATTCTGTTGAAACATTGTTGCAGTTTTTGGTCATGCTTGAGATCCAAACATCATAGTTCATAATCAGAAGAAAAAGAGAGACTCACAGAGACAAATAGGGAGAGACAGAGAGATTAAGAGAGAAGGCTGTCTACCTATGCGAATTATCAAGGGTGTCTACAATGTTTTTAGTCATGCTCCGCAAACAGCATTGACACTGTGTCTTATCTATCTTCGATGATTTCAAGAACCTATTTGTAGTCAATTGGTTGATCACAACATCTTCCCGGGACAATGAGTCTCAATGAAATCTTCAAAAGAAGAAATCAGGTGAAGAATCACTTCAAGTTGGCTAGTTTTAGGAAGAGCAAGCCCAACCTTCAAGAACTAAAAGATCTCATCAGTCTTAAAAAGAACTGCTCGACATCACAACTCACAACTAAAGACCTCATATGAAACTATGGCTAGCAAAAAATAAGATGGCATGACAAAATAGACAAGTTCAGGGCTCCACGAATCTTGGGGAAGGTCAATGTCCAATAACAGATACTAAAAGGCTGCTGCTGCTGATGATGATGATGATGATGATGATGATCATGATGATGATCATGATGATGATGAAGCACACACAAGTGCGTATTCTGACATATATATATGCTGACACATGGACAAACTCTCTTTCTCTGAATCCTTTGGTGATTTTCAATTAAAAGAGAAAAACTAATTACAGAAATTTCTATTTTAATCAGCCAAGTCTTTAATAACCAATTTCAATGGCCACATTGCAATATCATTACAGTAACTTACTCATTGGTCACCTCTTTTTTTAAAATTCATTTTAATTGATCACCCTGAACACAGCATGTTGTCAAAAGACGTTGGTTACATTATGATTTCTATTGAGTGACTGATCAGACCTGTCAATGTTCATTTCAGAAACCGTCAACCAAAACTGTTGCCAAAACTTTCTGCATTGGTTTCTTTAGTTTTCTGGCTATGCATATTGGTCTGGCCAGCTGGCTGGCTGGCTGGCTGGTTGGCTGGCTGGTTATGTATGAATATATTATGCACGTAGACCATACAAATAGAGCTAGAGGGCTGAAAATTTCAACACAAACTCCTTATAATGTCTAGAAAACATTTTCTTTGAGTTTTTTAAAACTCTCCTCTCTAATAGGTATTTATTTGGAGGGTTCATTTGAGAGTATAAGTTAAATTGGTTCCTCAGACTTTTTAGTGATCTAACAAAAGGCTAGAGAAATAACTTTGTCATTAATCACTCCTTTTTTGAATTTTTAATTGGTCACCCCCAAAACAGCATGTTGCCAAAAGCCATTGGCCATTTGATGTTTTGAGCTAACGTGCACATGAAAGAATCATGCTCAACCTCACATGGAGAGATCACAAAACAGCACAGTATATAAGGAAGAAAATGGGAATCAGAGACATCATGGAATCTATCAGAAAACTTAAATGGCAATGGGCATGCCATATTGCAAGAATGACAGACAGCTGATGGACATCACAACTCACAACATGGATCCCCAGAGATCACATGTAAAACTGAAGCCGACAGAATACAAGATGGAAATGAACTATTCAAATTTAGAAAATGCTGGCTCTGCGACACCCACAATAGAGAAGTGTGGCAAATCCTGGGGAAGGTCTATGTCCAACAACAGATGTTAAGAGACTGATGATGAGGATGATTGGTTTTATTCTTTTCTCTTTCTCTTTTTCTTTTTCTTTCTTATTCCACGGACTTTGCTTCTTTGACTTCTTTCATTTTATTCCATACATTTATGTATTCAATCAAGCTTGTCCGTAAAATTTCTCCAAAAGTTTTCGATGAATTCTAATGATTGTTCAGTTCTGTTGCTTCAATTTTTTCTATTGTTGTGGTTGGCGGCTCAAAGTTTCTGCATTTTTACATAAGATACTTAGATTCTTCCAAGAGTTTACTTATGGTTTGTATACTCTTTAACTTAAACATATTAGTGACTTAAACTAAGGAGGTTGTTATATTGATGTTGAGCTTGTTTGATGATCTCCTCAGGTTTGATGGGAAGTTCATATTTGTTTTTTAGTTTCATCTGAATAATTGGATGAGCTCTTTTTGTATGCTGAGTGGTTGCAGTTTGGTGCGGAACTTTTTCCTGCATTCTATATTGGTGTAAATTTGAATTCTGTATCTTATTATTCCATGGTCATTCCCTACACTGATTCGATTCAGGACCTGAATATCTTTGATGGTATTGCTCTTGTCTACAAAAATGTAGTCTATTCTGTTCTTGGTTTTGTGACTGGGGCTCCTCTAAATCCACATTTATTGGCTTCCTTCTTGAAGAAGGTGATTGTGATTTTTTACCTATTTGCTGTTGTAAAATTAACAAGATCTTCATCCATCTTGTTCCATATTTTGTATCCATACTTGTCAACACACTTTTCAATACCTTGTCCTATTTGGGCATTGAAGTCTACCATAATGATGCTGAAATATTGTTTGGTTTCTTGGCGCATGGGGTTGTCGTAGAAGTTGTCTATCTCCTCACCAGTTGACTGTGAAATAGGAGTGTAAACTTGACTGTTATTCAGTTTGTACCTCTTTGAGAGCTGTACAGTGACACTGGCTATGCAGTCTGAGATAGCTTTGAATCAAACAACATTGTCTTTGAGTTTTTTATGAATGAGAGAGCCAAATCCACTTTGTTTTCTTTTTTACTTTCTGCAGTCATATACAAGATATTTACTGTTTAGTTCAATTACTGATATTGACCCATTTATGGTTTATAATTTCATTTTCCAGATTGGTTAGGTGTCTGTTGAGAGTGTGCTGACGTCGCCCATGCATAGTGTTGTTTTCTTGGTGACATTCTTGGGGTTGTGTTTGGGTAGTCTCATTTAGGGCACATCAACCCCACCCAAACCAAGTGATTTGGCTGGGTCTTTTGAGACTGATGACCCAGCAGAAATAGCTGATAAATCTTTGATCTTGCCAACCATGGAGTGTGTTAAGCTATGCCATGACACACTGGCTTATGATTTGTTGTAGTATTAGGAAAAGTCTAAACTGAAATCTTTATTTGACTGCATCTTGGAGATTGGTATATTGAAGATTTACTTCAATAAAATTTATTCCAGAAGATTTCAGCATTCTGAAAGGCCATCAGATTTTCCTTTGTCAGATGTGGTTTCCAAGCAATGTTCCCAGAATTTTAGTAATGATAATCTGAGAATGATTCAAAAATGACTCAACCATGAAAGAGCCATCCACAGTTCTGGAAAGTTTTTTTCCCTGAGTGTTGTAGCAGGTCAGAGCAGGCACCTTTTACCATGGTGCATTTTTTAATCTTTTAGACACACTACAACATCTCTCGTTTACCTGTGTTGAGTTCTATGTCAGTTGAAATTCAATTACTTCATTTACATAAGAGTGGTTTGTCTAATGTTTTCAGGTACTTATAAAGGGATAAATCTGTAGCCATTATTGTCTATATCTATGAGTAGCTAGGTAAGTGATATTGAATTATTCATACCTTTCCCTCATTTCAGTTTTAACTTGAAAAAAGTGTTGGATTTTAATTAATCTATAAGTCTAGTGGATTTGTTACAAGACAATTAGAAGGAGAGTAGCATTAGTAATACACGGTGGTTAGGTGTATCTATTGAATTCAATAAATATCTATTAGCATGGAGTCTGTCAGCCACTATGAATGATACCTGTAATCCAACACTAAATACTACTAGAAGTACCTCCAAATTTCAGTGAAGAAAGAATAACACCTGTAAATGAATAAAGATTTGTTATTTAACTTTGGCATTAATCTGAAATAAATATTGCTTCACTCTGATAGTTGTAGGAATTGGTTTGCGAAAAAAAACAAATTGTTTTTTTGACTGTAGAGACTGGTTGCAAGAGGTGGAGTATGTGCATATGTTGTTTCACCCCTACATTGGACTTGTCCACTTTTTAGAGGAGGGAGCAGAAGGGGTGCTTCGAGCAGTCTTTTGGATTAAAAGTTACATTTCTCTTTAGATTAATTCAATTCCCAAATCATGCAGAAAAAATTTGCTTTCAGCTTTCGGATGACAGCAAAAGTGATAAAGATTTGGAAAATGACAGATCTGGTTGGTTACTCGATAGAAAACATCACATGACCAACATATTTTGGCAGCAGACTGTGTTGGGGATGATCAATTAAAAAATTGTAAAAGGGGTGATCAATAAAAAAGTTACTTCACTCGCTTTTTGTCTGGGCAATGCTCACTAAAAAAATAGTCCGAATCGACAAAAAACCAAGAGATCAATTTAACATTGTAGATTGAACTCTCAAAAAACAATAAACGTTTTTTTCTAGACGGATGGAATAAATGTTCAAACCATCTGCCCTCGATCTCCATCGTTGTGGTTTGTATGCACAGCAACGTTAAAACCTTAAACCTTAAACCTTAAACAATTTTTCCGATAGATAGATAGATGGATCAGACAAGCTTAGAAACTCAAGAAACCTACGTTGACAGTTTTAGTGAAAGCATTGTCTGACGGTTTCTAATAAATTATTCCGATTGTCAAAAATGAACCATCGACTTTCTCAATTTTTTTATCAGTTTTCACTTTCTCTTCCTTTGTCTGCAAATTGTTTATCAGGAAATTGATCTAAAGCCACATTCTGGTTGCTATGCAAAGAATAGCCACTTCCAGCCTATTTCTACCATACTGTGTTGCCTAACAAAACAGACGTCAGCTTCTCTGAAAGAACAGACTTTGGACTCACTTAAACCTAATACAGAACTCTACGGTCAATGTCTAATTTACGGCAAATAATCTCTTAGTTTGTTTTGAACTTCCTGTTAACCTTAGGAAGTTTTCAATTGCAAAGTTCTCCAGAGATTTACTCGGTTAAGAGAAAATATTTTTTTGATTCTCTGTAAGGAACCGTCAAACAGAACATCAATGAAAACTGTCTACATAGGTGTCTTCAGTTTTTTGGTGGTTCTGGAGGGCTGGCCAGCAGGCTGACTGGTGAACTGGCTGGCTTGGTATGTATGAGTCATATGTACAGGATGCTCAAATGGAGCAGGCAGAAAACTTAAGCATTTACTCTTAATTATATCTAGAAAAACATTTATCCTGTTTTTTGAAAATCCCAACCCACTAAATATATTTCTTGTTGGATCAAATTTACAATGTAACTTTATGCTAAATTCCTCCCTTAGTTTGTGTCTGATAACATTACCCCTTTTTTTTTGAAAATTTAGATTTTTGCATTGATCGCTGCTTCCAGAAAGGCAAGAGAAGTAACTTATTCATTGATCTTCTCTTTTTCCATTTTTTGATGGATCACCTCCAACACGGCATGCCGCCTAAAGACATTGGTACCATGATGGTTTCTATTGAGTAACTAACCAGACCTGTTTTTTTCTAGTTGTGAGAATAATTTGCAACGTAAGTTTATGCTAAATTGGTGTCTTAATTCGTGTCCGGTAGCGTGCATGCTTATCTATTGAAAATTTGGATTTTTTCATTGATCACTGCCCAACAAAAAGGCGAAAGAAGCAACTTATTCATTGATAAACCTTTTTTTCAATTTTTTAATTAATCATCTCAACACAGCATGATGCCAAAAGAGGTTGGTCATGTCGCAGTTTCTATCGAGTGACCAACCAGACTTGTTTTTCTATAAATGAAATGGTGGGTTACAATAAAATTAAGAATGTTTATCTGCAATTTAGTCTTGTCTGATCTTCTATCCTTATCTACAAAATGAAATACCCACAAGAAATTAGGTTAATTGAAAATTGATTACTGAAGATAATTATTCATTAAAATGAAGAGAAAATACAAATAAGATGCACGCTAATGTTTTTTCTTCAAATTATGAATTTCAATTGATTTTTAGAGGCGCTAGCATCTATATCAGCGATCGCTGTCACTGATTGACTTACTGATTGACAAATCGACATAGCAAACCCCTCTCCACAACGCATCTCCTCACACACATTCTATGAATCCAATGTTGCTTAAGTGATATTTCATTATTACGTCATCAGAACATGGAATTCTATTTTACTATTTGAGAAAACAAACTCGCATCAGCGGCCTGAATGAAACTCTATTTTGATATAATATTTGCGTTAAATGAAGGTGCTTTTAGAAGCTTTTAAGGGTGGGAGCTTTGAAAGGAATGGGTTTCTAAAGGAAGGGGCTTTTAAAGGTACTTAACATCATAGTGCATGTATGGTCTGACTTTGAAGCTTGTTCTTTTTAAATTTTGCTGTGTTAGATGACGTAGTGCAGATTAGCATTTTCTCAATATTCTCAAATTTTCTAAAACAGAGAAATTTCCAGAAGGTTTGAAGATCTAATGGATTGAAAACGCATAAAACCAAATGAAAAGAAATGTTCTTCTCTTCTTGCAGGAAGGCAATATAGCCTGAACCAAATCTTGACCAAAATACCAAACATCTGCCGATTCACATTGAGTCAAGTGAGTCTGGCTGATGTTTTTGCAGGAAAAAATAACTCAACATTCATTGAATTTCCAATAAAAAGCATTCGATCTGAGCTAAAGACAGTTTGGAATTTTATACTTCAGAATCTTTCATAATTTGAAAATATTTCCCTAAAGCAAATGTTTTTTTGGATTCATTCAGTTTTGTAGCAATTCAATATTTGATTAAGAAACAATAATCACAGTCTTGAAATTTTTCATTAGCAACGTGCTCTGAAATATTAACAACGCTTTCTAATTTTTTAATCATCCAAGGATGTTTTCCAAAGTTTTGTACATCCTCAGGTTTAAAATTGTCTGGTATGCAAGCTTTTCAATTCAGTATCTCCTGCTATCATGAATTTCACGAAGGTCTGTGTAGTCACTCAATAGAAATCGTCATGTGATCAACATTCTTTATCAGCATGCCATATAAGGGATGATTAATCAAAAAATTGGTAAAAAAGATGACCAATGAATAAGTTACTTCTCTCTCCTTTTGTTGGAAGACTAAAAAGTCCGAATTTTCAAAATATCAGCATAAACACAGCCAGGCAAAACCTGTTGGCCAATTTAGCATAAACTTACATTGCAAATTGAACCTGCCTCTAAAAACCTAATTAAGCCTGAAAACTGAAGAATTTCCTCTTTGAAAACCTTACTGATATCATGGAGGAAAGCAGTTATGTGTTTATCAGCCTCAATTCTTATTTCTGCATCAGGCAGACTGCATAAGTTGACTCTGGCTTTGAACCTGTCAAACACTGATTGGTACACTACCTTGCATTCTCTTAAAGCAACAGACAACTCATCTAAAATGACATTAAAAGTTTCACATCTGAATTTTTTCTCTTGAGGAGAGGACAATATCCTCTGAGATTGATGTTTGATTTGCATCATAACATTTGTTTCTCTTTCTTTGCCCGGCTGCTTTGTGGTTTGTGTTGTCACGAAAGTTCCTGACATCCAGTTCAAACTCTCCATACCTATGCTGAAGTGATTCAGGAAACTTTTATTGAGAATCAAATAGATCCACCACTTTCTTTAGGTCAGCTTCAACTCATTGAAAAGTTTTATCTGCCCGGCACAAATAGTAATGTTCCAGATCTTGGCTATCAGAGCAGTTTCAAGACAGTCCATTTTGTCTGCCCGTATTTGGGCTTCATTTCTTGTTTCAGGTGTTTGCTCCAGTCACTTTCAATACCTCTGAGGGCATTTTGGATGCAGTTGTATCAATCTACAAGAGCTTCAGTAGCCTCAGCTCTTGCTGACCAATGAGTGTCTGACAGAGACTTCACACTTAGTGCTATTTTATTCTCTTCCAAAGACTTCATTAGATTTGCAAGTATACATGCTGATACAGAAAAAAAAGGTGTATAACCTTTGTATGAAGTCAAAATAACTAACAGCTTCAACACAGCAAGAGGCAACAGCCTGTCTAACAAGATCCAATGAGTGAGCAGCGCAGGGAATGAAAACTGCTGCTGGGTTCTTATTCTCAAGTGTCACTTGCATTCTCGTGGAGTGGTCAGACGTATTGCTGGCAAAGTCATAGGACTGCCCTCTGCTGTCTTCAAAATTGATATCTTCTTTTTATAGACATTCTAGCTGAGATGTAGCCAGTACTTCAGCCTTATGAGAGCCAGTCTGCAGTTAACAACTTTTCTACTGGCTTCCCCAAAACAACATCACACAATGACTGTAAGCTGATCAACATAAGCCAGATCTTATGTTGAATCAAGTGAAAAGTACATGGCAGATTATTTGCTATCAGCAGAAAAATTTCTTTGTGGATGGTTGGTTATAAGTTTGACTACTTACCACAGGGTTGCCAGATTCTTCAAGTTGACCCATTAGAAATGGATCAAATTTTACAATAAGTTTCATAATTTCAAAAAGAAATTCCCATTACTTATGGATCCCATGATCTTTCCACAACTCCTAAATGCCAGGTTTCTGTCATCTAGAGAAATTGTCACAGCTACAATACTTCAGTCCAATATTTCTTGTTTTTCTACATTCATTTTTCAAATTCCCTGTCAATGCAAAAAGATTCTCTAAATCGAAGTTTGAATTTCAACATTGAATCTATGTGGCCTTGACTTTGTTCATGAACTTTTCTCCCTTTGCTTTTCCCAGTCATTGAAACCATCCTTGCTGTAAAACCTGTCACGTCAGCTGAACCTAGGAATGAACTTTACCCTTTGACAGGCCGTACAGGGGTCATTTTCTCAAATGCTGATCACCATTGTCATCATTATCATAAAACATAGAATTTAGGAAATAATGACAATGCCAATCCAGTTTTCTTTGACTTTGTTCTGATTGATAATGACATTGAGATTCAAGGTGGGAGTCAAAGTCATTTTTGTTTTGTCATATAATTGATGTTGAACAAAAGGACACATACTTTTCTCAACCATGAAACCACATGACTGTGTCTGGATCAGATAATAGCACTTTACCTTCAAATATCTTGATTTGGTACATTTCTCCAATTTTCTGCTGATGTACTTGGGAGTGCAAGTGATTCTTCAGAAAGAGCATTTGGTACTTGTTCTTCATTGGTTTCTATGCTTTCCATTTTGAATCCATTGAGGCTTTGTATCTTTGCCAACACAGCAGTAATTTGTCTCTTCTTTCTTTGGAAGCCTCTCTTTTCTGAGCTCCAGTCAGCAGAATTCCCCGTGGTATACTAGGTCTTCTTTGTGAGACTCTGATCTGAAAAGCAAAGAGCATTTTTCCAAAATTCGAAAATGTCTTCTAGAAAGTGTTTAGAGAAGCACTTAGGTGAATTTGCATGATTCTTGACAAAAAGATGTGTGTGGTAGTGCTGACACAAGATTAGAAAAATTTCAAGAAAATCTTTTTTTTCCAAAAAATGTATTTAGAAAGTGTACAGGAAATTGCTCATGTGAATTGGCAAAGTTCTGAGCCAAAAGGTGTGTCCGGTGGTGTGGTATTGTAGCAGTCACTTAGAGTACATACTTCTTGCGTCCTGGCACTAGTATATGGGTTGCCCTAGAGGGCAGATACAAAAAACAACCAAGACTCTACCCTGACAAATTTTGAAGCTACCAGTTATATCAAACATTTGACAAACACTTTTCTGTTGGTCAATGTTGGTCTTCAAAGCCCTCCTCTGATTGCAGACGTGTTTATTCTAAAATTCTTTGCTACTAGAAAAAAGCTTTATCTCAAGATCCCATAAGGCCCAACTATTTTGATTAACAAAACATCTCTTGCTTTCACTGATGCGAGTAGGTGCATAACATGATCAAAGTTTTTTTCAGTCACTTCTTTTTCTATCCTCAGCAGAGCTATATCACAAAGTCTGCCTTGGAACTCTCAAATACAAAATATCACTTCCAGCTCGCTAAATGATATCTCACAGCTTGTGATGGAAACTGCAATAGTTTGTTTCAACTGAATAGCAATGCAAGGATTAGGTATCCTGGATTTGCATTACATTTCAAAAAACTGCGGAGAAATCAGCGAAATTTAACATTCAAAATTATTTCAAAAGTTTTACAAGCACAAATGAAGAATCATAATTGAAAACAAATAAAGATTTTAATCATAATGTTTATTGAACGTAGTTAGGTCTGTTTCTGAATTTAAATGTCTTCAATTTAATTTTAGTGGAATTGCTATCATATAAATTTAAGGAGGGTCACGAATATTGATAGAGCAGCATTTTTTTCCTTGCAAATTTTAAAATAGTTATGAAAGAGAGTTAGGTTAAGAATTTTTTCTTCACAATTTTTATGAAAAGAAAGCATTTTTAGATGTGCCGTGCATATCTAGAAGTGATATGCTTCACGGATTGATTGATTCACATACCAAAAGTTATTCCCTCACACGTAACATCTTACTTTATATTGAAGATTGATTCAATACAATGCTCTCTTCTAGATTACAACATGTCATCCATCAGACGGACTTTTCACTTACATATCAAACGTTATTCTTTCTTTGCATCAGATGTTTCCAGGTGTTTCGTTTCAAGATGCTTTTTGAGACAAATTTAGATGTAGACTTTACATAAGAAAAAAACTATGGACTGCTTTTCAGACTTGTTAAATATTTCTACAGCCGTTTATACAGTACAATACATGAAAACTATCTTGAACTGTTTATGTGCAAAACTGGAATAAGGTTATGCGAGGAAAAGATAAGAGTATAGAAAATTTGTGGTTACACAAGGGCACTAAAAATATATCATAATCATTATCATAAACTCTTATCCCCTAAAAAACCCAGATGTTGTCAGTGTTTGTTAAAATTAAATGGAAGTAGCCATGTTACTAAAGTAGCCATTTTTCAGATCTTATATGAAAAGGCCCGTATTTGCAAGTTTTACTGTAATTATATTGAATTTCGTCAAAATACTTACTAAGTCACCAATCAAGTTGATTATGCCTCCCCCCAAGTATTGGGGGCCTCTGACTTCAGCTCACATAGCTCCCCCAATATTTATCCAGCTATGCTCAAACATTTCTGATAACTTACCTTTAAAAAGTTGTAAGACTTATTGTTGTTAATAATCCAGGAAGATGTACCTAATAGTTTTTATAGTGAAAGTGTCTTTTTTAAAGAAATTATCTATTAGAAACGAACTTGCTTTTTTGTGTGAATATATCATAAATTGAAAAAATTAAATTTCTCAGACTACCAAGTGAAGCTGAATAGGTATGTAGTCCAATCAAGGTTACAACTTGCAGGAGGTCAGAGCTAGATGGGTGTCATGTTGTCTGTCTCTGCCGCATCACATGTATCATTGATATCAAATGAAAATTGTAAAAAGGGATAGATAAGCTTATGAAAACAACAAAGAGTATTAGGGAGGTAAAGCGGAAGACATAAAAAAGGAGAGAGAGAAAAAATTATCCAAAGATCAGTTGCCAATAGCCTTTGAGCTCCAGTTGTCAGTAAAAAATCTCATAGACCACAACATCTATCTATGACAAGGAGTCTTCATGACATCCTCAACAGTAGAAGAAATCAAGCAAAGAATCACAATGATGGCAAGCCTTTGGAAGAGCAAACTCAACCCTCAAAAACAAGAAGATCCCATTAGTCCTGAAAAGATAAATACACGACCAATGCACCCTCTCAATAGTCACCAATGGAGCTGAAACATGGAACATAACCAAAAGACTGACGCTCAAACTGAGAACGATGCAACGTACATATGAGAGAATCATGCTCAACATCACATGGAGAGACCACAAGACAGCACAGTAAATTAAGGGAAAACAAGTCCAACACATCATAGAAACCATTAGGAAACTCAAATGGCACTGGGCTGGCTATGTTGCAAGAATGGCAGACAACAAATGGACATCACAACTCAAAACATGGATCCCCACAGATCTAGCATGGAACCGAGGCCAGCAGACCATGAGATGGTGAGACAAACTGGACTGGTTCAGGAAGTATTGGCTCTGTGATGCCCACGATAGAAAGATATGACGAATCCTGGGGAAGGTCTGTATCCACCAATGGACAATAAAAGACCAATTAAGATGATATCTCATATTTATTTTCATATTCCATACAATAATTTCTGTAGATCAAAATTATGAACAGAGGTTTTATCAATTTATTCAAAACAATTTAAGGCATGAATGAAATGAATTCCAAAATGAATTCTACATAGTAAATGTTAATTCACATCTGATTAGAGAAATTATTTTTTTGGATATAACATTATCATATAGAAAGAGTCTTCTGGCCAGAAAGGGCCGAGATAATTGCTCTTTTTGTCCCCTTATAAAACCAGCCTTGACCGTAGCCCACATATGGTCTGCTAACCCACCAGCTGGATGGATTACAAATTTTTTTTTCTTTATTCGTCTGTATGTCTCTCTGTGTATGTCACTGGATGCTCATTGTCACCTATCGGGGTCATCAACCATGAAAATTTGCTTGAGTCCAACAGTGGGCATCATTTAAAAATGTTTTTTTTTTTATCTTTAAAAAAAAGGGAATTTTTCAGTCTCTCAGATCTTTTTGATCATTTTGGGCAAACAATGGCTTAATCATGTTGTGCAGGTATGTTTTTTAGATAATTTTAGATAAAAAATTTCTTTTATCAGATAATTTTAGATTATTTTTAGATGATCCATTCTGATACATGCACGGGCTATGGTGATTCAATTCTTGGAGGTATGGATATTCTATTTTTTTAAATAATTAAGTGCAGTTAATCAGTGCCACTCTGTAGAGCAATAGTTTATAATCTTGTCTTGTATATCATAGCCATAGCAGTAAATTGAATCCCCATTGAGTCATCCAAAGCCAGATGAAGCTTAATAAATCAGTTTAAAGTAGGGGTCCCCAACCTTAAATTCAATATTGACAATCCTCTTGAGGACTGATCGATGGGGAGGGGAATGGAATATGACTGGAATATAGGTGATAAGTCAACTATAAATCACTCATTAGCATCTAATACAGTCAATTTTGTTTCTACAAGGTTTTATCTAACAAAACCAATACTAAGAGCCAAAGAAATGAATTTGTTTTCAGATGTGTCCGCATATCTCAATAAGATGTTTTTCGGTCGGTTGGTCGATTGGTTGGTCGGTCAGTCAGTTTCAGTCATGTTCAGAAAGAGGAAGGAAGTAAAGAACAGGTATGTTGTCATTAAAAGGTGTGACATCATCAAAAGAACATCTCTTCCAATAAATCTTTTTTCCACTAACTGTTATGATGTAACAAAAAAATCTCCAAAGTTTACAGTTTTGTATTTCAAAAAATGCCAAAAATGGCCATTTATGATTTTTGTTGAAAATAATGCTAACCAAGAGACTGACCTGCAAACTGAGAACCTTGCAATGTGCACAAGTCCAAGACATCATATAATCCATTAGAAAATTCAAATGGCGATGGACTGGTCATGTTGCATGAATGAAAGACATCTGATGGACATCACAACTCACAACATGGATCCTCGGAGATCAAATGTGCAACCACGGCCGGCAGAATAAGTGATGGCGAGACAAATTAGACAAGTTCAGGAAATATTAACCCCTCGACGCTCATGATAGAGAGATATGGTGAATTCTGGAGAAGATCTATTTCCAACAACAGACAATAAAAGACTGATGATGATGATGATGATGAAGAGTTAAATCAATTTTTGGAATCATTTTACAAACAAAATTGGATTTTAGCGATGAACTTACATAGAAATGCCATTAGCTTCAATGTCCTTCAAGCAATGCCTATGGAAAGTTTATATGAAGAATATCAATAACAGGTCTGGTTAGTCACTCAATATAAACCATCACGTGACGAATGTTCTTTGGCAGCATGCCAAGTTGGGGGTGATCTATTGCAAAATTTGAAAAAGCGGTGATCAATGAATAAGTTACTTCTCTTACCACTGTTGGGCGGTAATCAATAAAAAAAATAATGAATGCTGCTGGACACAAAATAAGGGATCAATTCAACTGAAACTTATATTACAAACTGACACCACCACTACCCCCCCACACACACACACTAAAAATTATTGTGGGGGTAACATTGAAAGAAAAAAATTTTTCCAGATATAATAAGAGGCCTGTATGCATGACACATACATAGCTGGCCAGCCAGAACCACTTAAAAATGAAGATACCTATGATGATGTTGACAGTTTTAGTCAACCATTTCTTATGAGAGAGAGAAAAGGGAGAATTGAGTACATGCTTTATAGGAGATCAATAACAAAGCATTTGAATGATATTATGAGGAGCATTATTTTTCACTATAGCTGGAAATTTTTCTCTAATATTATGAAGTCCCAACTTGCAGGGCCCTTGCGCTTAGTAGAAACCGTCAACCAAAACTGTCACAAAACTATGAACATGGGTTTCTTCAGCTACAGAACTGAAAATTTAAACATTCACTCCCTATGATGTCTATAAAAACATTTTTCAGGTTTTTTAAAAATCACCCCTAGAATAGGTTTACTGGGGTTTCGATTTGCAATAGTTCGTGCTTGCTTCTCTTTAAAAATTCAAACTTTTAATTGATCTAACAAAAGGCGAAAGAAGTAACTTATTCATTGATCACTCCTTTTCCAATTTTTTATTTGACTTCCCCTCACACAGACTGACTGACAAATCGACATAGCAAATGCCTCATACAATCTCTACAAAGTATTAGCTATTACTCCTATGAAAGAAATGCACATATTTGGTGTCACTTAAGAACAAGGAAATCCCATTAATCCTAAAAAGATGGGTATACAACCAATGAATCTTCTCAATAGTCACCTATGGAGCTGAAACATGGAACCTAACCGAAAGATTGACCCTCAAACTAAAATCCATCCAACGTACACAGGGGAGAATCATGCTCTATGTCACATGGAGGGATCACAAGACAATACAGTATATTAGAGAAAAAAAGGAGTTAGAGATATAATCAAATGCATTAGAAAACTCAAATAGTGATGGGCTGGTCATGTTGCAAAAATGGCAGACAACTGCTGGACATCACACTTAATAGCATGGATCACTGGAGATCATATGCAAAACTGTGCCCGGCAGAAAATAAGATGACGTGATGATGTAGACAAGTTCAGAAAGTACTGGCCCTGCAATGCTCATGATAGAGAGGTCTGTTAAATCCTGGGGAAGTTTTATATCCAATAATGGTTGCTAAAAATGAGAAAGTTGAAGGAGGAAATAATTTCACTATAATTCCTACAAAAAATTAACATCGACAGATGTTTTTTGAGTTTACAAATTATATTTTCAAAATTTTCATTGTTTATTTTCTGAATGTTCCAATAAACCAGTTTTACTTTAAAAATAGGTGATATTTTGAATAAATTGAGTAATATTTTATTGAAATAAAAGTTGAAGATAAAAGTCAAGAAAAATATCTAGAAACATTACAATAAACCCTCCAAAATAAGGCCGTGAAAAAAGGTCAAGAAAGCTTTTTTTCCAAATTTAAGAAAAGAACATTGTTAGAAG
This sequence comes from Thysanoteuthis rhombus, assembly GCA_963457665.1. NCBI lineage: Eukaryota > Metazoa > Mollusca > Cephalopoda > Oegopsida > Thysanoteuthidae > Thysanoteuthis > Thysanoteuthis major. The sequence goes on along the minus strand of OY735219.1, from coordinate 39,132,692 downwards.
GGGTCTAGTAGAGTACTGATGCCAATTTTCAAATATGTAGACAAAACAGTATGGCTAGGAGCACTAGAATACACACAAACGCATAAACACATTCAAATATAAAGGAGGATAGAACCCTTCCCTAAAACTACAGTTATTCATCATTTCCTAGATTTTAGATGTATATCTGGAGAATAGATGCTTCTAGTTACATTATTTTAATTCAGTTTTTTTTTAGTGTATCGTATTGGCAGGGGTGTACACTCTGTAAGTGCTTCTCAGTTTTTTATGTTTTCGCCATCAGGCCATAAGACTTCCAGAATAAGCTTTTCCTTATTAATCCTGTTTTGAGATGTATAGCCTTCAACACTACAGAATGAATAGTTGCATATTAAGCAATATTGCCACAAACAACAATAACTTAAGGAATAAATATCAAAAAGCAAGGATCACACACACACACATACACACACACACACATACACATAGACACACATACACATACACACACATACAATGGTTAATTTCTCTGACCCTTATTACTTGTGGCCTCCCACGTTATAACGCAGTTCGTTAAAGCGCCATTAACATTGGTGGATGGTGGATCCCAAAATATTGATCTAGCTCCAAAATAGCTAGATTTACCTGCAAAATAGCTAAATTGATCACAGCTTGGTTATAATGCAGTCTGTTATGGTGCAGTTTGCATTGTAATGCAGGTGGATGGTGAACCCCCAAAATATTCATCCAGCTCTGAAATTGGTAGGTCTAGCTCCAAACTAGCTAGATTTAGCTACAAAATAGCCAAGTTGTTTATGGCTTGGTTATAATACAGTTTAACCCTTCTTGGATCCCTACACCCACATTATAATGAGTGAGGTCTGTATTGTGAATTCAGTTATCATTGGGTGCCTCACACTTGTGATCCTGTGCCAGACTTAGATTCAGCCATTTAGGTGCCTAATATGATGTCTTCTGGTGGTACAAAATTTTTAAAATCCTGTGATTAGTGGATACATATGAGACAGAATCAACTTCATACACTCATTACATCTATAACTAATGCATGTTATGATATCAAGTTAAAAAAATATGCTAAAGCTTATAACAAGAATTGCTTTAGAATTGTTAGCATAGCAAAATCTCCTTTGTACTTTGATGTTTTGGAATCTATCTACATCAAAACCCAAAAGCCAGTTTTGTGCTGACAAAAGGAATTTGTTTTTTAACAAAAACCATTAAACTGACGAAGAGCGCATTTTAGAACGACTATCAAAGGTATCATGCTTTAAGACAATGTCATGATGCAATTTCAAATCTTTTAACAACTTTTTTTTCAAATCTGGATTACTTTCTGATGGTTCATCCTCTGAAGAATGTCAGATGAAAATAGCTTTTCAGGAACAATTCTATTTGATGTCATATATATATATATATATATATATATATATATATGTTGTTATTATATACAGGTATATGTTGTTGTTTCTGTTTAATATGTATCAGTCATTCATAGAGATTATATTATGATGCGATTAAAAGTTTGACCGTCTTTTGAGTTTGATTCTCACCTGGTTTGATTCTTATGATGGAAACCTCATGGAGGAAATAGTAACAATGCTAGTCTTGCACACAATTACCACTTGGGTGAGTTTAATCCTTACTAGATACCCTACACTTACCTTGGGGTTTATACAATTAAACTCAGGAAATGTCAAGAAAATATGGGATACCTTGCTATGGATCAGTGGTTGGCAAGCTGGTCTCACAGACCCTTTACTTCTATAGCGTGTTCAATCCTCACTAGATGTTTTACTACTAAGTCAAGTTTCAATGTCAAGGAAGAGTGAGAATTGTATGACCTGCACCCCACCCCAAAAAATTCTGATTTCAAGCCCAGGGAGGAAAATTAAGGGAAGCCTTTTAGGAGAGTCTGGGAACATGCTCCCCCAGAAAATTTAGAAAATTTAGATAATTATGTATCCAAGATTAGTCAAAATTGCATTTTGGGGCCAACCAGCTACTGAAATTAAATGTTGTCTAGAAGTTTATTTAATACATGCATACAAGGTCTCACGTGTAAAAATCAACAAGCAAGGAATATCAGATGTAAGAAGTAAGATTCAAAGTGTAAAATCAGTGTCCGTTTAACTATTGTCCCCATGATTGAATTGTTAAAAGTGGCCAGGGAAATATTGCCCCACTCTCTGGCCAGACGGCATGAGTTCTATTCTCTTCCTCTTTATTTTAGATTGTACTGTTTGATAATTCTCACACAACAACAGTCTGATTTAAAGTTGTGATAAAAAGCAACTGAAAGTCAGGATGGAGGTAAAAAGCTAGTCGAAATTGATATCAATATTAATGTATCAAAATTGATATCAATATTAATGTATTTAAAACATGTTTCAAAAGTTTTGTATGAGATCTTTTAGAATAATGTGAGTTTTATAGTTTTATAAAAAAATGTGCTGTATACATAGAGGGTATACAGACAATAATTCTTAACCAAAGGTTTTCTTATTCCAGAATTTGATATTAGATAAGGTTTTTATCAGAAATTCAAATCAATTTGATAAATCTAAACTAATTCAATACTTTTTATAAAATTTATGAGAATTTTCTCTTCATGCATGTGATTGTGAGACAGTATCAAAATGTGTGTCTCAAGTAGAAATTGTGAGACATGGAAAGTCTGCTAAGTGTCAGACTAAGCTTAGTAAACATCCACAAGAGAATACACATGTGCAAATTAATGCCTATATACATGGGATGAAATAATACATATGATATACATGTTGACTCTTGAATTCATGGGCAGTTCATAATTGTCAGTGGAACTCTTCAAAAAATAAAATTGAAAATACTGGAACTCTTCTGTGAATTGAATGGAAAAAAAATAATAAAAAATTCACCAAATGGCCAAAGAGATATGATTCTAATCCGGAGTTATTCCTCTTGATGATGATGTTCAGTTTTTGAATGAACTCAAGAGTTAAAGTACACAACACACACAGTATAAAATGATAATTTATTGGAACTTATGAACATATATTCACCAAAATTTCTCCCCCAAAACACACACACACACATATATATATGATGATGTATACTTGGGCAGCAGTTCTTCAATCATAAATGTCTTGTTAAATATGATGGACAAGGAGCATCTTGTTAATTTTCATTAAATTTTGTTTCCGCATTATATATATATAGGCATATATATATATATATAGGCATATATATATATATAGGCATATATATATATATATATATATATATATATATATATATATATATATATATATACATATATATATATACATATACATATATATATATATATATATATATATATATATATATATATATATATATATATATATATATATATATATATAGGCTCATTTCCTACATATTGCATATACTATAGTATATACACTAAATAAGAAGAGTGGATATATTTTTGCATATATGATTACCTGTGTGTGAATATCAATACATATTTTCATTTATTGCATTCATCACAAGATTTGCATGAAATAAAAAAAAGTGCCGAAATCTTCCACATAGTTTTTGTTTGTGATTTTGAAATGAGCTGTCATCAATATTCAATGAGTTTTTAATTATAACCATGTTTTTTTTTGGGGGGGGAAGTCATCTATTCTATCACGCTATCCTGGCTGATTCATATTTCAGCATTCTCTAGATTAAATTCTGTCTGGTATCATGTTCACTTACCACACAATGCAACATTTTTTTTTTTCTAATCTTAAGAAACTAGTACCAGACACGGAATATGGTAAAAATATCACCTGGAAAAAGGCCATCAAATGAACCTATAGAAATGTTGTGAGCTAAGGATGGGAACCAAAAAATATTATTGGATAAATGTAAAATTCTGATCCAAAAATTGATTCAGGCCAGGGGTACGAATTTCCAGAAGATACCATATATGACGCTGTGTGCCATGTGAGGCGTAGGGATACTGAAATAGATTTTTTATCACACGCAAAACCGAGGTCGGTAGAATATGAGATGGAGAGAGAGACAAGACAAGTTCAGAAAGTATTGACACTACAACGCCCATGATAGAGAGGTCTGGCAAATCCTGGGGAATGTCTATGTCCAATGATGAACATGAAAAGACTGATGATTGTTTCGAGATCATATTGTCTATAATCATGATTACTTTGAAGATGGAAAGAAAAGATGAAATTGTCCGCAGAAAAGTTGGTATTTTTGGGATTGTTTGTTTTAGATTATCTTATTACTATAAATTATTTATGTGCTATTTCTAACATCACGTATGTGCATGTGTGAAATTTTGAAAATCTTTTTGTATTATCATATTTCATGGTCAACCCCCGCCATCCTAATTTTGATAAAACAATAAATAAAACAAAAATTCATTCATACAAAGAAAAAAATTCAGACTCTTTCAGCGATCACTACTCAACAAAAGTTCATCAATCACCCTTTCTTCCAATTTTTTTTAATCCCAATCACAACATGCTGCCAAAAAATATATTCCGAGAATTTCTATTGACCGAATACCCAGACCTGTTCTTCAAGTATTTTCAAGAGTAAAAATTTCATAAGTGCTGATTCAATCAGATTTTGGAATCTACGTTAAGAGCATTGTGTATTTACCGAAGAGAGTGATCACTATGGACACCAGAGTACAGAGAAAGTCTCATCAGAAGATAACCCCTTACTCCAATACTGTCTGATGGCCGAAAGCATCAAGAAAATTACATTGGCTAATTGAATGGCGAAACAGGAAGTGAACATTTTCATTGGAAATATTAAATTTTGGAAGAAAGAAGAGAAACAATTTTGTTCTCTATCTATCTATTCATCTATGTACAAATATATACATATATATAAGGGAGAACCGTCTGTTTGTCTGTCGCACCATAAAAAGTACCTAAATAGGGGTGATGCACAGCCAAATTTGTTGTGCATACTCAATGAACCGAAGAAAGGTTTCAAAGTAAAAGGTTTGGGAAATTGGGGGAAAAGAGATTTGTTTAGTCAGCATTTGCACTCACCTTGATAAAAATGATCTGATTTCAATCTATCTCTATATAATACCAAAAGTCTGATTCATCCAACCAAATTTGACATACATACTTAATAGAACTTGGGGAAGGTTTTGAAATAATGCGTTTTCAGATTTGGAGGGAAAAAACCTTTTTTATCACACCAGGTATTTAAATTAAATGTATTCCAAGAGTTCATGATACTGAAGATTTTTCAGATAAGGCATGATTCAATAGATATATAAATATAATTTATTACATATATATGTATATATATATATATATATGTTAGATCTCATCGGTCTGTATGTTTTATATAACCTCAGCAGAAAACTATGTTCCAAAAATATATGACTGTATTAGAACGACAGCTAACTAATCCTAAAGAATAGCAATGCACAAAAATGTGAAAATATTTTTGAAAAATATTTCATTAAAGAAATGAAAAAATGAACTTTTAAGTCAAAATCAAGGCTAATGTTAAAAATTCTACATTTTTTTAGATGTCACTTTTAATTTAAATAATAATACCCATGAACCATATTGGAGAGAAAATTCTATGATTAAATAAATTAATACTAGTTCTAACCCCCCAAACAAAATCAATAAAAACATCCCCAAATCTAAAGAAACTAGATTAATAGTTAATTCCTCAAATGAAATAATATTCAACAAGGTTAGAAATGAATATACTAAAGCCCTAAAGAATAGCAGTTTTACTGAGACAAACTTTGAATATGATTAAAAAGTTAACTCCAATAGAAAAAAACAAAGCAACATCAAAAAAATAGAAGTAGAAAAATCATCTAGTATACACCACCATTCAACCTACAAGTAAAAACTAACTTAGGAAAAACATTCATCCAACTGATAGAAAAACACTTCCCCCTGAGCAACCCACTGAGTAAAATATTTAACATGAACAAACAGAGAATTAGCTTTAGTTGTATCAAAAATTTTAATACACTCATCACAAAACAAAACAATAGAGTAATTAGAATTATTTGTAATGAAAAAACATAGATAAACTAGATGGCAATTGTACTAACGAAAAAAGATGCCCTTTGCAAAACTAATGAATCAAAATGAATATTATATAATAAACCAAAATATCAATGCAAGAGAAACCCCTAGAAGTGAAATATCACATAGGAGTATCGAGATTAGCCAACCATTTATCATCTTTTACTAATGAAAAATATTAAGATAGTACATCACTGTTGACATATTATTGGAGACTGAGTGATAACAATTTTAAACCAACTCTAAAATGAAAAGTATCAAAACAAACACAGATATGCAAAAATATCGAAACTCCATGCCACCTATGCCTAAATGGGAAATTTGAAATCCTTAGTTCTGCCAATAGACAAAAAAAACAAAAGAGAATTGTTAAACAGAAAAAATGAAATGGCGTCAAAATACCAGCACTGCACAAAATTTCTATCAGCAAACATAACTCAATAACCCACAAATAGATACACTAAAAATAGCTAACATAGATATCTTATTCATATAGCCACCTCAAAGAACATTCCAATCAACATAACCACCTTGGACATGAGGAAGCAGACCAAGCCCGCCGTAATCAAACAACCCATTAAGATCATATAAAAGGGATATTAGCATGGGTAAATGAATTTAAGTGAGAATAAAATACTCTCAGAGGGGATACACACCAAAAATGTACTGGGAGAAACAACCACAAACTGATGATGTGAACACTGACACCATACCCTCTGGTTTGTAATTTACAACCACCAGCAGATGATTAAACACCCATTAAATAAAACAAAATATAGCAAGCAATAGCCAACCAATAAACAAAAACAAATAAAATAAAAGGTACTACCACCTAGAATAGTTCACACGTCCCCTGAAAATGTCCTAAACAGGAATCTAAAATGTGTCGAATCATTCGCCTGAAGAAGCCCAAACAGGGCAGAAATGTAAATGTGTTTGTGTAGTGAATCCTCATTCCATTATATTTCAAGCTCTACTCTGAAAAAACTTAATAATTCAAGTTGAATGCATTGAGCACTCTATGAGATGAACCCATCATACATTGGATATTGCATCATTTTATATCATATTGCATCCCTAATTTGCACTGTCTGGTATATATATATATATATATATATGTGTGTGTGTGTGTGTGTGTGTGTATACTCATTAAAAATTGCTGGATTCTTCACATATGGATCTGCACCCCTGCCAAAGATCAAAGTGTCACTCTCTGGCCCTCAACCTAAGATCTGAGTATAGTATATATACTCATTTAAAAGGGTTACACAAAAAGAAATATGTATATTGAGTGTTTAAAGCTGTGAAGCTTTCCAGTCTCTCTCCCTTTCTCTCTCTCTCTATACATATATATTACTCATTTCCTTATTTGATGAGCTTTTGTTCAATTACACTGTTCCCTATGACAGCAGTATGAAGTAATGAATACAGCAATTATAAAGACAATTTATTAAGAACTAATTGCTTAGCTCTGATTTTATTTGGTATCAAACAAGAAGGCTTGGATTAGTAAGTCCATAGCCTGATACGTAGTTATAATTTTCAGGGGAAATCTTTGTCGGGGACTAAGTTGCCATTGCCCTACGCAGGCTATTTTTATTGAATATCTAAATACTTTGCGGGTAGATGAGTAACACCCATCGCGACATCATATGAATGAGGTCCAGATTTACTCTTTTCTCAATCACCGTTCCTAAAAGAATGTATACATCACATTGGCTACACAAATTTCCTTCGGGGTCCAATGTTATTAACAGGATAGGTTGTCAGTAGAATCTTATAAAGATTGATTCTCAGTCAATCTTTTTCTTTCTCTTTGACCTCCAGGCTCTGGAAGCAAACATACTGTTGTGGGTCGCCTAGTTGGCAGACCATAACAGTATGTGTTGTGTGATAGCAAATATCCCTAACTATTTGCTCATCTGATACTGTTACTTGGGTTCTCATCAAAAAGTTGCCACGCCCTAAGGAGGTATTTTCCTACAAATTAATGAAACTAAGAAGCTCCTACAAAGGGACTTTTTTTTTATCATTCCAGTCTTGAACCCAGCTCATCAACACATCCACTCTACTTATTATACTGTGAGCAACATCCAATAAGAAATCTCTGGCATTGAACTTCACAAACCACTTTTGAAACATTTGATGATTTGTTGTGGTTTCTCCATAAACTACACAATAAGAAACCATCAACCAAAACTGTTGCCAAAACTGTCAAAATAGGTTTCTGCAGTTTTTAAGTTGGTCTGACAGGCTGGCTGGCTGGCTGACTATGAATGTATCACATATAAAGGCTACTCCAGTGGAGCTAGAGGACTGAAAATTTCAACAATTTAGCTTTGTTATGTCTTGAAAAAATGTCTTTTTGAAAATCCCCGAACTATAGGTTTTTTTATGCAGGTTTATGCTAAATTGATCCCTTAGTTTGTGTCCACTAGGATTCAAACTTATTTCTCAAAAATCCAGACATTCTTAGTGATCACTGCCCAACAAGAGGCAAAAGGAGTAACTTATTTATTGATCACCACTTTTTTCTAATTTTTTCAATTGAACACCAACAATACAGTATGCTGCCAAAAGATGTCTGTCACATGATGGTTTCTATTCAGTGAATAACCAGATTTTTTTATAATTTTTTTCTTTATTATCTTTTTTTTTTAAAATACTTGTTAATTCTCAGGAGTTCTATAGATATGTACTATAAATTGTACCGAGTGAATTTTAAATAATCAGTTTTAGATCAAATTAAGTAAGACACCTGAACTTTGATCACTGTAAACCTTCTGTAAAAAAAACTAATGAGCTTTTGTGATTAATAAGTTCTTTTATTGGAAAGCAAAGAGTTGAGTTAGTTGAAGGTTACAGGTTATTGCATCACACAGAATTGCCATGAATGCTTGAAATGAGACATTTGTTGGATAGCGAATACAACTAAAGCATCCTCCCGATAGTCACCTATGAAGCTGAATCATGGAACCTGACCACAAAATTGACCCTCGAACTGAGAACCGTGCAATATACACTGAAGAGAATCATGCTGAACATCACATTGATCCCCAGGGTATTGGCTCCGAGACATAGATGATAGAGAGGTCTGGCAAATCTTGGGGAAGGTTCATGTCCAATGATGATGAGGAGGAGGAGGGGGAGGAGGAGGAGGAGGAGGATGGGTTCATGAAGACTAATAATCAACTATGCAGAATTTTATACAAAATAGAAACTCTCTATTCATACCGAACAACTCAGATACAAATGTAAACACATATAGTGAAAGTTTTTCCACAAGAGAAAAATGTGTATTAAAAAGTCTGGTTAGTCACTCGATAGAAACCATCGCAAGATCAAAGTCTTTTGGAGGTATGAAATGTTGGGGGTAAATGCCACCGGACATGAATGGAGGGATCAATTTAGCATAAACTTTTATTGTTAATTGATCCTCCACCCCTAAAAAACTATTTTGGGGGTGCATTTTTTTTTTTTTAATGATCTTTCTAGATATAAAAAGGAGTAAATGCCTTGATGTATGATATCTACATAGATAGCCAACCAGACAGACAGCCCCACTGGAGAAATCTATCTTGATGTTAATGCTGACAGTTCTGGTATTTTGAAAGGGGTAATATAGAATGTACTGGAATCTCTCTGACTTTTAAGTTAGTATATAAGATATGGCATGATGTACTAGTCTCAGGGGTTAATGACAAGCATTTTTTTTCCTCAATGCATTCCAAATGAAAAGAATTTTTTTCCCATGTATCAGTGCTCAAAAATTGATTTTCTCTATACTCGGCTATTCACAGGAATGAATTCAAGCAATTCTCTCTCTTTTGTTATTATTGCTCCTATGTTTGAATAGTCAAATGACACATGTATGCATGTGTGTCAGGCTATTATATATGTATATAATATATATATATATATATATATATATATATATATATATATATATATATATATATATATATATATGTGTGTGTGTATAGAGAAAAAGAGAGAGAGAGAGAGAGAGATCCCAAATTCTCATCTCTTGGTATTTTTCGTTTCAGTATGCATTTAAGAAATGGACATTATTTGGTCCGACAGAATGAATCATAAATTGAGCAACACCACATAGAAACCCATTTGAAATGATTGCCCATCGTTACACGGTTAATAAATCATTCAATTTAGACAACATAAATGGAATTGTGATGTGGCGCAATTTATGATTCTTTCTGTCGGACTAAATGATATCCATTTCTTGAATATATACTGTCGCGTTGGAAGAGACAAATAAGACCAAGAATAAACAAGATGAGAATTTGAGTTGGAAGAAGTTATTTGAACTTTGATATATATATATATATATATATATATATATATATATATATATATATATATATATATATATATATATATATATATATATATATATATATGTATGTATATATATATATATATATATATATATATATATATATATATATATATATATATATATATATATATATATATATATATATATATGTATATATATATATGTATATAAATATATATGTAAATATATATATATATTATTCCCCAAACAGGTCCATGGTAGAACAGCTGATGATCCCAAAAATAAGATTAAATGTTCGATATCAGGATCAAAATTCAAATAATAGTAATAAAATTAAATTCATTTTAAGCCCATCGCAGGAGAAAGGCCTTTCCTTCCCATCTAATTATGTTCTCAGTTATTAAACATTCATTGTGTACTTTATACTTGATAATAAGTCTCTATTCATGCCAAATGATTTCCAGCCAATTGTTATGAGCCATTTTATTTCACTTTCATGGTTTTTCTCTAACTTAATCACCTGTCCTTGATAAATGTGTGCCAGTTCACATTTTGAAAGTACTCAATAAAGACTGATCACATGATACCTAGTTTGAAAGCCAGTCGCCAAGAACAAACGTTTAATAAATTCTGATCACTTTCAATGAAATTTATTGTTCATTCATTAATACCAGTAAATCCATGGAAGCTTTGATCACAAAACCAACTCAAATGGAACTTTTCAACTGAGAATAGCATCTCTTTGATGGTAAGCAATATAAAATCACTGCCATTGTATGTTTTACAACATATTTCACCTATGATTTCACTTTTAAAAAAGAAAACTTTCCAACAAATTTACTAGCAAATCAATATATAGATTTTCATACAAAAATTACCTTTTAACTACTCAGAGGAAAGATGTGTATATATTTTATTATCATTATATATTTATAGATACTGATAGTCAAACATAAAAATTTATACTTTTATCAATTATCATTAGATATATACATACATATATATATATGACCCTTCCAAAAATTTTGTTTGCAAAACCAAACCATTCATTCATTTATTCATTCATATATATATATATATATATATATATATATATATATATATATATATATATATGAATGAATGAATGGTTTGGCTTTGCAAACAAAATCTTCATATATATATATATATATATATATATATATATATATATATATATATATATATATATATATATATATATATACTATATATATATATATATACTATATATATATATATATATACTATATATATATATATATATATATATATATATGTACTATATATATATATATATATATATATATATACATATATATATATATATATATATACTATATATATATATATATATATATATATACTATATATATATATATATATATATATATACTAGCAGGGATACCCGGCATTGCCCAGCAAAGACATAACTTCAAATGAGATAACTCAGTAAAATTATGTTTTTTATCCCTTCTCACCCATAATAACAAATGGAAAAACTATTACATACAGAGAGATATAAATTTTTGCTCCCAGTATGCACTGTTTACTGACTGTCGTAGATTGATGGCCTTACTGAAGTAGAGATCAAAGAAATCAACCAGAAATTAAGATAAAGGTAATCAGTAGCCAAAAATTAATAATAATGGTTTATAATACTTCATTCCCACCAAAAATAATAGAATAATTACTTTCAAGTTTATCTTAGAAAATGACCTGGTTGAGCCGAGAGTCAGGTGTCCTTTCGCTTCAACACTGTATCATGTTGCCTTTGCTATGAACTGAATTACATTGAATTTTCATCAATGAGAAAAAGAAAGAGGTAAAGACAACTTCCCCATTACTATGAACTTAATTACGTTGAATATTTGTCAATGAAAAACCAGGAGTGGTACCGGGAGAAATGAAATCATCCATCAGTAGTAAAACTGACACGGCCAATCATCAGTTTATATCATAAAGATCTTTGCCGCAAACATCACAAATGTAGCTGAGGGGAATATTCCTTTATTTAAAAACTGTTGGTTTCCCCCTTATTAATGTTCTGTCTTATGGTGCTTCAGAAAAATTTGAAAAAAAAATTTCCTTGCCCGGATACAAAATGAGGCACAAGTGCAAACCAATTTCTGAGAAAAAAAATCGGTTTGCAACACCCAATTGGAGTTGAGAGAGTGTTCACTGTCTACTGGCTTTTGTACTTTATGTATTGGTTGCAGTCAACACTTAATTTATCTTCTTTCTTAGAGAGTCCATTTATCTCTCTACCCTTCTCCTTTTCTCTCTCCCTTTTCTGAAAAAGAATACTGAATTCCCATTCTATTTACTTTTCTATACTCATTTGTATTTTCCCTCTGGGCCATTAAATTATTATCTATTCAGCTGTGTGATTAGTGAAGAATATCAAACGATCAACTGAAATGTTCAAAGAGAAACCGAATAAAGTATGCCCCCTTTCTCCCTCTAGTAACAAAATTTGGCTGCTGTGCATTGTATAAATGTTGCTGTGATTTATAAGACTTTGAAGAAAGTTGCTGTCTACATTGGTCAAAAGGTGAGAACCAGATTTCAATCAATTTTTATTGTATGCCTCATTGTGCATTGAGTATTACTGTTAAGCATTAAGCTATAGTGAATTGTTACTCTGCCTGGAAGGATCCAAAGAAGGAGAAAACCAAGAATAAGCAGAGAATGTATCAATCAAATCCAATAAATAAAGTCTAAATGCATTTGATATTTCCTCATTCCTAAATATAATTCCTTTGCTTGGTAATATCTACTCTTACAAAAACTTCAGGAGTTCTGTACTAGTAGAAACCATCGGCCAAAAATGTCACCAAAACTATCAACATAAGTTTCTTCAGTTTTCAAAAGGGTCTGGCTGGCTATATATGTGTTGAGTGTACAGACAGCACCACTGGAGTTAGACAGCTGAAAATTTCAACATCAACTCCTTCTGTCTAGAAAATATGTCTCATTTGCTTTTTGAAAATTCATGTCAAAATATGTTCTTTGTGTAGAGTCTGATTTGTAATGCAAGGTTATACTAAATCGGTGCCTTGGTTTGTGTCCAGCAGCTTTCACACTTGTTTTTTTTTTTTTTTGATTCAGACATTTTAATGACAACTGTCCCACAAAATGTAAGAGAAGTAACTTATTCATTGATCACCTCCATCATAACATGCTGCCAAAACATGTCGGTCTAATTACGGTTTCAATTGATTGACTATCCTGACCTGTCTCTTTATACATTAAGTGCATTGGAAAACCACAACTTGATTATTATAGTAAAGAAATATTCCGTCAGGTCAGCACCAAGTGGCTGACTGTTTGAAAACCTCAGGTTCTTGAACCAGAAAGAAAAGGGAAAAAACTATTTTTAAACTCAGTGGATGATTCTTACAAATCTCTTGTAGAAATTACCCCTGACAGTCTTAGTGATTCAATTTTATCATGAAGTAGCGAAAACTTTCAGTGGACTATGAACCATAATATCTTTTAAAGGGTACTAAAAACTATTATGGATATTCAAGTCATGTAGAACATATTTATGATATAAATACTACTTTTCTTTGTATTAGAAACTGTCGACCAAAGCTGTCAACATGAGTTTCTTCACTTTTTAAACTAGTCTAGCTGGCTATATATGTATGTATGTATACATCATGGACTAATGAAGCTAGGCAGCTGAAAATCAAATATTTAGTCTTCATTATATCTTGAAAAGTTTTTTTTTTTTGTGTTTTAAACCCCCCTCCATAATTTCTCAGTCAGGGATCAGTCTATAATGTAAATTTGTGCTAAACTGTTCGTCTGTTTTTACCTGCTTGTTTTTTTTTTTCATTCATACTTTTTAGCGATCAAAACAAAAAGTAAGAGAAGAAACTTATTCATTGATCATGCCTTGATCCAATTTTTTGATTGATCTCCCCCAACACGGCATGTTTATGATGTAGATATAAGAAAAAAATCAGTATTTATGCTGATTTTTAGGTAGCATATATGGGAAACCACAATTTCCTCATCTACCTTAGACACAGCAAAAGAATTCAAAACAACAAAGATAAGGATACTAGTTTGAATTGTTCATGGAATGATGACTGCTTCATCTCAGAACTTCAGATGAAATATAGTCCCAAAATACTATTGTCATGAAGTTTGCAATTATTACTTATCAACAATCTTGTTTTTCCTGTATCTAACAATAAATGAAATCTGTATAACTATGTGTATGCATTGTGATTACTTGACATCTAGCCATTTGTCAGACATATTAACCAGCTCACAAGGCAGAGCAGTGTTGAGTTTGAAGTTTTTTCTGAAAAATCTAATAACAATATATTAAGAATTGAAGATTATGAATCTTTTTTTTCCATATTTTTATTAAATCTGAGCCCTTCCAGCTTGAAAAAGGAGTAAGTCAAGGTGATACCAGCTCACCTAAACCCTTCACAGCCTGCCTTGAGATGATCTTCCAAAACCTTGACTGGGAAAATAAAGGAATCTGAAAAGACAACAAATACTTAAGTAACTCCAGATTGCTGACAACATCATCCTTTTTACAAAAAAATCTCCTCAAAGTAAGTAATGCTAAATAAATTGAATGAAGAAAGAAGAAAGCAAGAAAGTTGGTCTTCACATGAATTTCAGTGAAGCAAATGTCCTGTACTACAAACATGTTGAGGAAAATTCCAAATTGAAATACAGACCTGGAAAAAATGTACCACTACATCTACCTAACCAAAAGATTGACCCTCAAACTCAGAGACATGCAACTCAAAATGTCGATCCACAGAGATCTCATGCAAAACTGTGGCCCGCAGAATATAAGATGGCGTAACGAGCTAGACAAGTTCAGAAAACTATTGACTCCACAACGCCCATGATAGAGAGGTCTATCAGAGGTCTTTGTCCAATGATGGACACTAAAAGGCTGATGATGATGAATTGGGTCCACTTGGACATCAAGCAACCTGCTTTCTGACAGTCTGGGCTGATATTACCCAATGTATCCCATCATGCAACACTTCTTCTCCGCTTCCATGCATGCACCACACTCACCAATCTTATCACAAGATAATTATTGGGAATCAAAAATGAATTTATAACAATACAAAATGAGGAAAATCATGGCTGAATCCATTCAACCTTAATAAAATCTATTGGGAAAAAAAATTCTTCTTTGAGTCTAGTGGATTCTAAGGGGGATTTTTTATTATGAATTATAGATTATGTGACCTGGATAAACTGTTTAGTTAATATACAATGCTTCCAGGGCCGGATTAAATCCTCTAGAGGCCTAAAGCACTGAAAAGATTATGGTAACCCTATCTATCTATCTATCTATCTATCTATCTATATATATATATATATATATATATATATATATATATATATATATATATAATTATATATACACATACATACATATATATATATATATATATATATATATATATATATATATATATATATATATATATATATATATATATACATATATATATATATATATATATATATGTATATATATATATATATATATATGTATATATATATATATATATATATATATATATATATATATATATATATATATATATATGTATATATATATATATATATATATATATACTTTGATAGATAGATAGATAGATGTAGATAGATATACAGTTTAGAAAGCTTTACAGCTTCAAACACTGAACATTTAAAAACTTTTTCATTTTTTTTTTGTGTCACTTCAGTCATTTATTTCCCAATATCTGTCAATGCAATTTATGTAATTTTACATAGTGTTTTTCCCCTGTTTCCCTTATACTTTATTATTATGTTACAATGTGTTAATTCTCTCTTGTTGGTATCATCAGTTGTTTGCTGCAAAACTGTTTTGGGGATTTTAGATATATATAATTCGTAATGAAAACCAAAGAGTAAAATTTTATTTTTCAAAAAGAAACAAAATTCACAGTAAGGTTTATATTCAGTAAACAGTGAGGTACCAGTGTTACATTGCATAAAAAGATGTGACCTTAGATTTAAAATATCAAGTCAACTTAAGAATTGGATACTAATAAACATAGAGTAGCTCATTACAGAAGATCAACATGATATATAAAGAACAAAACTTACCCTGACCAACACAGTGCACATTTCTTAAAGAAATTTTTAAAGAGGTGAAAATACAAATACAAAAATACACTATTTGAAGCATCGTCCATGGTAAATCCGATGCTGGAAAAAAATCTGCGGTGCCCCCCTCTTTACTTGATGCCCCCTGAGCATGTGCTTATTTTGCTCAATGGCTGAATGCTACAGTGATCCGTTGATTCACTTGAATAATGCATTGGAACAGAAGAGACCTTTTATTTGGCAAGGGAGTTAACCTCTGATTCTGCTGTAGACAGTCCCCATCCTCAATCTGCAATCACAGCATGGCAAACAAGTACGGAGGAGGTACCTCAACATGCAATGTATTCTCCAGACTTATCATTTGTAGATCGTCATTTGTTCCAATCAACGTAACACTCCTTAGTATGTCTCTGAATTTTTGAGATGAGGTATTATTATTTCTATTATTATTCAGACTATCCTCATCTTGGTTTTTCTTCATACAATGTTTTGGCCGTTGTACTCTACCGCCTTCATCAGGTATCATCTGGTAGGTGTGTGGAAGTAACGAACTGAACCCTTTATTTAACCGACGGGGGTACATTGACCACACTCCCCTCATAGCATTAGTAGTAGGTGTGTGAGACAATAATGATACTACTAATACTAAGAGGGGAGTGCGGTCAATATACCCCCGTCAGTTAAATAAAGGGTTCAGTTCATTACTTCCTCACACCTACCAGATGATACTTGATGAAGTCCGTAGAGTACAACAGCCAAAACCTTGTATGAAAAAAAAACAAGATGAGGATAGTCTGAATAATAATAGAAATAGTAACACCCCTTGTCTGATCAGGGTTTCCAACAAGTTCAGCTTCTCAAAAAATTTCTTGAAGAAATCATCAAGCCAAAACCTGCATCTATTGCAGCAATAGCCATCACTGACAGACTGACTGACTGACTGATTGACAAATCAACATGGCACATACCTCACACCATCTCTACAAAGCATTCCCTCCCTCTTTGTCTATGAAATAAATGCTTGTATCTGACGTTTTTTCCCTTATTGGTAGAAGGCCAGTTTTGTTGATTGGTTAATAGATGAAATTTTGAAACCTTGTATTTTAACTGGCTCAGGGCCAGTTCGTTGATAAGTTGTATCGGTTGATTGACTGTAGGTTGCTTTTGTGGGGGAAAAAAAACACCAGCTTTGATACCTAGGTGTCTTTTTGACTCAATTTTAGATATAAGAAAATTTGGTAATACTATTTTTGCAAGATCTTCACCCAAAAAAACCGAGCTAGTCTGATTTTCAGGCTTGTTTCATTATAGAATGCACAATTTAGCTAAAAAGTAGCATAACATCATAAAAAGCCATGGAAAATACTATGATGACTGAATAATAATGCCATGAATTTTCATGAATAGAAAATATTTAGACTTTCTCTTTGATTGATTATGTTTCCTATGACAATCATCTGGTCAGGCTCGCTATATGTTACACCAAATCAGTAAAATTGCCTAATTGGCAGAGTTTTAATTGTTTTACAAAAAATAAATAAATATATAGAGTTAATTAGATCAAAAGTTCATTTAATCAAAGCAAGAAGATAAAAAACAATTTTTTCAATCAAAAGTTTGTGAAATTAAGCTGTTTAAAAAAAGAAATAAGTGAATGCTTTGGCTTGACTATTTTACAAAAAATGAATAAATACATAGTTTAATTTGTTCGATGTTTCATTCGATCAAAAGAAGTATACAAAACAACTATTTTTATGATCATAAGTTTATACAATCAAAGTGAAATCAACCTTTTTTGTAAAAATATGTAAATTCTCTTAATTAGGCAATCTCACCAATTCAGCATAACATTTATTTATAGAGATAATGTATAATATATATAGATGTAAGTATAGTTCAGAGAAACTCTGGGACCTCCAACTGATGCTAGACAAACTGAATGAAGGAAGCAAGAAAGTTGGCCTTCACATCAACTTCAGCAAAATGAAAGTCATTTACAAATAAACACACTATGATCAAAATCAGAAATGCAAAAGCTGAACGAAGTAGAACACTACATCTACCTAGAACTACGAATCTCTATAAAATCCTCAAAGAAGAAGAAATCAAGCAATTGATCACTTTGGGATGGCAAGCCTTTGGTAAAGCAAGTTCAAGAACAAGAAGATCCTATTGGTCCTAAAAAGAAGGGTATACAATCAAAACGTCCTCTCCATACTCAAATATAGAGCTGAAATATGGAACCTAACCAAGAGACTGACCTGCAAACTGAGAAGCATGGAACATGTACGTGAGAGAATCATGCTCAACATCACATGGACAGAACACAAGACAGCACCATATATTAAGGAAAAAACAGGAGTCCAAGACATCATAGAAACCATTAGGAAACTCAAATGGCAATGGGCTGGTCATGTTGCAAGAATGGCAGACAACAGATGGACATCACAACTCACAACATGGATCCCTGGAGATCAAAAGCAGAACCAAGTCGGGCAGAGTATGAGATGGTGAGATGAACTGGACATGTTCAGAAAATATTGGTTCCTCAACGCCTATAATAGAGAGGTGTGGCAAATCCTGGGGGATTGGACAATAAAAGACTGATGATGGTGATGATGATGATGATGATGATGATGATAGTTCATAGTTAGTCAAGTCTTGTGCCAAACAACACTCGCACTTGGGGAGCAGTAAGTGAGTTTCAAGTTAGCTACAACAGTAATGGTCTGCAAGACTAGCTTGTTAACCCCCATTTGAATATGCAAATAGATGAACCTATGTACGTATAGATTTTTCTATGCATATGAATATAGGTGTATATATAGATGCCTACATATATTCATGTTTATAGTCAGGAAAGGCAAGCAAGAAATCCCCATCCCTAGATGAGGCCTTCTCACCTAGGGTGAAGCGGTTTGAAAATTGGAACCTTATAGTCTTCAAAGAATAATGGTGCTGTACAATTGTTTTATGTAACCCCAACTTGATGTATCCATATGAAAAGATGGTATTATTCTTCGCTGGTAACATGGTGGCCACTAATATATGTCTTTGGCCCAACCCCCAGAAATATGTCCTTTTGCCTCAAACCCCTCAAAGAAATGGCAGTAGACACCCATGGGTATAGTATAGATAAATAAGATTGATAATATTTGAATCATCGTAGTCTCACAAATGACCAGCCCGACCAACCAGCCAAATGGGCTATAGATTCTTCTCTCTTTGATAATCTGTGTGTTTAGGAGCTACAACCTTGAAAATTTGCTTGAGTATACCAATAGGCACCATTTAAAAACTTCTTTTGTTTGGTTTTTTTTTTTCAAAGAGTGCTATTCTGGCTTCTCTCTTTCGGACCAACCAACAATGCCCAAATCTTGTGCTGGTACTTTTTTGATCATTTAAGATAAATTTTTAGATAATTAGTTCTAGTGCATGCGTGGGCTGCTGTGATTCACTTATGTGAGGTATAGATATTCAGATATAATTTTCATACATCTGAGGTTGCAGTAGAGAAAAAAATTCTAACAATTTTTAGCTTCATTTTTAATGATATATTTTATATGGTCACAGGACTTAAATAATTTGCTCTTTCTACAGTCATAAAATACATCTTCCCCAACTGGAAGTCAGAACCTGTAAGAAAAAATAAATAAAATATCATGAAAATCAAAGATAAAAACTTTATATCCTCGTATAATACACATTAATTTTATCCAACTCAAGTCAAATATTATCAATTCAATTTTTGGAATCCGTCAACAAAAACTGTCACAAACATAGGTTTCTTCAGTTTTCAAATATCTGGTTGAATTGCTATGCATGTATGCATGCATATGTCATGCAAACAGTCTGTACCAATGCAGTAAGAAAATTTAAATAATTTCTCCTTATTATGTCTAGAGAAAACAGGTTTTGATGCTTTTTGGAAATCCCCATCCCCAAATAGATTGGGGGGGGGTAATTTACAATGCAAGTTCATGCTAAATTTAGTTTGTGACTGGCAATGTTCATGCTTGTTTTTCAAAAATTCTTTTTTAGCAATCATCACCCAGCAAAAGATGAGAGAAGTAATTTATTCATTGATCACCCCTTTTTTCCAATTTTTCAATCGATCACCCCCAAGATGGCATGCTGCTAAAAGATATCTGTCACATGACAGTTTCTATTGAGTGACTAACCAGAGCTGTCAATTCAATTTTTCTTATTCTATTCAATTACTTACAAGTGTCAGAGATAAATGGGCCACCCAATATATATAAATGTCTATTGATCAACCTGGTTGATATACAATTGAATAAGACTATTTCAGATGACTTGCTATTGATGGAATGTTCAGCCATCTCTTGCTTGTTAATCACTAATACTCACAACAGACCAGTTCAATCACTGTTGCTGGGTTTAGGTTATTTATGCGTTTTGACATTTACCTATCTAACTATCTATATATCTGGACTTCACCCTGTCCAAACCATTCATAATAGAAACTTGAAATTCTGCTCACACAAATAGTCATCTGCAGTTGTCTCAATTTTTTCTCTGACCATCTCTAAACTAGTCCAATACTCTGACTGACCACATGAATGGTGTCTCCTTTTATTGACCCGCATCATGCAAAAAGTCTGCATATGACGCCCAAATATTAGGCTGACCCATGCTGACTTTATTATCATTCAAGTCATTCAGGCCTGGGGTTTTTTAAGAGTTGCAAACCAAGGGCGACAAGGATATATGGCAAAGTTATACAAATATAATGGTCATGTGACGTCATTATGTATTCAAAATGTCTACCATATTCAGACATTTCATTCATTTGTCTCAGAATCTAAAATGCCTGAAAATGGTCTCATCTTATTTCTGTACTTACTTATAAGAGTTACTTATAGAAAAAGTTATAGTCTGTCTGATACAACTCGGTTGCTAAAGATTTTGGTTGGGAATGAGAGAATTTGAAAGGGTGTAGTATGTGTGCATGCTATTGATTGGTTATTTTTGAATTTTATATGTGTTATGTCTCCCTTTATTGGTTGTGTGGTCTCAAAAGTTTCACCACTAAACTGCTTTTCACTGATGATCAGAGAGTCTAATATTAGAACCTTACAGACTTCTAACACCAACAATGACATGATATAAACATATTATTAATCACTACAACAGACTAGTTTAATCACTGTTGCTGGGTTTAGCTTATTCATGTATTCTGACTTTTATATGTATCTATCTAAATATCTCTCTGTCTGGAATTTACCCAGCCCTAACCGTTCATGGTAGAAACCTGAAATTTCTATACACACCCCTCAATGAGTAAGAAATATTTTTGTTCGTTTTTTCAACCCCCTCCTCTGCCAATAGGTTTTCAATGGAGGGTTAAATTTAGAATGAAAGTTCATGTCAAATTGGTCCCTTAATTTATGTCCATGTTATTTGGGGTTTTTTAAATCATGAATTTAAGGTTCAAATCATACTGGTAGTATTTTCATCAAGGTAACTTGATTTTACCACCGTCACTGATTAATTTACAAGGTAAAAAGCAGCATATATTGGTGGAAATGATTCATAATTTCCCTACGAATGCTAGTTTTTGTTATATATATCACTAGATTCACCAGATAAGTATGTTGAGGACAGAAACCCTACTAGATCATGTAGAGTTCCCTATATCTGAACTTTTCGTCAAAGGCAGTTTTGAATCGTAATACGTTCTTTTTATTTACAGATTCCTCCAGCAATTGATTTTAGTTTTTGATTACTTTGTGGTCAAAGAAGTATTTCCTGATCTGATTTTAAACCTTGTGTGTATTTTGAAAACCTGAAGATTGTGGCTTCTTATTTGATCATCTCTGAATTCAAATAACTTTTCCATGTTTACTTTGTACGTGAGTATATATCTTTGATTTTCTTTTTTGTGAACAAACTACGTTATTTGATTTCTTAATGGTGATATTTCGACTTTGCTGGTCAACGCTGTTTTCAAACTGAATTGAGAACATTTCAAAATTTCTTGTTAGGAATCGTTTTGTCATTCTTATGATGCCATTGTTTTATCATTTCTTCCAGTAGTGGAATCCAATATGGCAATGTTATCAATATCCTTCCATCTTGATACACAAGTGTTTTATTTTTAATTTTGGGCGGTTGTATATCAAGTGCTTCCCTTATTTTTCTGTTGTCATAATTTTATTTTATGTTTAGAATTTCAGGGTGCAACTACTCAAATGACAAAACAGTTCTTAACAAGAAATTTTGTAACGTTCCTAATTCAGTTTGAAAACGATGTCGACCAGCAAGACCGAAATATGACCATAGAAAAATTGGATAAAGTAGTGTGTTCACCAAAAAGAAAAAGCAAATATATGTACTTATTACTACCGTGCAGTTAAGGGTGTCATTAAAGCAGTTATTTTTTTATATGTTTTTCATTATCTTAAAAGTCTATATCAGGTTATATATTCTTTTGTTTTCAAGTGACATCAGATTACATTTCCTTAGTCTTTCTTTGTAAGGTAGATTTCTTTTTTTTTTATCATTTTAGTAGCTCACCTTTGTATATTGTATTTTTTCCGTATATCTGTTTGCTGGTGGGAACTCTATATAGCAGCTCTATAATTTAATATTGGTCTGATTAATGTTTTGTAGAGATTCTAGATATCACAATCTGTCGACCAAAACAGTCAATAAAACTGTCAACATAAGTTTCTTCAGTTTTCAATTGGTCCAGCTGGCTGGCTAGCTGGCTGGCTGGCTGGCCTGCTGGCTGGCTGGCTGGCTGGCTGGCTGGCTTTATATGCATGTACAGGTATGCATATATCATGTGTATATACCAATGAAGATAGAGAGCTGAAAATTTGAATATTTACCCCTTATTACGTCTCTAAAAAACTTTTTTGTTTTTTTTTCAAACTTTATCCCTAAATAGCTTTTCAGTGTGAGGTTCAATTTGCAATGTAAGTTTATGCTAAATTGATCCTTTAGTTTGAGTTCAGCGACATTCAAGCATTCTTTTTTGAAAATTCAAACTTTTCAGTGAACACTGCTAACCAAAAAGTGAAAGGAATAACTCATTTATTGATAACCCCTTTTTTTCCATTTTTCTAATTGATCATCCCCAACAAAGCATGCAGCCAAGAGATGTTGGTCACTATTGAGGGACTAACCAGACCAGAGATGTTTGTCGTATTCTTTCAGATTATTGTTCTGCGGATTATTCCAAGTAATTGGTTGGCTTTCTTGACTATCCTTACAATATGTTCCTTTGGTTTCAGGTCTTGTGATATGACAATTCCAAGGTCTTTCTCTTCTTGTACTCAATTACTTTCAGTGCCATTAGGTGCCATTAATTTAGTACATTTTCTTGTTGTTGGTATCTCCTAAGTACATTTTCTGTACAATGATATTTTAGCTCTTTCATTATGCCTTATTCAAAGCAGCATATCTTCAACTTTAAGAAAATAGATATTCAGAATTCTAAAAGAATCCAAGGATAAAACCAAAACTGCAAAGAGAAAACAAGAGTAACTTCTTCATTTTCAGAGTAGACAATTTTCTTCTTTTGCAACTCGTTAAATTAGCAATTGCAAATATGTGTGATAAACACAAAGAGAAACATGAAAGGAATCCATTGTCAATATTAAATAAAGGAAGCAGTTATCTCCTTTGACAACCAGAAAAAAAAAATTGCAAGGGATGTCGATTCATCCTTTTAATTATGTTAATGGCGACTCATTACAACATTTTTTTATCAATATATTAAGACTTATTTTGTAATTTTTGTTGTTTGAACATGAAAGAGATAATGCTAAGTTCAAAACAGAATCCAGAACATGGAGACGATTACAACAAGGAATAGAAATGAAAATCTAAGAAGTTTAGTTTTAACCTTCAAACCCAGTTGGTGAAGTCTATGCATTGTCTGGGTCTTTCTTCCTGTCCTTCTGTCTTCCCGTCTGTCTCACCATGCAATATCTCTAAAAGTTCCCGATGAATTTCAATCAAATTTTGTGGAAAGCTAGGCCATGAGTTAACGAACAGTTGTTTAAATTTGTTTTTGATTGGGAGATATTTTTCTATTTTTTCGATATGTTGACGTATTTGATCATGTCTTTAAAAGTTCCCAAAGAATTTCAATAAAATTTTGTGGAAGTGTGGACCATGGACCACAGAGGAAGGGATTAAATTTTAGGGTGGATCTAAGAATTTGTTTATGATTGACTTAGCGTACGGTGCTGGTAGAGGTATCTGCTCACTGAGTGCAATCTGGTCTATGTTGGAAACTATAAGCCAAAACTGTTAACAACACTGTCAACAAAGATTTCCTTCAGTTTTTAAGTTGGTCCGGCTTGTCAGTTTACAGCAGGGAGTAAAGAGTGCAGTCTTTGCAGATGCAATGAAAAGCAACTAAAATTAGGATGAAAGAAATACTTGTCAAAAATCAATAGTGGTTGACCATGTACTGCAAATGCTCAACTGATTGAGTCAGCAGATCTTCTACCATTGGTAGAAGATAGACTTCCCTGGGTAACGGTACTTTAGTTTTTCGTACCTGGAGCTTATTCCTTATTTCAAATCCACGCTATGTACTCACTGCTGTTGCAATGAAAAGCAACTGAAATCAAGATGAAAGAAATACTAGTCAAAAATGATTATTGGTTACAATGCTTCATCTAATAAAAAAAACATAGAAACCATCACATGACTTTTTGCAGCATACCATGTTGGGGGTGATCAATTGATAAATTGAAAAAAGGGATGATCAATGAATAACTGAGCAGTGATCACTAAAAAATGTCCAAATTTAGCAAAAAAACAGCATGAACACTGCTGGACACAAACTGAGGGATCGATTTAGTATGAACTTTGTTAATTGAAATCCCTGCAGAAAAACTAATTGGGGGAAAATTTTTCAAAAGATTTAAAGCAAAACACATTTCCTGACAAAATAAATATTCTAATTTCCAGCCCTCTAGCTCCATTGGCACAGCTTGTATGCATGATGCATACATATATACATGAACAGCCAGTCAAACCCACTTGAAAACTAAAGAAACCTATGTGGGCAGTTTTGGTTGACATTTTCTAATAGACCAAGGTTCTTTGTAAACTTTCCATTTTATTTCTCCTTACTTGATAAATACTTTGAAAGGATGAATTGAAAAAAAATGTCTCTGATTTCCCTGGATAAGTTTTTTACCTGTCTCATCAATTGATTGCATCTTGCGTAAATGTTTCTAGTTGTTCAAAGGTAGTAAGATAATAAACAAGAAAGAAATGGAATGGTAAGACTGAAGTCATGATCCAGGGTCTCAAAATATATTTTTCTGTATGTAGGAAAAAATATACATATTCACAAAATTTACTGATACAGTAACAAAAATAAATATATCGTAGTACCTCTCATTGCAAATGACTCTTATAAAGAAATTTCACATAGCGAGAGGCCCAAATCAGCAAAAATAAATCTCCTAGCAAAATATTTTCAGTAGGCAATAAAGGAAAAAAACTATCCAGAATCATCTAGATTTCATTTATAGTTATCTGGATTTATATCTAGTATCTAGGTGCTTATTTTCAGACGAACAGATGGATAGACATTTCATGAATTATAAAAAGATTATTTATTGATTCATCACATATTTTACATGTTTATTTGAATTCATACAGTATTTGGGAAGTAATTGATAAATTATACATTATTTACAAGGTTATTCTAAAAGTTTTAAGGGTTTGATATTTTTACATGGAATGAATCAATGAAATATCATAGGTTTGATCATTCACTGAGCAAATTTTCATCCAACGAAATGTTTCATTGAACGGATTATCATCATAAAATGAGGTACCACTGTATACAAAAAATTCCCAAGAGAAATGAGTCAATTTTGTTGTGAAATATCTAAAAGATTAACTCTATTTATGGTTTCTCGGCCAATATGGCAGAAAAACTCTTACATGAAATAGGAAGCTCCAGTGCAAATAGGATACAAACTCAAATCTCATTTGAAGTTACTTCTTTATTCTGAATAGAAGTAATTTGTGTGTATATATATATATATATATATATATAGATATTTATATACATATGTACGTATATATCATCATCATCATCATCCACTATAAATCTACAACTGAACAAAGACCTTTCCTTTCTCCTTCTATGACGAGTGTGATTGCGCTAACTTCTGGCATGTCTTTCTGGCAAATCTTTCAATCTTAACTCTCCATCTTATATCTGGTCTCTTCATACTGCATTTACTGTCCCACAGGCACCAATCAGTTGGCTTTTTACTTTTTCTTCTCACTATAGGCCCCATCCATCACTACTAGCCTAACTGCTTGTACAATATCCTTCACTCCAATTCCCTCTCAGATCTGTGTTGATCTTTTTCTATTGCCAAGAGTTATTCCTAACATTGCTCTTTCCGTTGCCCTCTGTGCTATACTTTACGTTTTAAGCATATTGTGAATTTGCTTTTGTCTCTATTTACACCAAATGCTTTCCAGCTAATTGTTATGTGCCGTTTTATTCTATTTCCATGATTTTTCTCTAGCTTTATCACCTGACTTAGGTAAACATTTTCCTTAACTTCTTCGAAGGCTTTCTCGAAAACAGTTATAAATGGATTAACAAACACTAACCACGCAAACAATTAGTCTCCAGGAGTGGATATCCACCATGGACCACCTACATACATTACATCAGTTAATCTAAAAGACATCAGAATACAGTGAACCAATTTGTTTGTCTTACGTCTTACATAGACCATGATTAAGCCGTTGATTCAGTTGAACACATGATAGTTTTCAACTCAATGCAAGAACAAGGTATAAATGAGAGTTATATAAAAGTAATTGAAAATATATATGAAAATGGCACCACAATAACTACACTTAAGTCATTGATGCTATCTCTTTACAAGGTGTAGACCCTGTATATGTCAGACTATTACAAAATATGTATATACTGTCACAACAGCTTCTTTATCAGGCTACATAGAGCCCCTTCAGCTCTAAAAAGGGGTAAGACAAGGTGATACCAGTTCACCCAAACTCTTCACAGCCTGCATCGAAATGATCTCTCCAAAACCTAGATTGGGAAAACAAAGGAATCAGAATAGACAGTGAATATCTAAGCAGCCGCAGATTTGCTGATGACAGTGTCTTTTTCAATGACTTCTAACTAATACTAGATGAACTGAATGAAGAAAGCAAGAAAGTAAAACAAATGTCATGAACCACAAACATGTTCAGTCTGGGATATCATGGAATCTATCAGGAAACTTGAATGGCAATGGATTGGTCATATTGCCAGAGTATCAGAAAACCACTGTACATCACGATTCACAATGTGGATCCCCTGAGATCACATGCAAAACCATGGCTGGCAGGACAGAAGATGGTGAGACGAGCTAGACAAGTTCAGAAAGTATTGGCTCTTCAACGCCCATGATAGACGAATCTTGGGAAAGGTTTATGTCCAACAGCAGACATTAAAAGGCTGATAAGGATGATGATGATGATGATGATGAAAGGGATATGATATTGCCAAAATTCTTTACAGCGGGTCTTGAAAATACATCAGAGAACAGACTGGAAAATGTGGGAGTAATCAGAGAAGATTTGAACAATCTAAGGGACTGTGATCGTAATGATTTAATAAACATTATTTCATATTCAATAATTTGTACATCTATTAAAAAGATTTTGTGTTCACTGAAATGATTTTTCTGACCGGCATCAACGGCATTTTCAAATGTTGCAATATTTGATGTGTGATAGCTTGATCTCATAAATTGCTCACTAAATTCAACATTAAACATTAAGTTGAGTTGGAGCAGAGCTTAAAATATGATGAAGTAAGGTATTCGCTACACAAACACGTTTATGTTTTTGCAGTGTTTGGGCTTCTTCAGATTCACCTGAAGGAGCCAAACAGGACAGATACGTGTTTGTCTAGCAGACCCCTTACTTCATCATGCATATATATGTATATTTCGAAATATATATATATATACATATATATGTGTATATATATATATATATATATATATATATATATATATATATATATATATATATATATATAAATATATATAGTTTGTTTTTGCATATTTGTAGGGAATACATAGTGCTCCATATCTAAAAAAAAGATTATCAAAGGTAAATAACAAAAATTCAACTTAATAATTAATAACTTTGATATAAGAGACACACTACAACTTGGCCAATTGTTTCAATGCAATTGGAGGCTATCAAGTGTACAAATTTTTACTATTGTTCAAATCACTCATGATTTGGGATAGACAGCAAGAAAGAAAAACAAAAAAGCCAATATAGACTCTGATCTACTTGTCAAAACCTGGAAAAAGATATAGAAAAGGAAAAACAAAGAACAAACAAATAAAAATAAACAGAGAATAGAATGTGTGCATTGAACAGTAGTGAAAATCTGTTCGCTTGATAATATGCTATCACATTAAAACAATAAGCCAAGTTCCAGTGCAACTCATATAATAAAATTATTAATCATACATATATATATATATATATATATATATGTATATATGTATATATGTATATTTGTATTGTGGATATGAAGTGATCTGACAGAATACTGATGAAAATGACAATTGGACGGTGAAGAGAAAAACTCGAGAGATAGGTGCTACATAACAATCTTTTTTATTATTCTGTGGGCATGTTTTGATGCATTTTGACTGGGGCCAGACATTTTTCCAGAGAAAATGATTGAAATATACCCATGTCTCTCTTCAGCATCAAAATATGTCAGTAGCAAAATTTTCTGTGAACCACTGCAATTATTTTCTCTGAAAAAGATGGCTGTTCCCCGTCAAAATGCACCAAAACATGCCCACAGAATAATAAAAAATTTTGAGATGTAACACCTATCTCTTGAGTTTTTTCTTCAACTTCCAATTGTCATTCTCATCAACTTGTGTACATATATATACATATATATATATACATATATATATATATACATATATATGTATATATATATATATACATATATGTATATATATATATATATATATCCATCCTATGATTCGGTGCATAAAGTGACCTGCAGAAGAGACAAGACCCTAATTTAAGTCTAAATTTCATAGTTTTAGCTCACTGTTTTATCACTGGCCTATTGGACAACTCCATTTTGGATGTTGTCTTAAAAAACAAAATATACTGTTCACGACTCAAGTTACATATGTGACCTGTTATGGAACATTTTTTGTTAAATAAATTTTGATCTCTACTATATGCTAGATGGAAATAATCAAATTCATTAGAGGCACCTCACTCAATGAGTATCCTGAAATCAGCCATTCTACTTCTTCGAGTATTCCACTTAGTGCATATGTAAATGTAGATACACAACCTATAAATTCAATATCTTCATTTGGCTTGTTCTTTCTTATTTTGAATACAAAACTTTCTCTAATTTATTCCTGGATTTTTTTAAAAGGTTACAAAATGAAGACATAATAGATGGATTTAGATTTTCACATTTTCTAAAGAACCAAGTGGAATCATGTATCATTCTGACAGTTTGAAGATATGGATTTCATTTATGGCAAAATCATACAAATTTGGTGGTCATGTGACCTCATTATGTATTCAAAATGTCCGCAAAATTTAAAGCGTACCTACCTGCACTCCCGATCTGAATGAGTGAAAAGGAAAGTTACTACCAATGCGATATGTCTTCATATCAATTACATTTTCAAAATTTTTTGTTCAGGCACTTCTTCATCTTCCTGGATTATTAGCTTCGGTTACTGTGTTATCACGACACGATACAATTTTTTCCCACTACGAGAGCTCTAACCTAGGCATTATTATCTCTTTTGTTTTTAGCCAGGTTTTTTATCACACTAACATTCATTACATGAAACAAAAGAACCACTGAATTCTGTGACTCTGCTTGCCCAACAGTTTATATATTAGAAATCATCAATCAAAGCTGTCAACATAGGTTTCCTCAGTTTTTTAATTAGTTTATCTGTCTGTCTGTCTGGCTGGCTGGCTGGCTTGCTGGTTATATTGTTATCTATGTATCATGCATACAGGCCAGATCAGTGAAGCTAGATGGCTAAAGATTTCAACATTTCCTCCCCATTATGTCTAAAAAAAACATTTTTCTGCTTTTCCAAAAAGGTTTTCAGTGGGAGATTCAATTTACAATGTAAGTTTATGCTATGTCTGTATTTTGTGTCCAATCTGCGTACATGTATGCTTTGTTGGAAATTCAGACTTTTTAGTGATCCAAAGAAAGTCGAGAGAAGCTACGAGTAACTTATCTATTGATCACTCCCTTTTCCAAATTTTTAATTGATCATCCTCAACACAGCATGCTGCTGAAAGATGATTGTCCCATGGCAGTTTCTATTGAGTGATTAACCAGTCCTGTTACTTAATTAATCTCTTCAATACCATTTACCAAATCAAGGGATTTATCCAAATGAAGAATGATGCACACTCAAATGGATTATCCATATTGTCATCAACCAACATCTGACAGCAACCACAAAAGTTTCCGACCAGGAGATTGAAGAGTTTTACGATGACATCAGTGAGATAATGGATCGGGAGGGGACAAATTACACAATAGACTTTAATGCTAGGGTGCGTGAAGGAAAGATTAGAGATTCTAGCATAGGAAAATATGGTACAGGCCCGAGAAATGAAAGGGGTGACAAAGTAGTGAATTTCTCAGAGAGATATGGATTGAAGCGCCCAGCAAATGTGCTTAAAGCACGAGGGATACAATGAATGAATAATACAAGCAACGGCTAATGGATGTGAAACATGGAAACTAACAAACACGAACTAAGAACCAACACAGAGAGCCATGGAAAGAACAATGCCAGGGATAACTAGCATGAAAATGAGACGGAAAAAGACCAACATGTATCAGGGGAAGACAAAAGTGGAAGATTTTTTTGCCGATAATTAACCAACAAAAATGGAGATGGGCAGGACACTTGACAAAAACGCATGACGTCTAACTGATTGGAGCCCATCGGACACTAAATGCAGAAGGAAAAGTCAAGACAAAAGATGGAGGGATGAGATAGAGTTGTTTGCCAGTAAAAACTCTGCAGAGGTTAGCACAATCGCGGTCATCATGGAAGGAAATGGGAAAAGCCTTTGTCCAGCAGTGGACTTATAATGGCTGATGATGATAAATATATATATATATCAAGGACACAGAACAGGAGGAAGTAGACCACTACATCTCCCTAGGACAACGAATCTCCATGAGACCCTCAAAAGAGGAAGAAATCAAGCGAAGAATCACACCATGTTGGCAAGCCTTTGGCAGAGCTACCTCAACCTTCAAAAATAAGATCCCATTAATCCTAAAGAGAAGGGTGTATAACCAATGCATCCTCCCAATAGTCACATATGGAGCTGAAACATGGAACCTAACCAAGAGACAGACCCATAAATTGAGAACCATGCAACGTGCACATGAAAGAATTATACTGGGCCTCACATGAAGAGACGACAAGACAGCACAGTACGTCCAAGAGAAGACAAAAGTCAGAGACATCATAGAATCCATTAAAAATCTCAAATGGCGGTGGGCTGGCCATGTTGCAAGAATGGCAGACAATCGATGGACATCACGACTCACAACATGGATCCCCCAAGACCACATGAGCAACTGAGGCTGGCAAAATGTTAGATGGAGAGACGAGCTAGACAAGTTCAGGAAGTACTGGCTCCACGACGCCCATGATAGAGAAGTGTGGCAAATCCTGGGGAAGGTCTATTTCCAACGACGGACGTTAAAAGACTGATGATGATGATGATGATGATATATATATATATATATATATATATATATATATGCACACATGCTTATGTGTGCACACACATATACTGCTTCTTGTTTTTTTTCAAAGTTTCAGACAGAAATTGAAATTATTTATTGAAAAGGAAAATACTTTCTAGATAGAATTTAGAATTGTTTCAGCTCAACTCTTTTCAGAAGAAATTGAAAGAAACTGTTTCTTGTAAAAAAATTCTCTTCTTCTGAAGATGCTGGTCTGAATAATTCATGAAAAAAGTAATTAATTCTTCTTCCAATTTAATCAGAAAAAAAAAATCACTAAAATAATCTGGTCTAGTTTCTTGGGATAGGATTTATAAATTAGCCTGTCTATCAATAATTGTTTAACTTTTAAAAAGGTCTAGATGAATTCTTAAGTTCTTGTCTGAGTTTTGTTTGACAGGGTGTTTTAATCATTGTGCGTGTGATATAAACAGACTATTTTCCTCGTCTATTCCGTTCCTTCATTCACATTGTTTCAGCTGTGTACCTGGCTTCTTCGGATGCTCTTTGGTTTTTCTCTGTCTTCTTCCACCTGAATTGTCTTCCTTAAAGGCAAATCAACACTGGAGAAAATGGAGAAACCGTAAAATTTAAAATCCTGGAACACATGCACATATTCTATTTTTTTCCATGACCTGTCAACCAGACTACGAAGATGTGCTCCGGGAGTTAGAATTTTACAGTTTCTCCACTCTGCTTATATATAAGAAAAATAACTGAACAAAAGTTTCCTGAATGGTGTAACCGTTTTTGCTTAATTTCAAATACATATATATATACACGTATATCAATTTCATTATTGAGCTGGGACCAGTTCTGTCACTACTTTTGAAAGTTGGCCAAAACACATTCTGAATTTTATTGACTTACATACTTTGTTTTCCAATTATTAATTTGAAAATTTCATAATATTGATTAATGAGTTCACTTTTATTCGTACATTGGTAACCTATGTGTTTATTTTTAAGAGTAACTAAAAAAAAGGAATTTAGTTGTTTATATATTTTTCATATCATCGTTTTTTTTACTATATTTTTACTGGCATTTCTTTCCTGTAATTTCTGTTGCTTTTTATTGCAACTCTTCAGCCACCATTTTTTGACTGTTGGTGAGCAAGCATAGATTAGAAATAGTGGATAAGCCTCCAAGAAGACACAAATCAACATTCCTTATTCTTGGGAAGTCTGTACTTTTCAAGGCAGCTGCCTCAACAATTAGGCTATGAAGACTAATTGGTTGCGGTAAATCAAATCTAGCCATATAGCTTTTTTTTATAATCCCCACTGAATGCCTGTTATACCACCATCCTCTTTGTTTACATTCACCAATAGTATTACCAGTAATATTATTTGAATTAGGAGCCATAAACTATGGCTTATAAGAAGAATAAACTTCTGCGAAGATACAAATGAACTGGCAATGGCTGGCTGGCTACGTAAGTATGCACATATGTATCACACAGAAAGACCATACCAATAAAGCTAAAAGGTATGAATGCAGCACAAACTAGGATCAATTTAGCATAAACTCACATTGTAAATTGAATCTTTCAGTAAAATATCTATCTCGAGGGAGCAATGGATTTTTTATTAAGTTCTTTTTGAGACGTATTATGGAGCAACGTTTAAATTTTCAGCCTACTAACGTCATTGATGCAGCCTGTACGCTCAATACATATATGACATTCTCATTGTCACTGAAACTGTCAGCATAAGTTTCTTCTGTTTTCAAGTTGGTCTGGCTGGCTGGCTAACTGGCTGGTTATGTATGTATCATGCATATAGACTGCACCAATGGAGCTCAAAGGATGAAAATTTAAACATATACTACCTATTGTCTAGAAATGTTTTTTTCTCGTTTTTTTCAATTCTCCTCTTCCCAAGTAGATTTTTAGTCGGGGGAGGGGGTTCAATTTGCAATGTAAGTTTACAATAGATTGTTACATGGACAATATATCTTATATATAGTACTTTGAAAAAATCATGTTGGCATTGTTTTTGTTATAGTTTGTAGGTCTTTGTTTGAATATTTCAAGGACCAATCTAAGCCTCTACAACTTTCTTATGCTGTTTAAGAGCATTTTTCCTTCCAAGGAGCAGGCAGTACACATTGGAAATCACTGTGGAATGTTTATTCATTATTTTCAATCTGCGCAGTTCACTAACAATCTTAGGATCTTGATCTGAGAGTTGAGATGGAAAGATGCAGAATTAAGATAAAAGAAATACTAGTGAAAAAAAAGGATAATTACAGGTCTGGTTGGTCACTCAATAGAAACCATCACATGACTAACAAATTTTGGTGGCATGCTGTGTTGGAAGTGATCAATTAAAAATTTAAAAAAAAAGGTTGATCAAAGGGTTGCTTCTCTCGTCTTTTGTTGGATTATTAAAAAGTCAGATTTTTCAAAAAGAAAGTGTGAATGTAGCCAGGCACAAACTATCAATTAGCATAAACTTACGTTGTAAATTGAGTCCAACAGTGAAAAAAAAAAAAAAAAAACTTTTTTAAGGGGAGGATTTTGAAAAAATGTGAAAGAAATGTTTTTTCTAGACATAATAATAAGTAAATGTTGGAATTTTTAGCCTTTTACTTGCATTATTACTGCTTGTTCATGAGATACATGCATAAATATACACATACATAGCAAGCAAGACTAACTTAAAAACTGAATAAACCTATGTTGACAATTTTAGTGACAGTTTTAGTCGATCATTTCTAATTGACAATGCTTCATCTAAGAAATTTAAAATAATACTCATCATCATTATCATCATCATCAGTCTTTTAACATCCGTCATTGGACATAGACCTTCCCCAGGATTTGCCTCAATTCTCTATCATGGGAGTCGTAGAGCCAGTATTTTCTAAATTTGTCTAGTTCATCTCTCCGTCTTGTATTTTGTCAGCCTCAGTTTCACATGTGATCTCTGGGGATCCATGTTGTGAGTTGTGATGTCCATCGGTTGTGTGCCATTCTTGCAACATAGCCTTCCCATTGCCATTTAAGTTTTCTGATAAATTCTATGATGTCTCTGACTCCCGTTTTCTTCCTTATATACTGTGCTGTCTTGTGATCTTTCCATGTGAGGTTGAGCATGATTCTCTCATGTGCTCATTGCATGCTTCTCAGTTTGTGTGTTTGTCTCTTGGTTAGGTTCCATGTTTTAAAATTGCCTGATGTTTTTCATTGTTTTCTCTTTTATATCACTTTGTCTGAACTTTAATATTGGGAAATTAAAACAGAGACCTTAATATTACAGCTCAAGGTTCATATCTGTTGTAGTTTCTTACTTCATGTCTGGAGTGTCCACACTTGTTTTTCAAAAATTCAGACTTTTTTAGTGATCACTGCCAAATAAAAGACGAGATAAGTAACTGATTGGTTTTCTAATTTTTAATTGGTTGCCCCCAACATGCTGCCAGAAGATGTTAGTCACATGATGGTTTCTATTGAGTGACTCACCAGACCTGTTTTTTATGTTTGTAACCCTAACACAACAAAAAACAACACACCATAGCAAAGTTTTTGTGGTCACAATACCCTTTAAGATGTTCTAACAATTCAGAATTGGAGACAATTTCAAATCCCATTTGCAACTTGATAATAATTTCCATATCAATATTTCCACTCTCCCTGATAATCCATTTGAAACAGTCAACCAAAACTGTCACCAAAACTGTCGACACAAGTTTCCTCAGTTTCCAAGCTGGTTTAGCTGGCTGGCTGGCTATGTATGTAAGCATTGTACATATGGAGCAAGAGGAGGGCTGGAAATTTAAACATTAACTCCTTAACCAAGAGATTGACCCTCAAACTGAGAACCATGTAAAGTGCACTTGAAAGAATCATGTTCAACCTTGCATGGAGAGATCATAAGACAGCAAAGTATATTACGGAAAAGACAGGAATCCGAGACATCATAGAATCCATAAGAAAACTCAAATGGCAATGGGCTGGTCATGTTGCAAGAATGGCACACAACCGATGGACATCAAGACTCACAACATGGATCCCCATAGATCACATGTGTAACTGAGGCCGACAGAATACAAGATGGAGAGACAAACTAGACAAATTCAGAAAATATTGGCTACACAATGCCCATGATAGTGAGGTGTGGTGAATCCTGGTGAAGGTCTATACCCAATGACAGACAATAAAAGACTGATAATGATTATGTCATCAAAATCTTTTTTTCTACTAAATTTCTTCCTCTAAATAGGTTTTTAGTGGAGATTCAAGTTGAATTGGTCTCTTAGTTTGTGCCTGCTTGTTTTTTTTTTGAAAATTCAAACTCTTTTAATTATCACTGGCCAGCAAAATTACCTCTTTCTCCAATCTAATAATTCATCACCCCCTATATGACACGTTGCCAAAAATACATATTTTTTATATTCATTTGCAAATAAACGAACAACCATCAGAGATGGCAAAGGGTTCTATCGTTTTTTTATTTGTGCATTTGTTTTTGTATCTGTATGTTCCAGCTCTCTTGGCCATACCATTTTGTTAACAAACTTGATGATTGGCATCAGTACTCCACTGAACCACTTTTAAAAATACTTTCTTGATTTTTTGAAGAAAGGCTTTCTTGACTTTTTGGGGCCTCATTCTGACAGCTTAATCAACAACTATATTCCCCAGAATGTAGATGTTTATAAGTCTATTTTTTTTTTACATGACTAACATGAATTTTGATGCTACAATTGTTCAATTATTGACTGTGACGTCAAGTTATAATGTAAATTCTATAGATCGGAAGAGACTTTACATCAAGCTTGATGCCTGCTGAAGGCAACTTTTACACATGTTTAGAACTAAAATGACTCTCAGATTTCAAGCTGCTTAAAAAAAATTCAGAACTACTGTCTTATTTTTTATTAAGGTTCACTGGCAATATTGACATTCTTTCCTCTTTCCAAACTTATTCTTGGAATACATTTGTAAATTATTCAATGAAGCAGTCGACATATTCCTACCCTCAGGAAAGGTAATAAAAAATCTTTATTGAAACTGACAGGTTGATATTTCTCTATTAATTTTGGGATTTCTAGGAGGAATCGATATTTTAGTTTTACTTTTACAGGAACTTGCAGCCAATAATAGCTGGGGTTTTTGTATTGGATCTTCATAGAAAAGAGGGCGAGAGAAACGATGAGGAAAAATAAGGTGAGAAAAAAAAAGGAAAGACACGCTTAGTCACTCAATAGATACCATCACGTCTTTTGGCAGCATGCTGTGTTGGGGTGATCAATCAAAAATTCAGAAAAGGGCATGATCAATGAATATGTTACTTCTCTCACCTTTTGTTGAGTGGTGATCGCTAAAAAAAAAATCTGAATTTTCAAAAAACAAGCTTGAATGCTACCAGACACAAAGTAAAGGATCAATTCAGCATAAATTTACATTGCAAATTGAACCACCCTCTAAAACCTATTCAGGTAGGGAATTTTTGAAATAGAAAAAAAAATTGATTTTTCCAGACATAGGAGAAAATGTCGAAATTTTCAGCCATTTAGCTCCATTGGTGCAGCCTATACAGGTGATACATAGATATCCAACCAGACCAACCTGGAAACTGGAGAAACTTAAGTTGACCATTTTAGTGACAGTTTTGTTTGATATTTTTTTCAACAGTAAGAAATGACAAAGTATTGACAAAAAAAAAAGGAAGAACAGGTCTGGTTGGTCACTCAATAGAAACCATCATGTAACCAACATCTTTTGGTAGCATGCCCTGTAAAATATAATCAATAAAGAAATTGGAAAAAGGGGTGATCAATGGATAAGTAACTTCTCTCACCTTTTGTTGGGCAGAGATCACTAAAAAAAGTCTGAATTCATTAGAAAAAACTAGCAAACACAAACTAAGGGATCAATTTAGCATAAACTTACATTGTAAAGTAAACTCCCCTCTAGAGAAGTATTGTAGGGGTGTATTGATAAAACGAAAAGAACATTTTTTTTTCTTAACATAATAAGGAGTAAATATTTACATCTTTTAAGCCTCCGTATCTGCGGTCTGTACACATAATACATCCATACGTACAAACCAACTTAGAAACTGAAGAAACCAATGTTGATAGTTGAGTTGACAGTTTTGGTTGACTGTTTCTAATAATTATAAAAAAACAGTCAGTGGTAGGGTATGACATAAGCGTGCAATGTTTCCTGAAGATGCAGTGATCAATTTATCTAATTTTAAACCCTGGTCAGTGAAAAGAAAGAAAAAAAAACGAAAAATGGGAGACAAAAGATTCAGCAATCCGAGAGAGAAGGAAAATAAAGAACAGAGATAGAATAGGCCAGGGTAGTCACTCAATAGAAACTCGCATGTGAAGAACGTCTTTTGGCAGCACGCCCTGTTGGGTCGATCAATTAAAAAGATGGAAAAAGGGGGATCTATGAATAAGTTACTTCTCTCACTTTTTGTTGAGTAGAAACAGTCTGGATCTTTAAAAAACAAATCAACACAAACTTGGGGATCAATGCGGCATAAACTTACATTGAAGATTGAACCTGCCTCTAAAAACTTATTTAGAGGAGAGAATTTTCAAATACAAGAAAAATATTTTTTCTAGGCCTGATAAAGAACGAATGTTGAAAATTTCAGCTCTCTAGTTCCACTGGTACAGCCTATATACACCATACATGTATATAAAGCCAGCTAACCAGCCAAACCAGTTTAAAAAATGAAGAAACCTATGTTGATAGTTTAGGTGACAGTTTTGGTTGACTGCTTCAAATGATTGTGAAATAAATGTCAATGGTGAAGTACAACATTGGTGTGCAATGTTCCCTAAAGATGCAGCCATCATTCTAAAGTGCAAAGTGATCATTCTTATTTTGTGCTGTAATAAAATCTGAAACTGTCAACAAAAACTGACACCAAACATAGGTTTCTTCAGTTTTTAAGCTGGTCTGGTTTGCTGGCTATGAATGTATGTACCACATACAAATGGAGCTTGACAACTGGAAATTCAACAAAAAGAATCAAGCAAAGAATCACAATAGGATGGCAAGCCTTCGATAGAGCAAGATGAACCTTCAAGAACAAGAAAATCCTATTTGTCCAAAAAAGAAGAGTATACAACCAATGCATTCCCCCCACCCCCGTTAGCCATCTATAGAGCTGAAACATGGAACCTAACCAAGAGACTGACCCTCCGACTGAGAACTATGCAACATGCACATGGAAATAGCATGCTCAATATCACATGGAGAGATCACAAGACAGCGCAATATATCAAGGAGAAAACAGGAGTCAGAACCGTCATAGAATACAATAGAAAACTCAAATGGCAATGAGCTGGTTATTTTGAGAGAAAGTCAGACAACTGCTGGACATCACGGCTCACAACATGGATACTTGGAGATCATGTGTGAAACCGTGACTGGCAGAATATAGGATGACGAAATGGACTACTTCAGAAAGTATTGACTCCACAACGCCCATGATAGAGAGGTCTGGCGAATCTTGGGGAAAGTCTATTTCCAATGACAGATGATAAAAGACTACTGATGATGATGATGATGATGGTGGTGGTGGTGATGATGATGATGATGATGATGATGATGATGACGATGACGAATACCATGTCATCAAAAAACATTTTTTTGGTTTTTTTTTAAATTCCTTTTAAATTAAGTTGGTTTTCAGTGAGGGGTTAAATTCTCAATCTAAGTTTTTGCTAAATTGATCCCTTAATTTGTGTCCGGCAGTATTCATGTTGTTTTTGTTTTTTTTAAATTCAGGCCTTGTATTGATCGCAGCCCAACAGAACATAGCTTGTTCATTGATCAAGCCATTTTCCAATTTTTCAACACAGCATCCTATCCAAAGGCAATGGTCACATAACAGTTTTTATTGAGTGACTAACCAGACCTGTTTTTCTTTCTTTTTCTTTTTTTTTTCAATACAAATGACTTACAATTGTGCAGTTATCAATTTTTTTCTCTCATTTTATACCCTGGTCCATGAATAGAAAGAAGATGAAAAAGAGGGAGAAGAGAGATTCGCCAATCTGAGAAGGAAGGAAAATAAAGAATGAAAAAATAATAATAATAATTTGGTCTTCCCAAAAATTAATTTGAACAAATGAAATGGGTAAAAAGGTTTGGTAAGTCTCTTTGTTTATGTAAATCTTTATTTATGAGGGGAAAAAGTAATTTTTCTCTGGTTCTAAATTTTTATTAAAAGGGTAGTTTTACTTCTTTTTTTTTTTAATGCACTCTTAGGGACAGTCAGAATTAGCAGATCAGAAGTGTATGCAGAAGAAAAATTAAATTTCAATTCCTGAAGGCAGTTACCATTTTCAAGAGAAATAACTACGCAAGTATATTCATCATCATCATCATTAACATCAGCCTTTCCCATGATTCACAAGACCTCTCTATCATGGGCATCAGGGTACCATTTGAATTTATCTAGAACTTTATCGCATCATATATCCTTTTGACCACACTTTCTTATATGATATCTTGGTATCCATATTGTCAGTCATGATATCTAACTGTTGACTGCCATTCTTGCCATATGACCAGCCCATTGTCATTTGAGTTTTTTAATCGTTTCTATATCCCTGACTCTTGTTTTTTCTCTACTCTTTTTTCTACTGTGCTGTCTTACGATCACTCCAAGTGATGTTGAGCATGATCCTCTGTTGTATGCATTGCAGGGTTCTAAGTTTCAGGGTCAATCTTTTGCTTAGGTCCCATGTTTCAGCTCCATAGGTGACTGTTGGGTGGATGTATTGGTTGTATACTCATCTTCTTAGGACTAATGAGATTTTCTAATTCTTGAAGATTCAGTTTGCTCTACTATTCTTCTGAAGATTTGATGGGGATTTGTTGTCTTTGGTAGATGAGTTGGTCCAGTGATAACATCTAGATATAATGAATTCTTTTATTCAAATTGCTTACAGTTGTATGAGTCAATAGATGAAAAAAACGTGTTAATGTAATAAATTATTTCATTTTAACGACAATTTTCTTTCCAGATTGTCTTTTTGATACTATATATATATATATATATATATATATGTGTGTGTGTGTGTGTGTGTGTGTGTGTGTGTGTGTGTGTGTATGTATGTGTGTGTGTATAAATGTATATTGATGATATACATCAATTTTTATGATTAGTTCTTTCTTCAAGTAATTGATTATTCACTTTTAAATCCAGTAACTACCAAATGAATTTCAGATAGAGATTTATAACTATGAGATTATGTTTTATGCGCATATTATGTTTTTGTATTGTGGATGTGAAGC
The DNA here is from genome assembly GCA_963457665.1 of Thysanoteuthis rhombus. NCBI lineage: Eukaryota > Metazoa > Mollusca > Cephalopoda > Oegopsida > Thysanoteuthidae > Thysanoteuthis > Thysanoteuthis major. The sequence goes on along the minus strand of OY735219.1, from coordinate 39,091,056 downwards.
AATCCAACTGAATGCTGATGAAAGAACAATTGTTCAGTTCCACCCTGCCTTACATATATCAGCAACTATCCATTAAATGCGAGACATTTAAAGATTTAAAAAAACGCTTTCCTGAGAACTAACCATACCAGTCCCAAACCCTTCCTCTAACTACTCCTTCTTATTCAAGACAAGCCCAACACCCACAGAGACAGGAAACAAACAACCTCTGACACCGCCTGTTATAGACCCTTCTCATTTCAAACCAAACTTGATTCTCACCTACACAGATACAAACACCGCCCATCCCACTCTCTCTTCACAACCAAACAACACAGAAATATCCATATTTCTTTCCTCAAACATGTAAACAGCAAAATTTTCTGTGAACCACTACAAGTTTTTCTCTGGAAAAAGATGGCTGGTAACCGTCAAAATGCATCGAAACATACCCAAGAAACGATAAAAAATTTTGAGATGTAACACCTGCTTTCTCCTAAGTTTTTCTCTTCACCTTCCCATTGTCACTTTCATCGGCACAGATATCATGAAAAGAATTTTCTCTATTTCTCACGTACCTGACATACATGTAAAGTAAAGGGTGATTTTTAAATTAATTTCTCACTAAAATAATCACCAACTTTGTGCTGCTGCTCTCCTCATATTTTTCATCTATGTATAAGTTTTATTGAAAAATTTCATTATTTTATATTCATAAACCTTTATTAAAATGTCAAGTGTTTCACAACTCAGATAATATTAGAAACTGTCAACCAAAACTGTCAACATAGGTTTTTTCTTCAGTTTTTAAGTTAATCTGGCTGGCTGAATGGCTAGCTAGCTAGCTAGCTAGCTATGTATGTATCATGCATACAGCATGCACTAATAGAGCTAGAGGGCTGAAAATTTACTCCTTATCATGTTTAGAAAATCTTTTGAAAATTCACCTAATCTCCAAATAGTTTTTTAGTAGAGGGTTCAATTCACAATGCAATTTTATGCTAAATTGGTCTCCATAGTTTGTGTCTGGCAACGTTCACACCGTGTTTGTTTTTGGTTCTGACATTTTAGTCATCCAACAGGAGGTGAGAGAAGTTATCATCCATTGATCGCCCTTTTTTGTAATCATGTAATTGATCATCCTCAACATGGCATGCTGCCAAAACATTTTGGTCACTTGATGGTTTCCACTGAGTGACTAAACATACCTGTTTCATTATTTTACATTTATAAGCTTTATTGAAATGGCAGACTGATGCACCATTCTAATTATATCACTGTGATCTTTGGGACCGACCAAAACATTTTTTGATTGTTTTTTTTTCTTCTCCATTTCTTTCACTAATTTTTGTATCCGTCTAATGATTCCAAGACGGAGAAACAGGAAATTACAATTGTATTAATAGAAATTTCAAAAGCCTATTTTGGTCGGTATAGACCAGTTCTTCAGTCTTGCTTCGTGCAGATAAATCTTAGGAAGCAACTGTATCTTCTAAAGGTGTTAGATTGGATCCTTCCAAGAGCTTGTCTTGCATATCTTCTTCACTTATCGAATCCTTTTCACAAATAAGATGAATTCGCTTATGGTCATCGTAATCCTTTTTGTTGGTTTATAAATAACAGATTCAAAAAGAACTTCTAACAACAAAAGTTTACTTACAAACTCTCTACTATCTTCATTACATCAACCGACATGTGTGGCTTCTATCTCCTCCAAAATCAATATAGCATTCATTCCATTAAATGTAAATGATGTGACTGGCTTATCAGAAGTCTATAAGCGTTCTCCAGCCTATGCAGTGTAATGAGAATACTCACTTTTAACATCCGTCATTGGACATAGACCTTGGCCAAGATTAGCCAGACCTCTCAATCATGGATGTCAAGGTGGTATTATCTTCTGAATTGAAATCTTAACCCAATCATATTTTTTGCCAGCTGCAATTTCATATATGATCTCTGCAGATCCATGTCGTCATTTGTGATGTCCAGTGGTTGACTGATATTCTTGCAGGCCCATTTTCCTTTTTTTTGTTGAGGTCTAGTCAAAACTTGATAAATTCGACAAAAAAACAAATTTTCAATCTAAAAATGAATAAATGAATTTTGTCAGGTTAGTCACTCAATCAAAACCATCATATGACTAACTTCTTTTGGCAGCATGCAATGTTAGGGTGATGAATAAGAAAAAATTTGATGAAGGGATGATCAATGAATAAGTTACTTCTCCCTCCTTTTGTTTTTCAAACACTCCTGGGCAAAAAATAGGGACTTTGGCATGAACATATATTGTTGATTGAACCCCCCACACATACACACACACACACACACGCTCAAAACCTATTTAGGGGCTTGGATTTTCAAAAAACGAAAATACATTTTTTTTGTAGACATAATGAGTAAATGTTGAGATTTTCTGGTTCCATTGATGCAGTCTGTACACATGATACACAGCCAGCAAGCCAGACTGACTTGAAAACTGAAGAAAATTGACAGTTTTGGTGGATGGTTTCTAATAATTCCATCTGTTTTTTAAAACACTTTAAAGGTATATTTTGTGGAAATCCAATTGAAATTTGGTCTGTTATCTTCAAAGAAAGTCAGCCATAACCAGCAATGCAATATTGGAAAGCAGGACCATTTCAGCAGCTAGGTCTTGAGCAATCTGACGGATGACTCTAATCAAAGTGATATCTGACGGACGAAGTGGTTTCGATTACATTTATACAGACTGTTATGCTAACCAGGGTAGGGGCACTCTAGCATGGCGCTAAGAGCGGGTGTAATTAGGGGTTCACTAAATACGATTCGAAGGACCAAGAGAGAAATAGACATGAGAGATGGCGTAACACATGGTTAAGTAGAAGAGTAATCATGATATGGAGGCACTGGGAAGGAGAATTGTCAGCGATGGAGTTGAGAGCCAGGGGCACTCTTTCTATCCATCCCCATTGGGCCTTCTTTCAGACTTATGTAAATTTCATCAATCTCTCTTTTAGAGACCATCAACCAAAACTGTCACTGAAACTATGTACATGAGTTTCTTCAGTTTTCTAGTGAGGCTGGCTTGCTTGCTAAGTATTGTAAGCTCAGGCTACACCACAGGAACTCAGGTGCTGAAAATTTCAACTTCTTCTCCTTAATTGATCCCTCAGTTTGTGTCTGGTAGTGTCCAAACATGTTTTTGGAAATCTAGACTTTTTTTAGTGATCATGACCAAACAGAAGGCATAAGAAAAAGATTCATTGATCACCCCTTCTTTTCCCTTTTTTTACTTATCAGCCCAAACACAGCAATTGGCCAAAAGACTTTGGTCATGTCATGGTTTCAATTGAATGCTCAACCAGACCTGTTTTATTAAGATGGGGGCTCTACAGTCAATGTTGGTGCTTTTCACACTAAATTCAGCACATTTCTTCTTGTTTTGGCTGCATAGAAAAGTTTTCATATTTGGGCCATTTTTTGCATTTTTTATCCATTTTTATCACTTTTTTGGCATTTTTTTTACCACTTTTTGACAATCAAACTAGCATGAAAATAATTTTTGAGTTCACAACATCGTCTGCAGAACATCTATTGCATTATCCCCTATAAGTTTTAT
>OY735219.1:38379976-38484976 GCA_963457665.1 Thysanoteuthis rhombus | reverse complement strand
TACTCTGGTCCTTGCAACTAAGTTACTAAGACATAAAATAAAGCCGAGTATTGTGTAACTTGAAAATAAAAAGGAGACGATACACAGGAAAGAAAAGAGGAATGAAAAATTCAGAAACAAACATCCCTTCCCTATCTTATCACAAGGTCAACATACTCCATATCATCAGATATAGCAGACAGTATTTACCAGATGTAGATGGAAAAGCACCATAAAACATGCTAGCTTATTAACACTGCGCAGATTATTTGTATTTGTGGGTGTGGCTCATCAGTAGAGTTTAAGACAAGTAAGCCTGAGGTGCTGTTAATGCTTTCTCTACAGATGGTCACTATTACCTACAGTGACGTAGCTCGAGATTTGGGGTTGGGGGGTGGGGCCCTGAGAGTGGAGGTTCCCAGAGGAGCCTACTCGAACATTCAACATGAAAAAGGAAAATTTGCAATAAATAGATATAAACTATCACTTCATAGGTGTGAACAACTCGAAAGGCTGAATTATCATCTACGCAATTCAGGTATGTACAAATACATCCTTGTTACTGTATAAGGTCAATGTAGTAGGTAAACTATAATTTATAATGTCCCCCACCCCCCAACTTTTTGTAATTGGGAGGCCAATGGCCGGTTTCAGGGAGCCCCTCCCCTGATTATTTATAACCACCTAAATCTAGTTTCAATCATTAAAACCACAAAGAAAGTGAGTGATAAGAATGGGAGCAGATGGAGACAAAAAGCAGTTGGAACTAGTTCATTTCTTGTTCGCTCGAGCAAGTCACTAGTAAGTACTATTTATACAGAGTGAGTGTAGGGAAATTGGTAAAGAGTGGTGTGAGCAGGTGGCTAGGTTGGAGACTATTCGTGACAGTGATCATAGAAGGGAGAGATGACAGAAGAAGTCGGGGGGGGGGAGGTTAAGCCTAGGTAAAGAAACACCTGCACCCTCCTGCCACACTTCTATCTACCCCAGGTGAGCCACCACCCTTTGAGTATGCTTCTAGTCTCAAAGACATAGTGCCTAAAGCTCTCTTTGGGCTCAGCCCGGCCCTGCCTGGCTGCTTTCCAAATCATAGCAATGCCAAGAATCTCAAGTTGGTTTTGTTATCTAAGTGTTGCTGTACAAACTTCTTTACCCTTATCCTGAATAATCACAGATATTTTCTTACTAAGGTGGAAGTTGAGAGATGAGACTGGTTCTTTAACAAGTCATATTTGTAAGAAAATGGTGGGTTAATACCGGACTGAACTGGTTAGGCTTATGTTATAAAGAGTCCCTAATTTTTTTTTCAAACACACGGATATTACAACACATCCATTAAAAAAAAAAAAAACTGCATAGTAAGACATTTTTCATTTGTTATAAGGCCAGGTAATATGACAAATGCAATGTCTAATATTTCAGTGGTAGCATTTCTTTTTCATTTTTATTTTTATGCAGTGGTTATGACCTTCATATTTATTCCTCATGTACGTATCACTTGGATACCACACCCTCTTAATTACTTTATCAAAATAACTCCAATTAGTGATAATTGAATAAAGTTGTTAACCTTAAACACCTAGTTGTTCCTGAAAGTTGAAAGCAGTACTATAGAAACAGGGAGAGTGCAATATCACTTAATTGGAATCGATAGCTAGCAAGCATTCAGTGTGGGGCCCTTGAAAATGTTGGGGCCCAGCACATATACTATGTTTGTTACATTGTTAATCAGACACTGTGGCAGATGCAAGATTGAGTATATGAGCAGGCATCTAGACCTCAGCTGTTCTAAAGTATTCTATGTGCAGATATTAAATACAGCAAACTGGTTGGAAGAATTTCATGATAGGGCAAGGATAATGATTTCCAAAGAATTATGCAAGTACCTCAGGTTCAATCCTGTATACAAATGGTATGAGAACAAATCAGAAGTTGTTGTTGAGAATACAAAAAAAATGAATGACCTTCCCTGAAAGCAATAATAATTGTGGAATATGAAGGTGATGAGTATACTCATAACGATTGAAGTACTGGACTGGGTATATTTCGTGAGACCTTCGCTAAGATAATGAAGAAGTGAAGAGCGATTGAGACTATTCAGACAACAACAAAATGTTGTGGATACTGAGGAGAGTGCGGAAGGTTTTCAGGAGACTGCCGTCATTTACTTCCCAGTGATGGCTGCCTGAAAATTCCGGTGTAAAGATACAAATAATCACAAATCAGTAACTTTATATTTCAACGCATAAGATAACACTTGAAGCATCCAAAACAACAAATGTGGTCGTTCTACAGACCAGATACAGAAACAGTGTCTGAATAACAAGCTGAAATCATGAAATTCGGTCTGTAATTAAGGTCACGTCTTATCTGAAGGTCGCTTTACCTACCAAAATAAACATTATTCTTTGCTTACGGAAGTTTGGAAAGAGCCCCATTGCCCCCTCTCCACCAATCAAAGGGCAACAAAATTACAAATGAACACAAGTTAAACTCAGCATCACAGTCAATAATCGAACAACCGTAGAGTAAAAATTTGAAGTAATGTTGAAAAATTCCATCAAAGAATAAATATGGTCAGGATAATTACTATTTATGACATCACTGGCATTTTCCACTCGAAAACATCTAAAATAGAGTAAAAAAAAAAACCAAAAAAAAAAAACCCATAACATTAAGATTCTTCAGAATCTAGATGTTATTAATGAACCTGTCAGAATAAGGCCCCAAAAAAGGTTAAAAAACCCCCCCCAAAACAACAGCATTTTTAGAAAGGGTCTAGAGGAGTACTGATGGCAATTTTCAAGTCTGTAGACAAAACAGTATGGCCAGGTATACTAAGACATGCAAACATGTCAGACTAAGGAACAAAAAAGGTCAAAAGAGCACTGAAACAAACAAACAAGTAACCATCCAACCAGACACAAACAAACAAACATACACACTTATAGAAAAGGATAAAACCCTTCCCCATCTTTGATGGCTATGGTAATTCAATTTAGTACATCAAGTCAGTTCAGAGGTCACAATAAAAATTTGTTTCTCATTATTATATCATTCTTTCTTACCATTCAATTTTTTCAAATAATCATATTTTGATTTTTCAATCAGACTTTCATGAACAATCTTTATTTAACAAATGATTCTATTGTTGTTCTGTGCATTTGAACAGATCCCAGTCTTTTTCCACATATACAAAACATTTAAGAATCTAGAATCATCCGTTACTCAAGACGTGGGTGGTCAGTTGAAAAATTAACATAGAATCTTTTACATACTGGTACCATTCTTATCTTGTTAGTAAAGCAATGTTCTTATGAATCAGTCACACATATACATACAGAATACTGTGTATTGCTGTACAAATTAATGTAACTAAACATAAGCTGAAAAAACAAAAACACATTAAGACCTTGAATAGTGCAATTTTGAACAGTATGGAAAATCTTGGAATGAATCATCTACACTATTCAAAGTATAACTGTCCCAGTTTACCCATGTCATAAAAAAAATGATGGCATATTCAAGACAGATGAATACACATAGCATTTTATGTACATAGATAATAGTTTTAATTGGAGTAAGCTTGGACAATAGTGTTCCGTAATACGCAAATAGATATTTATTATTTTTTGTTTCTGTTTCATTACTTTTTCGTTAAATTCATTAACAGCATGGAAAATGAACTGGACGGGTGAAGTTCAAACCGAGATTGAGACTGGCACTAATGCCCTTGCGAAAGGCATGAATCCAGCTCCACTCTCAAGCTATGAGTAAAATAGCATATGGTGAAGTGAGCAATACCAATTCTGGTGCTTGTCACCTCTAAATCTATTTAAACTAGTAATAAAAACCTTGGAAAACCCCGAGAAGAGAAGAAATATCCTGGGCAGAGACGGTGGTTACAGTGGCCACTTGCTAATTCACAATTATCAATTCAGCATTTTTCCGCTGTCGTCAGGAATTCTATTTTACTATGAAGTGATAGCCTACTTAATAATAATACATAGGATTTGTGTCCTTTAACGTGACAGGACTAATAAATAAGTATACATGGCATATCATTATAGTAGAATATATATATATATATATATATATATATATATATATATATATATATATATATATATAGACACTCAATTATTAATTATTATAATAATCAATGCTCCCTTCTTCAGGGTTGAGCACTCTTCAAGTAGGGCAACTCATTCATTATAAGCTATATAGCAATGCTCTTCCAACTCTGGAATGGAGCACTCTGGTGGATGGGGAATTGTGCTTAAGTAAATGTATCGCTTAAATTCGGTCTTACTAACCGTCCAGTTCTGCATAGGGCTGGGTAAAATGCCAGCCTCTGGGTCTGAAGCAGAGGTTTCTATCCTACCTTGTGGTACTGGATGGGATATTGGATAGTCTATAGCCACACTAAAGAGTTGTAATACAATGAAACAGCTGTTCGTGGATGACTCAATTATTAATTATTATAATGTATGTGTGTGTGTATATATATATATATATATATATATATATATATATATATATATATATATATATATATATGTATATATATGATAGATAGAACTACCAACTTTGGAATGTTTTTAAAACATACTGATGATGTTGATACAAAAAAACAATGTATATTTGAATATAACTCAACTGTTTCAAGCTCATCACACATCGGATATTGTATTACTGATTTGTACTTAGGTGAGTATATATATATATATATATATATATATATATATATATATATATGTGTGTGTGTGTGTGTGTATATATATATATATATATATATATATATATATATATATATATATATATATACACACACACATATTGTAGATATTCAGCTGAAGAATTTATTCTCTAATTAGTCCAGTGTATAATTATGGTTAGTGAAAGCTTGAACTACGAAGTATGTTATTTTTTTAAAAGTTCCACATACTTGTAAAATCTTATATTCTGGTTTACCCCACCAACACATACATAGACGAATGATTTCAAAAACAAATGGCAAACCAACTTTCCTTTAGCAAAGAAGTTCTGTACCATCTTCTACACAGTAATCTTTTTCAGAAATATTCATAGTGCAAGGGAAATAATTCAGAGAATAGCAAAAATATTCTGATGAACATTTTCAAAAATCTTCGTCTCTGTTTAACTCTATGGTATTCACAGGGAATTAGGAAAGTCTATTCGAAGACTTCTCTGTAATACACGAGATGTTTTAGTATTCAAGAAGTACTGTACTTAATGGCATATAAGATAGCAGATCCCATTCTTATTCCTGCAGGGAATATTCAAGAATAAAAAAAAAACACAAAAAAAAAACGCATTTCCCAGAATCTTTTTCCATTCATCACCCAGTTTTCCACTCCTCCTTAAGTTCTGGCTAATGTTTGGCTGGATAACGATAGTAACGTTCAATTTTGGGGCCATTGGGGCGGGGTGTTCTTACATGCTTTCAAATACGATACAATTCAATTGTTTATGACACTTCTTAGCAGATAAGATTAAAACTGGCCCAGTCTGTATAAATCTCATCTAAAAAATTAATACAATGTGTAGAAAATACTTCGATTGAGTTTTGTACAATAACTGGTTGTAAAAAATAATTAGCTCATGCTTTATTGTATAATGGATAACGTCATATATGACATGATTGTTATACCATTATTTTCATTTAGTATGTTGATAAGAAACTGTCAACATAGTTCTCTTCAGTTTCAAGTTGGTCTTGCTGTATATGTATGTATCATGCATACAGGCCACACCAATGGAACTAAAGGGCTGAAAATTTAAATATTTGTTCTAAATCCCTTCCACTAAATAGATTTTTAGTGGAGGTTCAAATCGCAAAGTAAGCTTTTGCTAAATTGGTTGCTTAGTTTGTGCCCGGCACCAATGTTTTTTTAAAATTTTGACTCTTCTGGTGATCACTGTCTAATAAAAGGTGGGAGAAATAACTTATTCATTGATCCCTCTTCTTCCAATTTTCTAATTGATCATCCCCAACACAGCAAACTACCAAAAGATGTTGGTCTCATGACAGTTTCTGTTGAGTGACTAATCAGACATGCCATTACTTACATTCAGAATGTTAATTATAATATACATTATGACACCATCTAAAATACTGATAATTAGCATGGCCTTGGGATCCAAATAATAGTTTTTTTTTGTTTTCACTGAAATAGAAATGGGTTTTTCTTTAATTTTCTCTGCCACTGTTTTACCCAGAGTTAATGTCAATACACACAATTCTCTGATTCTTACATACACACACATGTGTAAGTAAATTATACGTGGGTACATCAGTAAGTCCGTAGCCTGATACTTAAAAACAAAAAAGCATGTATTTCACAGGACAAATATTCATCTTTTAAGATGGTCAATATACTAAATGGTCAATATACTAAATCCAATGCTTCAACATTTATGTCATCGAGTGAACATTATACAGCGAAAATTTTAAAAATCTTCCATAATAACTTTTTCGCCAAAACTCACTCTCGATACTTTAGACAAGATATCTACCATCTTTTAATTTCCTCCAACAATGATGTACCAATTCCAAGTGGTTGGGCCAACTTTTGGGTGTGTCTACATAAGAAAGATATACAATTTCTTATTCACCATTTTGAATTTTTAGATTACAATGAATTCCAGTCTTTAGTGAATTCTCTTAATGGAAAAAAAAAAGAAGCGATCTTTCAATTCCCAGTTAAACTGGAAAGGTACCTAGAACAGTTCTTAGTGGACAAGTATATCCAGGGGAGATGGAATTATGGAGTTGCCTGAAACAGAGCAAAGGATAATGGAATAAAAACGGCTAAAAAGACCAAAACGAGAAGCCATAAGTTCAACGATGCATCCACCCTCTGAGGTAGTGGACGAAGGAGAAAGAAGAGCAAATACTTTTTCTCTGAGTCCATTGATTCTCACACTTGTAAAAAAAATTGTCTGTCCAACTGCTATGTGACCTATAGATAAGATTATTAAACATGAAGAAATTTAGCCTTTTAAGGTCGTGTAGATCCATGTTTATGCTATTGCAATGTGAAATTATTCAGTGAGTCTCCATGAAGTCATCAAAAGAAGAAAAAATAAAGCGAAAAATCACACATGTTTGGCAAGCTTTCGGCAAAACAAGCTCGATTTTATAAAAACAAGAAAATCCGATTAATCCTAAAAAGAAGGGTATACAACTAATGTATCCTACCGATGGTCATATATGGAGCTGAAACACAGAACCTAACAAAAAGATTGACCCTCAAATGGAGAACTACGTAACCTGCTCATGCGAGAACCATGCTCAATCTCACATGGAGGGACCATAAGACAGCACAGAACTTCAGAAAAAAGACAGGAGTCTGAGACATTGTGAAAACAGTTAGAAAACTCAAATGGCAAGGGGCAGGACATGTTGCAAGAATAGCAGAAAACTGCTAGACATTACGCCTGACAATATGAATCCCAGAGATCAAGTGCGAAGCTGTGTATGACAGAAAATAAGATGGTGTGACAAGCTAGATAAATTCAAGAAGTATTAGATTTGTAATGCCCAAGATAGAGAGGTCTGGCGAATCTTGGGGAAGGTCAATGTCCAACGATGGACGCTAACAGATCGATTGTTAAAAAAAAAATGTAAATGGCAATTTGGGGCATTTTTAAAAATACAGACCTCGGACACTCTATCATAGCTGTCGATTAAAAAAAAATATTGATCAGATGTTCTTTTAATGACATCACACCTCTTCTGATAATAATAACACCAGGTAAATAAAACACAAAATTCCCTTCTTTCGTCTTTCTATTGTTTAACGTAATCAGGACCAAGCGACCGACCGAAACGTGCATTATGGAGATGCATGAAAATGGTAGGAATCATATGAAGAAAAATTATTTTCCAATTATTTGGAATTAAAATTTTCTTCTAAATTCATCCTTTAATAAATGAGTATCGGAAATTTTATTAGAATCGAATAGTATGCTGGTATCTGTAAGATTTTAATATAGCTTTAAATTACGTCCACATGCATACCTAAAAAAAAGCAATATTCAGGAATGATACGAGGTATACAATGAAAAAGTCAAGAAAAGTTGAGTCCCTTGCACTCGGCTTCAAAAAAACATTCAAAAGAGGCACAAAATAAAAGCTTCCGAATTCTGGATAGTCATTAATCTATTTCTACGAAATAAAGACTTTTGAATTCATTTGATTGTTTACTATTTTAAATGACTGTATCTAAAAATATTAGCAGTTCGTTGCATTATGACCTAACCCTTTACATGCAGAAGTGAACGAAAAAAAAAATGGAGGTTCTTCCAGTCACAGGGGGTACGTTGTGTGGATGGTGTAACGGTTATCAACACGGAAAACTAGATCGGTGAAAAGGGTTCGAATTCCAGTCGGGTCTGTTTATAATCATTGTGCATTAATACCCTGCCCTAATGATATGAAAAATGTGTTATTCGTTGTTTCAGTAATCACAAATTCAATACAAAAATGCATACGCTCATTAGCAATAACTTATAAGAATAATACCGCATATGGAAAGAATTGAATGTTTTAAGAAGAGGAAAGTTGCTCAGAAAAGTCGCAGAAATGTTTTTGTAATAATTTTTCATCAACGAGAATTAAACAAATGGTGATCCTCGATACAAATAAGAAAATTATACGGCTCTGATTCTAATTCATTAAAAAGTTTACTGTTAATATTTTATTGAGAACTGAAGAGAAAAGCGTAATGTAATAGCATGACTACGCGGTTACTAATTTCTTTTATTTATTAAAATCATTGGCACGTATTGTCCGTACAGCTTATTTATTGAAACACAATGAACTCCAGGTCAAGTTATCACTTGAGAAGGCAACGGAGAATCAATGTACCAATTGAAATGTATCAGTGGATTTAGAAGTTCATGTAACAAATCGTGTTCACTAGCTTATTGTATGGGATGACTGCAAGACCATACCCGGGGGGACACACCTGGCAACTTGAGCGTTCACAAAAAGGGCCCTTACGTTCAATCGTAAGAATCGAATGGCAGAAGGAGGATGAGGGTCACCAACGTGGAAGTTGTGGATAGAGCCAGCCTCAGATGAGAGGCTATGATCTTGAAAGTCCAGCTCCAGTGTGCACAGGTCATGGGATTCGCATGGACAGCAGCTCACGTATACCCCGCTTTGTCCTCTATGGAGTCCCGGCCCAGAGACACAAATACATTAACGAATGCATTGAGATCAACCAAAAGTACCGCAACACACGACCCTGGTTTATGAGCTGGAGTCTCAGCCGAATGGCGCAGACAGCGTTACATACATGCATGATTGCATATGAACTCTGGGGGATTTATATTGTGAGACATGGTGTCCAGCGGTTGTCTTGCCATTTGAAAATTTTCAACAGTTTTAATGATGTCTCGGACTTCTGTCTTTTCTCTAATATACTGTCTTGTGGTCCCTCCATGTGAGGTTTAACATAATCCTCGGATGTGCACGTTGCATGGTTCTTAGTTTGAGGGTCAATCTTTCGGTCAGGTTCCATGTTTCAGCTCTATATGTGATTATGGGTAGGAAACACTGGTTGTATACCCCTCTTTTTAGGACTAGTGGGATTTTCTTGAGCTTTTGAAAGTTGAAGATTCGTTTTCGATTTTGATCGTTGTGTCTTTCTCCTCAATAGACATGTACATAAGATTAGTTTTGCTGAACTTCGTGTGGAGGTCAAGTTTCTCGCTTTCTTCATTTAGATGGTCAAACATTATTTAGAGATCACGAGGGTTCTTAGCGAAGAGAACGATGTTGTCACCAAATCTGAGGTTACTTGAGTATTCGCCGTCTATTTTGATTCCTTTGTGTTCCCAATCTAGATTTTGGAAGATTATCTCAAGGCAGGCTGTGAAGAGTTTGGGTGAGCTGGTATCATCTTGTCTCACTCCTTTTTTTAGTTGAAAGGGCTCAGAGTCTTTATGCTGCCTAATGAAGGAACTACTGTGTCGGTAGGTATGTGGTAGTACTCTCACATACACAGGGTCTACACCTTGTACAACTGCGTCAACGGCTTCAGGGATTTCCAGAGTCGAAGACCTTTTTAAAGTCAACAAATGTTACAGCGACTTGCATTCTATATTTTACTGCTTTCTCTTTTAGTTGGTTTACTGAATGGAGATGGTTGAGTGGCTTTTTCTGGGGCCAGCTTGTTCCCGTGTTTGGTTTTCATATAGCGTTTTGGTGATCACTTTGGGGAAAAGTTTACCTTTCGGGATTCCTTTTTTGTATAACAGCATTATGATTGCGGTGTTCCATTCTTTTGAGACTTTACTTTGTTTGAAGTAATGACTTTTCCAGCTTTTTGAGTAGGTCGATGGTGACGTTATTGGGTCTAGGAGCCTTTCCTTTCTTTGTGCGTTTGATGGCTTGCTGCACCCCCAAGATAAATTTCTCGAATAAATTCTGGAGAATCCTCGAATTGTTTAGTCTCGGCTGATGTTTCCTGTTCATTTTTCTGCGTCCTTTGTTTTGTGCAATAGAGTTTTTTTCCATGTGAAATGCCCGGACACGTTACATCCATGCCCACCACACTAATGCAGTCACTGTCTGAGAGCATGTAAGACTTGAGCATCGGACTTGTCAGCTACATTCGGGTTCACAGATGACAGCACCGCCTCGGATATCACCGGAACCAATGTCAACCGAACCAACAATTATTAGAAATTTATAATTTTAACGAATAAATGAATAACCGCCAAAAATTTTTTCAAAACCAATTGGAAATTCGGATCATGCAGGAATTCCAGCCATTGTGATCTTTCCCGTTTCAAAATGGCCGCCACCATAGCCGTAGAATGACAGGCGCCGATGGTGAATTCAAAATCAAAGAAACAGACGACAAGAAATAACTCAAACCCTAAAAAAAAACACTAATCCTGCGGATGGAACGGCGACCATTTCGAAACGGGAAAAGTTACTAGAGCCCTTTAGTTTGTTTTTTTTTTATAAAAATGTTTTGAATCTGCGATTGTTTAAAAAAAAAGTTCTTGTCTAACATGGTTCCATGTTTTTTAAAATCATTATCAGATTAATTTTAAAGGGGAACCCTGGCTTCAACCGGGTCACGAACCCCAAACTCAGGCACCGGTGGGAAATATGCAACTATCTCAGCCACAGGGTACTTCAGGTATTCAAAGTGAGTATAGGATCGAACTCACAATGGTCTGCAAGACGAGCTTACTAACGACGGCTCAACGCGCTAGAAATTTTAATCGTAGCCAAGTCTGGCAAAAGATATAATGAGGATCGATATCACTATATAAGTGATTAGCGTAATGGGTAACCTGGAAGATCTGCTTTTTTTGTCGCAATCAATCAATCTTTCACAAATTCTCATCAATAGCATCCTTCTTGTGGTAGTCCCAGAAATTCAAACTGAAACTAGGAGAGACAGTCAACCAAAACTGTCAACATAAGTTTCTTTAGTTTTCAAGTCACTCTGGCTTGCTGGCCCATGCGTACAGGCCGCGCCAATGGATCTAGAGGACTATAAATTTCAACATTTATTCTTTATTTTGTCAAGAAAAAACATTTTTGTTTAGTTTTTTTCAACTCCCCCATAAGTTTTCAGAAGGGATTCACTATACAATCCAAGATTATGCTAGATTGGCCCTTCAGTTTGTATCCAGCATCTTTTACTTTTGTCTTTTTGTTGTTAAAAATTTGTGATCACTGCCCAAGCAAAGAGTAGAGAGAAGAAACTTAATAATTGATCATCCCTAACACGGCATCCAGACCTACTTTAATCATTTGAGTTATTCAAGGGAGCAGTCACAAAAATGCAATCTCTACCTCGTAGACGGATGCATTTTTTTGATAAGAAACTATTACTCTTTTTAATAACCGTTATACGCACTGGTGGCACTTGAAGGTTTTCTTTCCATTCTTCGAAGAGAACGAAATAAACTTTTACAAATTTATAACCCAGTACGCTTAGATTATTATTGATAGTCAAACCATTGGTAAGTTCAGAAATTAAAAGCAGACACAAGTAGCATTTATCATCTGGAAAAGTGATTCCCAAATAGTGAGTTGCCGACTCATAACATATTTCCACACTTTTGACTCCCAAAACAGAAAAAAAATAGCCCCAAGAAAAAACAAAACAAAAAATGACAAAAAAAAAGCACTAAAACAGAAAAAATGCCACAAATGGCCAAAATGTTAAATCACGCACGCGCTGATTTGGAGGTTTTTGCAATGCCAAAATAAGAGATGCGTAAAGTTCAGCGCAAAAGGCGCTATCTCGGCATCACACCTCAAAACTGGAAGATATCACCCCGCCCCCATAGGAGCGCCAAAAAATATGAAAAATTAATTTGATAACATTGGACCCATCCTTCACATGATCAATTAATGTAAAAATAAATTAAGTACTTCTGAACACTTTTGTACACTTATATTTTTGTTCAGTTTAAAAAAAAAACAACCAAAAAACATTGCACTATAATAATGCGCTTGGCATGAAAAATTGAAAAAAAAAATCTAAATTGAAAAATATCGAAATGTGATTTTCAATGAATCACATCTGACCGATTTTACGGGAGGACGCTGATGAAATGGCCAATTTTTGACGTGTTTTGGTCATTTTTAGCCATTTACACCTAATTTTTTTTCAAAACACTGGCTCTAAAGGGAGGGGGCGGAAAAGTTTGGGGAAACACTGGATTTAGAACAATGAAATGAATTGTACTTCAGTTTGGTCTAACTGTTCAGGCCAATTCTAAAAATAAACTTTTTGGTCAGTTGAACCAAAAATAGGAATTGGGCGGGATATCCGAATTATTTGTTATTCAAAGCATATTTGTTTTACTACCTTTCTTTCCCTAGATATTTGACAGTGCCATAAAACAGTATAATTCTCCCAGAACACTACTTAAAAAACATTTTTCCAATTTAATTCAGAGTCATTTTGGAAATATACCTTATTCAAAACTCTTGAGATCTCTAATCTTTGTCTCGAGGGCATGAAAATATTTGCGCTATGTCAGTACTGCTATAACGGTAAATGAACAAGTCTGGAAAAATGTCTCGGTAAATAACTAATTTTTAATTTCCTCATTCTCAAATTTAAAAAAAAATTATCAAGTAATTATTAGATCACGGAAAATTAATTATCTTTCTAATAACATGAACTTTGGTCTTTGACGAAGGTAGAATGGAATATAGCCGAACTGATACATCAGGTTTTCGTTTCGGAAAAAAAAACACGTATAAAAGAAATTTTCAGCCTTAAGAGGGTTACCATTCCGAATCATAATCCTTACAGTTCTTCTGGGTTAGGGACCCATAAAAAATCATTGAATTATCGAAAACTTTTTAAAGAAAACCAGGTATAAAGATGAGGTTCAAGAGAACAGTTCACTCATTTTCTTTAAATTCTTCAATTTCTCGAAAGCCCCCAAATACAATAATTTAAAAATAATAAAAACAGTTCAAAATTACGAAATATAGAAATAAATAAATAGAAGGGTTTGATAAGTTCCATTTTATTTTATTCTATTATTCGCATTTGTAATCAATAGAGCCAGTAGCATGCACATTTTTAAAAAATACAATATAATGGTAAAACCGAGAGAAGAAAATAATCAAGGAACGGCCAACGGTAATTTCGATTAGAAATGAAACCTTCAATTGATATTTAATTGTATATTCTTAGAAAACTAATAACTGCTGGGGGGAAAAGATACGTCGCTTTGTAGAAAAATACAAAATAAACAGACTCAGATTATAAACAATAAAGCTGGAAAGGATCCATAAATTGTGGGATGAATGAATCGAATGTAATGTGATATGAGATGGGTATCAAGTTAAACGTGAACTTTTTTTTTGCTTAAGGCTAATTGTTTTAATTTAAAAACAAGTTAAGAAGAGAATCATGTAGAAGAAAAATATTCATACAATAACTTCGAACAAGTCCTACCGTTATCAAAACAGTCCGGGGCGCGCCAAACATCGTGATCCGGTTTCTTCGGATATTACTGGAAAAATAAAAGGGCACTTGTCCGGCCACTGGAGCAGTTCAACCTGACAACAATCATTTTTTAGTTAGGAGACATTTTTCTTGTTATCTCCCCTGTTCTCTATGGAGTTATTTCCCTTTGCACAGTTTATTGCGAACTGGAGGAATGACTTATGTGGAAGAGAGAAGTGCGCTTGGCTCGGAGTTTCGATCCTGAAGATAAGCTCTTGACAGCAATTTTTTGTACACAGCTATGGCTTCTAAACAAAGCAAAGAGCACTCCTAGAAAAAGAGTCAGTCGAAACCTATAAAACACATGGAGCTTTCAATGTACAGATATTCTTCTCTACACTATATGCTAAATGAAATGTACATCCTATCATTCATATATATATATATATATATATATATATACATATACATATATATATGATATATATATATATATATATATATATATATATATATATATATATACATATACATATATATCATATATATGTAAATATATATATATATATATATATATACATATATATATATATATATATATATATGATATATATATATATATATATGATATATGTATATCATATATATATATATATATATATATATATATATATATATATATATATATATATATATATATATATATATATATATATATATATATGATATACATATATCATATATATATATATGTATATCATATATATATATATATATCATATATATATATAATATATATATGTATATAATACATATATCATATATATGTATACATATATAATATATATATCATATATATATATATATATATCATATATATATATATATATATATATATCATATATATATACATATATATCATATATATATATATATATATATCGATAATATATATATATATCATATATATATATATATCATATATATGTATATATCATATATATATATATCATATATATATATATATCATATATATGTATATATATATATATCATATATATATATATATATATCATATATATATATCATATATATATATATATATATATCATAAATATATATACATATATATATATATCATATATATATATATATATATATATATATATATATATATATATATATCATATATATATATATATATATATATATATATATATATATATATATATATATATACCATATATGTATATATTCTTGCATTCCAAAGGAAATCATGATTCCCCATCACTCACGTATGCTGTGTTTGGGGTGATCAATTAAGAAGTTGTAAGAAGGAGTGATCAATGAATAAGTTTCTTCTCTCACTTTTTGTTGGGCAGTTGTCACTAAAAATGGTCAGAATTTTTATAAAACAAACGGGTACAAATTAGTGACTAATTTAGCAGAAACTTACAATGCATATTGAATCCCCCTACTAAGAAAAGGGATTTTCAAAAAAACAAAAAACCTTTTTCTAACTCACTGAGAGGAGTATGTGTGCAAATTTTTTACTTTGAATAGCAAGGGCTGGGCAACGTCTGGATAGATCAATAGATAAATAGGTAGATACATATAAATGTCAGAACAAATGAATGACCAAAACCCAGCAACAGTGGTTAAACCAGTTTATAGTGGTTAACACTGATTAATATGTAAATATATCTGTGAATATATACATTATTGAGAAATGTATTCATGATCCGTCAGAAATAATCATGAATGCATTGTAATATTTTGAAACTCTATTAGAGATTATCTTCTGTTATTACAGGATGAATGTATCATTTGGTCTAGACAGTGCAAATAGAATAAACAATTGAAGAAAATAGGGCTGCATGAGTACACGACAAGGTACGATTTAAAAACACTTGGTTTCTTCAAAAAAGTACTTTTTGGAATCTCCATAGTCATTTTGGGACCAATAATGTCCAAGTATTGTGTTGTCTTTTTTCAAAGATGGTTTTAAATAAAAGATCTATTTTTTTTAGATAATCATTTCTGGTACATGCACGGGCTGCAGTGATTCATTCATGTGAGGTGTGGATATTATGCGCTTTTCTTATTTTTTGTTTTCACTGAATTATATTAAAATAAATGAATAAATATAGTCTTTCTTGGCCTGTCAGAATGGAAGTTAGAAATAGTTTTTTATCATAATTATAACTATGATGAAATAGGTCTGGTTAGTCACTCAATAGAAACTGAAACATAACAATTGAGTAATTAGAATTAATACTAACAAAGAAAGCATAAATAAACAAGAATGCAATTGACAATGGCCTCTTAATTGTAGAAAATAGCAATGCGCAAAAATGTAAGAACATCAAAAAATATATCATGAAAGAAATGAAAAAATGAACTTAAAAGTTGAAATCAAGTTTAATGTCAAAATTCCACACCTCTTAGATGTTACTTTTAATTCAAATAATAACATCTATGAACCATATAGAAAACAGAACTCTGTGATTGAGTACATCAACATTAGCTCTAACCACCAAAACAAAATCATCAAAAAGATTCCCAAATCTATAAAAACCAAACTGATACACAATTCCTCAAATGAAATAATATTTAACAAAGCTGGAAATGACTACACTAAAGCCCTAAAGAATAGCTGTCTCATTAAAACAAACTTTAAATACGATAAAAAAGTGAAATACAATAGCGAAAAAACAGAGCAACAACAAAAAATAGAGGTAGAAAAATCATCTGATATACACTAGTGTTTAACCTACAAGTAAAAACTAACTTAGGTAAAACATTCATCCTATTAATAGGAAAACATTTCACCCTGAGCAACCCACTAAATCAGAAAATAACAATTGAGTAATTAGAATTAATAGTAACAAAGAAAACATAAATAAACAAGACTGCAATTGTACAAACAAAAATAGTTGCCCTCAGCATAATAGATGTCTCAAATCAAATATAGTATACCAAGCCGAAATATCAACCAAAGAGAAACCCCTTGAACCAAAATGGAAAGTATCAAAACAAACCCACTTATGCCTAAATAATAAAATTTGAAATACTTAGTTTTACCAAAAAAAAAAACAAAAAAAACATAAAACAGATTTATCAAAGAGGAAAAATGAAATAGTGATAAAATGCCGGCACTAGTCAAAATTTTTATTAACAAACATAACTCAATAACCCACATATAGATACACCAACAATAACTAACATAGATATTTTATTCGCAAAGCCATCTCCAAAAACTACCTAATCAACATGATTATCTTAGACAAGAGGAAGTGCACCAAAACTCAATATAACCACACAACCCACAATGATGATATAAAAGGGATCCTAGCATGGAGAAATAAATCTGAGATATCTGAGTAAAAATATAACATTCCCATAAAGAACACACAGAACCAGCAACCACTTACTGATAACACCAACACACATACCATACCCCCAGGCATATAAGTTATAACAACCAGCAAAAAAACATACAAACTGCAAATCTGACTAACCAAAAAACAAAAAGAAAATTCCTTCTACTTAGTAACACTTACAAGAAGTTTCCCCAAATTTCCCAAACAGGAATCTAAAATATTCCTTATCATTTTCCTGAAGAAGCCCAGGCTGGGCAGAAACATAAACGTGTTTATGTAGCAAATCCCCATTCAATTATATGTATGTATATATGTATATATATATAATTAATGCTCCTCTATTCAGGGTTAAGCACTCTATAAGTGGGGTAACTCATTCATTATAAGCTTATGCAATGCTCTTCCATAGGAATAGAGCACTCTGGTGGATGGGGAATTTATCCATAAATAAATATATCGCTTAAATTCGGCCCTACTGACCGTCCAGTTCCGTAGCTCAGAGGTAGGATATCAATCTCCGGGTCTGAAGCGAAGGTTTCAATCCTGCCTCGTGGTACTGGATGGGATAATGGAAAGTCAATAGCCACACTGAAGAGATGTGATACATCGAAAGAGCTGTCTGTGGATGACACAATATATATATATATATATATATATATATATATATATATATATATATATATATATATATATATATATATATCCCACCACTTACATATAATTCCACCCCGTGGAGATTTTCCTCTGTCTTTATTTTCTGATCACACTGAAAATGTAAGGTGAATCCTAGGAAATATGCATTCACCCAACTTGCAGTTTTCTTTATTCATGAATTTCAAATATGTATATATATATATGTGAATGTGTGTGTGCTTTATTTCAGTATATATACATATATATATATATATATATATATATATATATATATATAATTATGAATTGCATTACATTATATATAAACTTATTTGAAATCATCTCTCGTCATTACACAGTTAATGTATCACTCACCTAGACAACATAAATAAAATAAACAAATAAAATAAATGGGGCTGCTGCAGGAATCAAACCTGTGACTGATAAGGTAGCACTTCAACATAGTGATGCTATTACCATTGAGCTAAACAGTCACCGGTAATGCAAAGGCCCAAATAACTGTTTTCACACCCAAATCTCATATCATTTATTCTCTGTCTATTCACTTCTTTTAATGTGACAGTTATGTATTAGGGAAATTTCTATGTGTGAAATTGGTGCGTAAACAGTTATTTGGGCCTCGGCATGTAAAACCTGTGATGTATTAATCACAAAAACAGAATATAAATCAAATGTGAGAAATAAAATATATCTGTCATAAATCACATTGATAATAATCTATCATGTAAGTCTCGAAATCTGATCTACATGTTATAGTGTAAAAATTGTAACTTACAATATGTGGGTGAAATGGCTATCCCCCTAAACAAACGTATATTTATAAACAAAACTTGTTATAAGGGATGTCAAACTCTGAACACCGCACATTGATAGCAATCAAAAAACAATTGATTTGCAAGACATGACATTGAAGATGCTTTAGGACTAAATAAATTTCAACATTAACGTTCAACAACATCTTGAAAGCATAAAAGCGTGAAGTCTCCAAGACTATAAATATATGTGTGTATGTGTATTTATAAACTTGAAAGTGGTAAGCATTTTACTTACCCTCATGTCTATTCATGAATGATCCCTGTACGAGAATGCTTAGAGATTCTGAGATTTATCAGTGAATATGAACTTGATCTCAAGGAGGTGCTCTATTAGGTGAGACAGCAGGTGGAAACTAAAAAAGATCCACTGCACTTTAGATTTGGACATTTTCTTACGCAATAATATCGTGTCAATGATATTGAAGAAATAGTAGTCGAGGCCAAGTTCAAACATTGGACAAATACCAGTCACAGAGAGAGTGGTATATGAGGAGTAAGAGAAAGTGCAGGGTCAGGGACTGTTTAATATGAATAATTTTGTTTACTGTAACCTTTGATAAATGGTCTTTTGTCTTGGATACAAAGGTACTTCTCTGTCTGCATATCTTGTATTTTGACACTATTCAGTTATTTTGTTACCAAGCTGTTCTTAAGAAAAAAGAATTTCATGTAATCTGAACGATACCAAATGGAGGTCAGGGGTAATATAAAATCTTTTTCATTCTGTAAGTTTGTTACTGACCCACTGTAATGGTATGTATGCACCATTGTTCTCCTTTTTATACTGTCATTGAGGATGTCAAAGGGTTAGGTATTCACGGGCAATTATTAGTAAGACCCACTTCCAGTTTGCCAAAATGGTCACCCATCTAGGTATTGACTAAGCTGGATTTTGATGGTCTCACAAGAACTGGTGTATCCAACATAATTTGATTGTAACCCCTTAGCCTCAGGGAGGGCTTCCTTAATCCTAGTCCTTGTATTGAGTGCTTAGTGGAGAGGCAGTGAATACCATTTTCAAGGTCGTTGGTATGACCTGGTGTTGGATTAAACCACCTCCTACTGAACCAAAGGCTAGCTCTCTACCACTAAGCCATGGATATCTGTATTATGTACAGGTATAGAATACAAAAGGGTCTATTAACATCAGTCATCATCATCATCATCAGCCTGTTAGTGTCTATCATTAGACATAGACCTTCCCCAAAATTTGCTAGACCTCTCTATCATGGGCATCACAGAGCCAGTACTTTCTGAATCAATCTAACATGTCAAGTCATCTTACTTTCTGTTAGCCACAATTTTGCATATAGTCTCTGAGGGTCCATGATGTGAGTCATGATGTCCAGCGGTTGTCTGCCATTCTTGCAACATGTCAAGCCCATTGCCATTTGAGTTTTCTAACTTTTTCCATGCTATCTTGGACTCCTGTCTTTTCTCTGATACACTGTGCTGTCTTATGATCTCTTCATCTGAGGTGCATGTTACATGGTTGTCATTTTGAGGGTCAATCTTTTGGTTAGCTTCCATGTTTTAGCTCCATAGGTGACTATTATTAGTATACATTGGTTGTATAGCCTTCTTTTTAGAACTAGTGTTGAAATCTTATGAACAGCTTGATGGTTCTTAAAAATTTTTGAAAGTAGGTCCTTATTATAAATATGAGGATTGTCTACCATAGGTTAGCAAGCTTGTCCTGTTAACCAATTTGCTAGAATAGTGACTTCAATCCTCACTGATAACCGCTTGTGATAGACTAACGTATGTTTGGTAAATAATCATAAGGCGAATATCTTAAAACAATAAATCAGATTTTTTAAATCTTAAGCCTTTCTGAATTTTGGATTAGTAAGTGTGTCTTTCTGATAAGCCAGTCAAATTTAAGCTCTGGGCTGATTTTGTACAAGACTATTAGAAACAGTCACCAAGACTGTCAACACTGGTTTCTTCAGTTTTTAATTTGGTCTGGCTGACAGACCAACTGGCTAGCAATGTATGCATGTATGTATGTATGTATGTATGTATCACTCACACAGAGCATCCAAATGGAGCCAGAGTGCTGAAAATTCATGCATGTACTCCTTATTGTGTCTAGAAAAAACATTTTTCCCTCCCAAAATAGGTTTTTAGAGGGGGAGGGGTTCAATTTGCAATTGAAACTGCCACCGATAGGGTAGCCACTTCAACATAGCTTTGTGTGTGTCCTCATGTATGTACGTGGTTGTAAAGTGACATGTGTGGAGCTCTTAACTAAATTAGTATTGACTTTGAAGACTTTGTTGCCAATTATTGCTTCTCTCACACACATTCATTTTTTTCTATATATCACTACACTGTCAAAATGTTTCATTATCTTACGACTTGTCAAGCAAGTATTTGAAAGTTTTTTCAATGTCTACTTCCGGAAAAATGTTCTCTTTCACATAGCAAATGTGGTATAGACCTACGTTTTTAAGAAAAGAAACACACACACACACACACACACATATATATATATATATATATATATATATGCATATAGTCTAAAAAGCTTTACAGCTTTAAACATTATATACATAATAAAAATTTGAAAAAAAAACAAACTGTATCACTTTGGTCACTCATTTACCAAATTCTATTAATACAATTCATATAATTTTCTTCAGTGCTTTTTTCTGTTTTACACAGGCTTTATCATTATGGTACTTTATTATTATGGTACTTTATTATTATGGTACTTTATTATTATTATGGTACTTTATTACCATGGTACTTTATTATTATTATGGTATTTTATTATTATGGTACTTTATTACCATGGTACTTTATCATCATGGTACTTTATTATTATTATGGTACTTTATTATTATGGTACTTTATTACCATGGTACTTTATTATTATGGTACTTTATTATTATTATGGAATTTTATTACGGTACTTTATTACCATGGTACTTTATCATTATGGTAATTTATTACCATGGTACTTTATTATTATGGTACTTTATTACTATGGTACTTTATTACCATGGTACTTTATTATTATGGTACTTTATTATTATGGTACTTTATTATCATAGTACTTAATTATCATGTTACTTTATTATTATGGTACTTTATTACCATGATACTTTATTATCATGGTACTTTATTACTATGGTACTTTATTATTATAGTACTTTATTATCATGTTACTCTATTATTATGGTACTTTATTATCATGGTACTTTTTTATTATTATGGTACTTTATTATGGTACTTTATTATTATGGTACTTTATTACCATGGTACTTTATTATCATGGTACTATATTATCATGGTACTTTATTACTATGGTACTTTATTACCATGGTACTTTATTATTATTGTACTTTATCATCATGGTACTTTATTATAATGGTACTTTATTATTATGGTATTTATTATTATGGTACTCCATTATCATGGTACTTTATTATCATGGTACTTTATTATTATTATTGTACTTTATTATCATGTTACTTTTTTATAATGGAACGACGTAAATTTTCTCTTATTTGGATCATCAGTTGTTTACCATTTAACTAAGCTTGGGATTTTGAAAACAAACCAGTTATATTAACATGGCACACCTACATGGTTGATAACACACCACCTCCCTTTCAGCAACAATTTTAATACATAACTCATGCCATACATGTAGTTTGGTATTTTATACAGGGTATTATACATGCAAGTTTGGTTGATCCTGACAGATGAAGAATGTCGTTTTGATTTTTTCAGTAGTTTTTTTTATTTTCTCCCAAGAGAATAAATCTAAGAGTCAAACTGATGTAGGAATTAGCCAAAATGTCAATTCAGATCAAGCGCTTTCAAAGGATTCCACAGTCATTATCAAGATCATAAAAGTTGCAATTTATGATCCACTAAAACGAAAGGACTTGATCCGAATGAACCATTTGGTCAATTCCTTGATCAGTTTGATCCTGAAATTCATTCACTCAGTAGAAACCAAGAGAAACTACTGTAAAAATCAAAACGACATTCCTTGTCTGCCGTGTTCAAGCAAACTCACATAAATGAAGGATTGCCGTCCAAATATACCCTCTGTGTGTGCGTCTATATCTCTGTCTCCGTCTGTTCGTCGGTGGGTCTGTCAGTTGGTCGGTCGGTCAGTTGGTTGGTCTGTCTGTCCGTCTGTCTGTCAGTCTGTCTGTCTGTCTGTCTCTCTCACTATAGATATATATATATGTATTTATATATATAATAACAATAAAAAGATTATACAATATGAATTTTGGAAAGGTCTTACTCTCATTTAAACTGACTATTAGAAACAACATCAGAAAACTAGAAAAACTTTATCGAAAAATGAAGGAAAATCTTTATACTTCTTAATAATACTTGTTTGAAAGATAGGATTTTGCCTAAATAAACAATATGTATAAATATATATATATATATATATATACATATACGTACATGAGCATATATATGTGTGTGTGTCTATGCAATATGAATATGTGCTTATACATGCATATGTATTTATGTCTATATATTCATATATATATCTATTTGCTTACATACAACCACACACACACACACACACACACACTTTCGCATTCACTCATGTACACACAGGTAGGTAGGTACACTTGTAAAATACTAGCCTTGTATTAATTGAATATGTATTTGAGTATCAATTAAACTAATTAGACCAACTGAACCATTTTTTCTTGAAATTCACTTAATATTTATTTTATAGACATTTTGTCTTATGTTTTTTTTATTTCGTATTATGCATTTAATTTGATTGAGCCTCCACAAGTAAATTCAAGTGGCCATTATTTGTTGGGTTAGCTAGCATAAAATACTGGTCTACTTAGTCACACAACAGAAACTGTCACGTGTCCAATGTCTTTTGGCAGCATGCCATGTTAGGGGTGATCAATTCAAAAATTGGAAAAAAAGGTGATCAATAAATGAATTACTCCTCTAGCCATTTACTGGCTGGTGATCACCAAAAAAATCTGAATTTAAAAAAAAAATTATCACTACTAGACTCAAACTAAGGGACCAATTTAGCAGAAACTTACGTTGGTAATTAAACCTCAACTAAAAACCTATTTTTTGAAAAATTTTTGTAGTCATAATAAGAAGTAAATGTTTAAATTTTCAGCCCTCTTGCTCCATTGGAGCAATGTGACCAACATCTTTCGGCAGCATGCAGTGTTGGCGAGGGGAGGGGGGTCAATGGAAAAATTGGAAAAAAGGTGTGTTCAATGAAAAAGTTACTTCTCTTGCCTTTTGTAAGACAGTGATCAATAATAAATCAAAGTTAATAGCATTCAGAAAAAAACAAAACTGTGTCGGGGATTGATCACTGAAAAAGTCAGAATTTTCAGAAAACTAGAGTGAACACTGACAAACACAAACTAAGGGACCAATTTAACAGAAATTTGCATTGTGAATTGAATTCTCCCAAATAAATAAAAAAACTATTTTGTGAGCAATTTTTATAACCCCCCCCTCAAAAAAAAAAGTTTTTTATAGAGATTATAAGGAGTAAGTATTCAAATTTTTAGCCCTCTAGCTCCATTGTTGCAGCCTGTACATGTGATATATATATAGATAGATAGCCAGCCAGACTCACTTAAAAGCTGAAGTAACCTATACAGGTATTTTTGTGACTACGTTGGTTGAAGGTTCCTAATTTGCTTGATCTGAGCTCTGTTCTCTATGAAGAATAATGATTCTCTTTTCCCTGGGTGCTTCATGATTCTGAGTTAAATTTCAAACCAAGCTTAGGAAATATCAAAAACTTTCAACCAAAACTGTCAACATTGTCAACATAGATTTCTTCAGTATTTAAGTGATTCTGCCATTCTGCTTGCTGGTTTGCTATTTATGAATGATAAGTGCAAGTCACAACATTGGGACAAGAGGGCTGAAAATCAAACATTTACTCCTTATTATGTCTTGAGGGAAATTTTTTTTTTGAAAAAAACCAACAAAAATTTTCTAATCCCTCCCCCCAGTGATTCAGTTTACAGTGTAAATTTATGCTAAATCAGCCCCTTATTTTGTGTACGACAGTACTCTCACTATGGAGCTAGAGGACTGAAAATTTCTACATTCACTCCTTATTATGTTTAGAAAAGTTATTTCGTTTTGGGGAAATTCCATCCATAAATGGGTTTTTGGTGAGGGTTCAATTCGCAATGTAAGATTTTCCTAAATTGATCGTCTACCTCGCTTGTTTTTTTTAAAATTCAGACTTTTTAGTGATCCAACAAAAGCCAAGAAAAGTAACTTATCCATTGATAACCCATTTTTTCCAATTTTTGAATTGATCCCTTCCAACACAGCATGCTGCCAAAAGATGTTGGTCACATTAGTAACAAGACCTGTCAATCAATTCTTCAATAGAACATGAAAAGAAAATTAATTCTGATTAATCAAGTTTGTTGTTCCTCTTCAAATTTTCTGAAGTTTATAAATACCATTTCATGTTCTGGAATCACAGGCAGTTTGCGTGTCCCAAAATAGGGCTTTGCTAAAACAGCTGATGAAACCCAATATAGGGAATAAAATTACAAATATAAATGAAAATATAAGTAAATTACACGCACCACGATCCTGAAGTAAATTAAAAAATAGTTATGGGACCCACATTGAAATAACGGTGATCAGATTAAAGATGACTTGCATGGCACATAGTTGTGGATACTTTCAGACTAAATAAATGTTGACTAATTGAATTTCCTTTTCAGTGATACAAAAAATGGAACGTTTACATGACTATGTATACATATATATATATATATATATATATATATATATATATATATATATATATATATATATATATATGAGAACAATAATGAAGTATACAACGGGTGTATATGTAGTAATGTATTGAGTATATCTTTGTTATGAAAAAAAATGTGCAAAATACTAGTACTAGTGTGGTTATAAAATGAACAAGAGATTTTATTCAATGGCTCATTACAGATTGTACATTTGGTTTCATTTAAAAGAAGGTTCATTAGAAAATCTTTTTCAAGTGAAACAGAATGTACAATTTGTAATGAGCCATTGAAAAAAATCTTTACCCATTTAATATATATATATATATACACACACACACACATATATACACACACATACATGTAAACATATATATATCTATATATATATATATATATATATATGTATATAAATTTATATATATATATATATATATATATGTATATAAATATATATATATATATAAATAAATATATATATATATATATATATATGTATATAAATATATATATATATATAAATAAATATATATATATATATATGTATATAAATATATATATATATATGTATATAAATATATATATATATATGTATATAAATATATATATATATACATATATATACATATATATACATATATATATATATATATATATATATATATATATATATATATATATATATATATATATATATACACACATATATATACAGTAATACCTTGAGTAATGCAGTTTTGATAAGTGCCAGTTTTGATACAGTAGGGTTAAGGTATTGCTGTACAAACAAATGAATCTAAGTTTAAGCTTAAAAAAATACCTTTCAAATTATGGTAAGATTTTGAACAATGCAGTTTTGTACAATTCGGACATTTTAGAACATATCAACTGCAGAACTCATGGTATTGCAGTGTGTATATATATTTGTGTATGTGTGTGTGTCTGTGTGTGGGTGTGTGTTTGTTTATGTGTGTGTGTGGGTGCTTTGTTTCCTAATATTTTCAGAAGAAATTCTTTGTTCAGAGATTTTCCCATATACACAATGGGGAACACGTCATCAATACAATATAATCCACACAGAGGGAGACAAAGTAAATTCCCAAACTCTTCTGAAAAGTAAGAGTATCTGACATTGTGATGCCTAAATCAATGCCCGCCAAACGCCAGGAAGCACAAGAATAACTCCCTAAACAGCCAAAACATAAATAAATAAGCAAGGTAAGGTTTAAAGCAAGTAAGTAGGTAGTTTGGTAAGCACACAAAAACAAAGGAAATACTTTTACCGTTAGCCATGGTACTAGGGTCCAAATCCTGAAGCAATCACTCTTTGAGCCTCTATCTCTTGTGGAGTACATTTTGATTACAGGGTTGAAAGATGTTCCTTGCACAGTGGAAAAAGCCTATATAACACCTTCAATTATCTCACCTTTTGTTAATGAATATAGATCTCTGTTACTTATCTCTCGCTCGATCATAATATCTTCCTGTTGTCTTTCTTTTAGCAAATATTTTCATTGTCAATTAGTTTTTTTGTTTTTTGCTATAATTCTCCGAATAGTCTCCTTAAACAGCTGATTTGCACCTCATTAGTACACTCACAGGAGAACTAATACTTAAAGGTACTTTAGCATTATCACAGAATGTGGAAGAGTTAGGGGTAAGGGAAAGTGAAGATTTTACATAACTCCTTTCTCTGCTACATTTTGGTGGGTAGCATTAAGTCTATATGCAGACATGAGGTGCACAGGGGGAGGAAAAGGCGACCCAACCCAAATGGAAGGGATAGGGGGCACGTTGTAGTGTGAGCAATAGTAACCTTGAAAACTGATACGTACTAAACATCCCACCGCCAAATTTTGCCTCTCCTACACAGAATAGATTAAAAAGAAAAAATACAATCACTTTAATTCATAACAGATAGATAAATAGATAAATAGATTTGGACAGGCTAAGATTGATAGATAGATTGATAATGGAGAGACTCAGATAGATAGATAGATAGATAGATAGATAGATAGATATGAGGAGAATGAAATAGGTAGATGTACAAGTCTGGTTAGTCACTCAATATAAATGATCACATGACCAAGGTCTTCTGGTAGCATGCCGTGTTGAGAGTGATCAATAAATAAGTTATTTCTTGCCTTTTGCTAGGTAGTGATCACTAAAAAAGTCTGAATTCTTGAGAGAAATCAGGATCAACTTGGCATGAACTTACATTGAAAAATGAACCCCCACCATCACACACACACACACACACACACACACACACACACACACACACACACACACACACTAAAGACCTATAAAGGGGAGGAGGATTTGAAAACAAAAAACATTTTTGTAAACATATCAAGGAGTAAATGTTTGAATTTACAGCCCTCAAGCATATATATATATATATATATATATATATATATATATATATATATATATATATATATATATGCATATATATATATATATATATATGTATATATATATATACATATATATATATATATATATATATATATATATATATATATAGCCAGTCAGCTGGACCAACTTGAAAACTGAAGAAACCTATGTTGACAGTTTTGTTTGATGGTTTTTAATAGATAGATATGAGCAGACTAGAGTAGATGAGTTTTATAAATAGATAAATAGATATTTTTCTTGAATCAAGAAAAGCCCAAGTTTGATCAAACATTTAATCATCAAATTTTCAGATTTGCTCATTTTGAAAATGAGAATAGAAAACTGTCGGAGAATGAAATCTTTTCAGTGTAGAAACCCAAAGTTAGATGTCATTGAGATGAAATATAGCTATAAATTCCTTATACATGAGGACATTCTCAGAAGGTATTCAAGAATAACGCAAACTTGCAAGAGCTAATTTCTTTACACAGCGGGTCACAAATGATTGAAATAATCTTCCTGTAGATTTTGTAGATGTGTCAACGCTTAACATCTTCCAAAATAGGTTAGACAAAATAGAAAAGACATCAAATATTGAATAACTTATGTACTGTACGTTCAAGCTAACACCTAGAGGCCTTGGCCTTTTCGGTGGAAATTTTGATTCCATATTATTAGTTATTATTATAATTTGCATTTTTGCACCGATTGCCTGGTGGTCACTGCTGGGGACTGAGTAACAACAAATCTCCCACAGTCTCCAGCTTTCCTCTCAGCACTCTCTTAGTCTACAGTAATGCAGTAGATTACAGTTCCACACCAGTTGCTTGGTGGTAATCACTATAGGTTGGTGACAGTGAGTCCTCTCAGGTCTCCAGCCCTACTCTATTGTCCACAGTAATGATTTGTGCTGCCTCAACCATGCTTTTTTTCTTGGCTGTTAAGCCTTTACTAAAAGTTTGGGGTCATGCGTTTCATATTTCCTGGACTCTCCTCAGCATTCATGTGGTCCCCAGTAGCGCTGCATTCCATATAGTCTCAATCTTCTACTTCTTCTTCTTATTATTATTATATACTTTTGTACTAAAAAAATGCCAATGTAACACTTACAAAATAGTGAGTGAGTGATAGATAGATACAGAGGGAGAGAAAAAAGAGAGAGCTATAAAGAGAGTAGTAAGTACTCTCTCACAAGTATGTGTCTATCAATGTTTTGGAGCTGAAAGAGAAAAAAAAACGATGCAACTTCGACAAAATTTTATGTGAGAAAGAGATAGATAGAGAGAGAGGAAGAGAGTAAGAGAGAGCAATAGGGAGAGAGTTGTCACTACTCTCTCACTAATATGTGTCTATCAATGCTTTGAAGCCAAAAATATGTCGGTGACATAGACAAAATAGTGCGTTAGAGATTGACAGATACAAAGGGAGAGAGAAAGAGAGAACAAGAGAGAGTGAGAGAGTTGTCACTACCCTCTCACTAATATGTGTCTATCAATGCTTTGGACTTCATATGCTTTACTTCAGTCTTCAATGTTTGTCTGATCTGAATATTTTTATACAGGAAATACAAAAGTTAATTGAGAGAACCTCTATTATAATGATTTGATTTCTGTATGCTTGTGGGTTTGTTGTCGTAATACAGCAAAAACAGCTTGTACAATTTTGTTTGCATAATAACGTTAGAATGAATAAACTTGAAGAATAAAGCAATTTCCAGATCAATCTGACCCCAGTTTCTGAGAAATTAATGTAAGTCTATTTAATCACTGTCCCACCACAGCAATATGTGACACAAGGTCAGGCTTAACGTGGGAAGAAATAGTACCTTACCGCCAAAAAATGGCTCCAGCCGACGCAGTTACCTGCGAAAGCTGGGCCGAGTAATGATGGGAGTGCCTAAGGACGAGTCCAAAGGCCTCCCATTGCGCTTAGCAAA
Organism: Thysanoteuthis rhombus; assembly: GCA_963457665.1. Lineage (NCBI taxonomy): Eukaryota > Metazoa > Mollusca > Cephalopoda > Oegopsida > Thysanoteuthidae > Thysanoteuthis > Thysanoteuthis major. Next base: position 38,455,069 of record OY735219.1, on the reverse strand, counting down.
CGCAGCCTCAGTGTAACCTCATTGGCCAACGTTTGCACCGGCGCACTCGGTCTTTGATACCCTGCACACAATCTCCGGCCCACTCAACGGGCAAGTGTCAGTACCGACTCCTCGGTCTATGCCGTGGAACAGATACTACACTTTGCTCCCGAAGATTGGGCCAGAAACCTGTGCCAGGTAAGAAATAAATGTAAGTATGAATCAACGAAAAAAAAAAAAAAGCATGCCTGTCCAAGGGAGATAAATCCGGGTCTGTTAAATGCTGATAATAGTTCGTCATAGGAGAATAAGAAAAATAAGCAAATGATCATGATATAAGTTCTTTAAATTGGAAGTGACCTGATGTCGAGCTTAAAGGTTACCAAAAGCAGCTTTTAAGCGATTACGGATAAACAGATTTTTGTCTGTTATTCAATAGTTTCGTTAATTTTAATAATGGATAAAAAAAGACAACTGTTTAAATGTTTTGATAACATACATTTACTACTGAAACATTCGAAGCTAAAGAGAATTCTATTTTGAGTGGGTTCTTATGGAAATTCTGCACCCACATTTTCAAATTATTAAAGAAAATATTTTGATGCTATTCATGTTTATTTGAATGGAATCAATGTAAAGTTTAATCTTCTCTAAAACATGATGATGAGATTTGAATCAGTGGTTCTCAACATTTTCACCATCACACCCAACCTTACCTCCATACTGCCCCACCTTCTTCAACAAAATTAGTTTGAAATAAGTATGACAAATATGTGAAAAAAGGTTAATACATATCCACAGATACAATAATTAGTAATTTGCTAATGTCTTCTGTCACGCTTATGTTGTCAGTGACATCTTGTGATGTAGCTTAGAAGTAATAGAATTTTATGTGATGCTATCTTTGATAAATTGTATCTTCACTTAATTTTACCTTTAGATTAGTCTAACGTTCAGGAAGTATTGAACATAATCAAGAAAATGCAGAACAACATAAGGTTGGTGTTTCTCTGAATTTTTGAGATGAGGTATTATCATTATCTCTATAATTGTTTGGACTATCCTCATCTTGGTTGTTTTCCATACAGCGTTTCGGCCGTTGTACTCTACGGCCTTCATCAGGTATTATCTGGTAGGTGTGGGGGACACATGGCGTAGTGGTTAGAGAATCAGACAAAATTACTGCAAGTAATCTAATGGTTCTTGGTTCAATCCCAGTGTTAGACAATAATAATTTGAAAATACTACGACTGCTAAGAAGGGAGTGCGTTCTATATACCCCAGTTGGTTAAATAAAGGGTTCGGTTCGTTACTTCCCCAACACGTACCTGATGAAGGTCGTAGAGCACAACGGCCGAAACGTTGTATGGAAAACAACCAAGATGAGGATAGTCCAAAATTAATAGAGATAATATAAGGTTTTTGATATTTTGAAGTACAATGCAGTTAAAAAATTATTCAATTAATGTCATCACTCTTAGATGGAAAGGGTTAACGAATATGTTATATCCATCATGATATTATGCAAACACCTATGAAGAGAATTCCTGAAATGATCAGAGAAATTCTTACCTTTTTCCTGCCGACTTACACTCCCTCTTAAAATTACTCATACCCCAAAATAACGGGGAGGGGGTCAAGGGGTCATGCCCCCTGGTTAAGAACCACTGATTTAAGTTATAAAAATCAAGATAAAATTACTATCAAATCTATACGTGAGAGAAGAGTTACAGCAAGCTTTGTAAGATGGAAATCAATTCCATGTAATGATAATAATGTTGGAATACTTCATCAAAGACCAGATCGGAAAAGATTAAAAATATTGTAGTATTAAAAAACTGCTAGGTCTCAATTGTAAACATCAACGACCGTGGAATATTGAATGTGAGGAGTTAGGATTCAGGTGTAAAATTAGTTTCCGTTTAACTATAAAATCCATGTGGCTGAATGATTAAAAAGGGTCTGGCATATACTGGACCTCCTCTGGCTTGAGAGTATGAATTTGATTCTTAGTGCAGACTTGCTCTTTATTTTCAGATTATGCTGTTTCATTGTTGCTGTGGAATTATGTTCCGATTCAAAGTTGTGATAAAAAGCAACAGAAAGTTAGGATGAAGATAAAAAACCAGTCAAAATTATTAACAAGATTCCCTGTAACTTTCATTCAACTGAATTGTGGTAGACATTATGGGTTATTTCATTAAATGTTAATTTTTTGACAAAATGCAAAATGGCAAATGTATATTATTGCTAATTTGATACTTAGCAGCTGCACAAAAATAAGTTATATATCTTTACTTTGCATAAATGAATAACCGTAGCCTGTGTGTGTACCAGAACTAATTATCTGTAAGATTGTCTAAAATTATTTTGAAAAAATGCATCTTATATCTATAAAAAATACCTGCACAAAATTTGGGCATTGTTCATTCAAAATGACCATACACACCCAAAAAAGCACTTTTAATAAAAACACAATTAACATTTTCAGATCGTGTCTAAATGGTGTCCTCATGCAAACTTTCGAGATGGTAGCCACAAAAATGTGACCAGGAGCACCAGGACAGACGGACGGACGGACTGACGGACGGACTGACGGACGGACGGATGGATGGATGGACGGACAGACAGACAAACAGACAGACAGACAGACAGACACACACACACACACACACACACACACACAAAGAGAGAAGAATTTGTAGCCTATTTGGCAGGTTGGTGGGTTGGGCGGACCGTTTTTGGAACTATGGTAAGTCAGAATGAAGGACTTGCATATACACTGTCTATCTATTTTTTTGAACATTATTTTTATATCCATACATTCAACAGTTTTATAACTCTTAGCCCATTTATGCCCACACTGCTATGCAAAGTAGATGTTTTTCAAAGATACAATCATGTTGAATTTAGATTATTCTAAATTTGAATTATTACATGACTGTACCTTGTATGCATTAATCTGGTATACTACTACTACTACTACTACTACTACTACTACATCCTTCCCCTCCTCCTCCTCCTCCTCATCATCATCAGTTTTTAGCGTCCTTCATTGAACATAGACTGTCACCTAGATTCGCCTAACCTCTCTATCATGGGCGTCACAGAGCCAATACTTTCTGAACTTGTCTAGTTTGTCACACCATCTTATATTTTGCTGGCCACAGTTTCGCATAAGATCTCTGGGGATCCATGTCAAGCATGACTCTCTCATGTGCACATTGCATGGTTTTCAGTTTGAGGGTCAGTCTCTTGGTTAGGTTCCATGTTTCAGCTCCATAGGTGACTATCAATAGGATGCATTGGTTGTAGACTTTTCTCTTTAATACTGATGAGATTTACTTATTCTTAAAGGTTGAGCTTGTCCTACCGAACACTTGGCATCCTAGAGCAATTCTTTGTTTGATTTCTTCTTCTTTTCAGGGTTTTAGAAAGATTTGTTGTTTTACATAATTGTAGTGATCTACTTTATTTAGATCTGTTTTTGATTTGGATTTTTGTGTCTTTGTCCTCAACATCTTTGTTGTACATGACATTTGTTTTACTGAAATTCACGTAAAAACCTTCTTCCTTGCATTAGGTATGGTTTGTAGTTAAATATGTACTAATTGTATTTATGGTATAAATTTATTTCTGTTAAAGCACAAAAATGTTTTGTCTTTTTGAAATATGGACATTAATGAATTGAATTAACCCTTAGATGTCTACCTGGATCTTTTTTAAATGTTTACAAAACATAATACTTAAATTATTATTGATAAACCTGTCAAAATAAGGTCCTCCAAAAGTCATGAGACCTTCTTTTTTAAAAGAAAAGCAGAAAATGGTGCTAATTTTCAAGACTGTAGACAAATCAGTATGGCCAGGAGCCCTGGAACACACACAAACACATCAATACATACACATGTAAAAGGGGATAGAACTTTTTGTCACTTTTGGTGGTAACAGTTGTTCAATTTGTTTATCTACTTCACGATACTGACTAATAACTAGATAAAGGAATCAATGTATTATCATAGACTCCAGCCATAGACATGGACAGGCAGAGCTGGTAATAGGTCCAGGCCAGATGGAGAATGTAGGCCCCATTTCAAGTTGCTCATCAAGTATTTTTGTAATCAGTACAGAATACATATGATTTATGTATGGATGCATATACCTATACATGTAGAATATATGGTATACGGGGTCAGCACAAAGGTTTCATACACCCTATGAGTGACTGAAAATTCAATGCTGTGCCCATCTGAGGTGTGCACACTAGGTGGCAGGTAATACAGACTCTGATGATGTACTTACTAGTAACCGAACAGAATAAAAGAACAAGTATATGGCAAGCAAGTAAGCCCTTTCAAAAATGTAGGCTTATTACAACTGGCTTGCCTGGCTCCACCCTTCTGCCCAGGCCCTGGCTATAGTTTCCAAAAGATAAAAATCCTTGATAGCCATATCCCATGTTTTATGTCCCTTTCAACATCAAAGTGAGACCACTTACCTGGGAAGCCTTACCACATTTGAAGCATTGGGAGGAGATCAAAAATATCAGACATAAGTAGAAATTCACATGCAATCAAAGACATTTATAGGTAAGTAGAAAAAAAAACATTCATAAGATCAAAAGGTTTAAAATGTGTAACAATTAAAAAATATACAAATGAAACTCAATGATCGTGCACATAAAGATAGTGAACATTTAATTTTTGAGTTGAATCATCACTTGGAATTGACTGTTATGCAGTTTAAGGTTGACAAAAGCCTTCTCCAGCCGTTCATGAAAGCCATTTTGTTTGAAATATTACTGAGCCAAAAAAGTTTTTAATCCCAATTTTCTTTGATTATTTCATAATTTGCTTTTGTTGGGAATTTATGATACTCAATTGCAATGTTGTCACTCACCTGACACATCCCCCCCTGCCTCAAGATATTATGGAATTATTGACATAAAAACCAAGAAAACCAGTCTGGCATTGAAAAAAAAACATTGATTTGGGTGGGAAAACTCAGCTGTAGCAACACTGCTTAGTTGTGCTGGGGTTACCAATCTGTGTTTGAAAATTGTCTGTGACGGAGTAGAAATGGTAAACATATAACAAGCAGTGCACATAACAGGTGCAGTTGAGAACATTCACCTTAGCCAGTGACAGACCTACATTTTGGGGGCCTTGAAGCTTGAATTGTCCAGGGGACCTCTTCATAACCAGCAACAATAGGATAACATCTAACAAGGTAGAAGAGCCTTACTGCCATTGCAGGGATTTAGAGGCCCAAAGAGTGGAGAACGAGGTTGATGGGGTGCAGTCTTTGAAAATGGGGCCTGCAGTGAGCCCCTTCCCACCAGTGATATCTGGGTAACCTCTTTTAACTTCTTCAATGGTGTTATGGCGAATCCCTGGATATTTATCTATCTTTTGCTTTGAAAGCAATTTTTGGATCATTCGGTATGGGAAGAACACGATGGCAGAATTACAAAATTATATGTATTTTGAGGTAATGTAGTTGTAAACATTTGTAAAAAAGTGGATTCTTCATATTTTATTAGGTCTGTAGAATGGAGGGGAGATTCAGAATCATCATTATATACATGTATAATGGAAAGATGAAACAGAATATAGCAAAGACTGCAGTCAATATAATCTTATCTTTTAGACATTTATGCTTTACTTTATCTGAATGAAAACTGCATCAGTTTTGTTGAAAAATTTGTTCATTAAAAAAAGAGTTGCTTCTGGGGCCCCTCCATGGTTAGGGGCTCTGAAGCTTAAGCTTCATTAGTTCCATTGTAGATCTGCCACTGATTCTAACAAAGGAGGCAATAGATAGTTGTCTATCCTGTTTTTTCTTATTTAGCCCTTCTTGATAAAAAGCGTTTGAGGTCTCAAGTCACCCAGATTCATATTTCGTTTTTAATGAATTGGCGAATAAATGGCCTTGTATCATTCGGAAATTTGGTGAATATTTATTACTGTGCCAATTGGCTACCAATCAATTTTTTCAGATAATTATACTTCAAAAGCTGAAGATATTTGAAGAAACTTTTTGGCTCAAGAAGAAAAAAGGAGGAAAATTAAAAAGATAACATTATAATTTGCAAATAACTTTGCCTTCTGGGTATTCATTATATGCTTTCCAGATCAATAACTATTTTTCAATCAATAATGAATTTGAGCAATTAATGGTAACAAAAAAATTAGAATAATTATCAATAATTTAATCAATATTTCAGCAATTTAAAAATACATGAGACATCACAGGGTTTGGTATTTGATAAATTGATGTTTAAAATTTGATTCAAGTGAATATTTCTTAATTTGTTGTATATATGAGGAAGAATGCTGAAAAAAATAGAGTTCAGATTTTCTGCATCAACTGGACATACTTGTACATTGCACAGCTAAGTTTTTCGAATCTACACTATTCTAAATCAGTCTGCTACACGGTGTGGTTCTGAATTGACTGATTTTTCTGGGGCTTTTTTTCTGGTGTTTGCAAGCATGTTTAGTGATTTTCACTACGGCTAATGAAAAAAGCAGAAAGTGAGTGTGAATTTTTTTTGCTAAAATCAGTTAAAATCAAGAAGCTTCAAAGGAAGATGCTTTAGGTAAAACACAAATGTACAAGAGGTATTCATGTTCAAACCATGATGGAATGTCACTTGAAGACCAATTACGATTGAAACAACGTTCAACATGCTAAATTATGAAAATAAATGAAGATTACCATCAGACCATTGATCTGAAGTGACTGGTGTGTCTTGGAGTTTGTGCCAGTGAATGTAAACAAAAATTTTGTAAATGAAACATGTTCCCACAAAATTCTTGCCTTGTTTGCTCACAAAGGATGAGAAAACCCCAATCAATTGAAAGTGGCATGATTTGAACAAACAAATTTGAAATGACCTACAGTTCCTTTGCAAAGTTTTGACTGAGTATTGATCTTAAATTCTGGATATTTTTAGGTACCATCTTATGTATATTTGATAATCTACAACTTCTGAGAATTTCTTGATCTCTGATTAATTGCAAAAATTCTGTCTTGCAATAATTTGTTCCTGCATTTTGACTGCTTGAGAAATTTTCAAAGGTTTGCTGAGTTTACAATAACAAACACATGGAACAGCCTAAGTGAAAAGATAGTATATCAATATTTTCAAAAATTATCCTTATTCTGATATTGGACAAACTTAACTTCCAATTTTTTTATTAGTTTAATTCCAATCCAACTTATTTGATGTTGGCATGATGACGCATTTAAGTTCTATCAAAAGAGCCTATCTCAAGTACCTTCAAGTAGATATAATAACAACTTCCAAATTTCAAAATCTAGTTTTCAAGAACTTGAAATTCAAAGAATTACATCTTGGTTTTGAATGCTTGTTCATATCTACAAAACTACTAACCTACCAACATTATCCAACATATTTCTTACTCTGCTCAAAAGCACAATGATGCTTCAGTCACAAACTGACTTGCTACCTACAGATCTACTAATGGTTTATACTGACCTATGACCCAAATGGTGTGCTTTTAATATGGATATTGAAGACCTAATGAAAATATAAAAGTACAAGACACTACCTAAAGGTCTGGGGATTTGTAACAGATTGATCAGTCTGTTAATCTTTCTTCCTTTGAACAAGTCATTTTGCGGCATAAATTTTGTGGGTAGCACATCATATACAATTTATAACATTCTATTCCGTAAAACTTTGAGGAGAGTCATTAATATACCAACTTTGTTTCTGAAATTTGATCTCCTCTTTTACATGTCGATACAGTTGACCTTTTAGCCAATTCAAAAATATTACAATTTACGCCCGAAAAGAACCATAAAAATGAATTGGCTTAAATGTCTTGACTACACCAAAAATGAAGAGAAGAGGTTGAATTGTCCAAAACAAAAAGTTGGCACCTTTTATTCTGTTCTAACACATGAAGAAGTTTACACGCGTGTGTATTTTCATACACATTTGCACTCACACATGCACACATCCATATTTGCACAGGTATATGCACACATGCATAAACATACACACTCACCCTATTCTCAATGCTAACACATACAAAGATGTATATTACACTAGTAGTATTAGATATAATAATTCAAATTTCTTATCAATTATCATTGATTTTTTGACTAGTATTTCTTTCATATTAATTTCAGTTGCATTTTACCATAATTATCATTCTATGATCATTAGTAAGCGACAGATTTAGATAAATTTTGCAGGTTGACTTTCCTAGCCTAATTGATAATGTAAGCTGCCATTGACAGAATAAGGGATGCGAGCTTGAGGCTTGCCTGAGGCTCATTCTTTATATTTGCATTGCTTAACAATGGCTGTAGAATAAAACTCTGGAAGTTGCACTAAAAAGCACCTGAAATTACAATTATCCTTCCTATAAGCACCTGCACACCGACATACCAACATGTCTATTTGTAGTCCAACAGTCCACCAGTACATTAGTCTACTTTTTGTTTATATGTATACCAGCCATACCAGTTCACCAGTTTATTTTTTGTTTGACTCATTGAACACGGGTGGCCACTTTGGCTGCCACTTGTCGAAAGTCTATAAACAGAAGCAGTTGCTGACACATATGTTTAATCTATAAACATTGGTACATTTTCATACCTCAGAAATTGTGACCTTATGACCATAATCTGACATGGGGACATTGATCAGACACAGTGCATACTATATTTGCTGTTTGTCTGCCCATGTGAGCTTTTGAGCTCCCGCAATTGTGGCTTTCTATTTGTAATCTGACTTGTAGTTCAACAGTCCGTCGTTACTCTGGTCTTTTTGTTTATATATATACCACTTTTGCTGTAACTTTTTGAAAGTCCATAAACAGAAGCAGTTGTTGATGCGTACGTTTAATTTATAAACATTAACACATTTTGATGCCTCAGGAATTATGACCCACTGACATTAATTTGGCGTGGGGGACACTGATCAGACACAGTGCATACTATATTTGCTGTTTGTCAGCCCATTTAAGCTTTGGTGCTCCAAGAATTGTGGCCTTCTGTTTGTAATCCGACTTACGGACATAATCAAGCACAGTGCATGCTATATAGCTCAGTTTGAGGGAGTCATACTTGTGAAGGGGTCAGTGTTCAAAGGGTTAACTATGGTAGACATCTGAATGTTGTTATTTAGGGACAATGCATTTTTTGATATTCCAATGATTTTATTTGACATTTTATTTTCCATATTTGATATTTAAAATAAACATAGAAATATGATTCCTTTTCCTTTTATTGTGGTTGGCCTCATTCTACTGGTTGCTTGCTTGTTGGATTATTGTTGAAATTAGTTTATTTCAGCCTTTCATTAAAGAATTGCTTTCAACCAAACAATTAGGTGTTCCTTAGCACTGATGTCATTATGTTTGGTGGTGTGCTGGTAATACACAAAAGTACAATCTCTGGAATTAGGAAGGAAGAAATACTTGTCAAAAATTAATGATAATTTAAGAGGTATGTATTCACATTACACTAACCCTGTCCTGAAAATTAGATCCCTCTTCCATCAAATCGAAGGGGTCTCTGTTAGGTTGAGGGCAGTTTCTTCTTTAAAGAAGACATTAACAAAGATATGTCTGTTTCTCTTTGTACTGCTCTCCCACAGTTAAGGCCAATTTGTGAGAAAGTATTAGTCTGTTTTGTAACAAGTGAATTTTTTTTCTTAAATACAAGGGAAAAGTTTTTAATTTTTTAGCCTTGGAGAGAAAAAATTGGCTTTGTCATGAAAAAATGAAATATTTGAAGATTCTGTTACATGAAAGAACACAAGGCAACAGTATAACCTAGTTCAAATTCTTTCGTTTCTTCCCAAGAATCTCTTTTCTTCTTATTCTTAATTCTATTTTTAATGATTTTTGAAGGGGCTAATGTCCTAATCATCTCAAAATTATGGGCATATTGATCCATATGAGAAACAGTCAACCAAAACTGTCACCAAAGCTGTCAGCATAGATTTCTCCCGCTTTCAAGTTGGTCTGACAAGCTGGCTATGTATGCATGTATCATGTGTACAGGCTGCACAAATAGAGCCAGAGTGATCACTGCCCAACAAAAGGCCAGAGAGGTAACTTATTCATTGATCATCCCAAACACCGCATGCTGCCAAAAGACATTGGTCACGTGACAGCTTCTATTGAATGACTAACCAGACCTGTTTTTGATGATTTTTTTGTGAGTAATGTCCTGATCATCAAAAAATACTGACGTGTTAATCCATATTTTATCATTTCATTTTATTGGCAAAAATTCGTTCCTTTCTCAGTCTTTCTTCTATCAGTCTTCTTTTGATCAATTCTTTCAAATTTTATTTTTCACCATCTCATTATTCTTCGCTCAGTTCATTCTTTCATCTTCTCCTAATTATAAACTATAATAATTATAAACCGCAGTCAGACTCCATGGGTTGACCTCACTAACCTAATATTGTCTTCATCGAGATACAGATTGAGATGCAAATTATTTGTTGTCCTTCTTTCCCTTTACTGGAAAATTTTTCATGTTGAAAAAAAATTTTTTCTTCATTCTTTAGTTTTTTCTTTTCTCTTCCTTTTTAATTTGTTTCTTTTTATCTTGTATGATTTAAGAATTAGATGGAAGAAGAAATATTATTTTCTATACAACTTCAGCTTGAAAATATAATTTATTCAAATTTTCTGGATTGATCTTGCTTGGATTTTGTTAGATAGGGTGTGATTGCTTGTAAAACACAACAGATCATCGAATGCAAGGGAAGTAATTCAGAATTTGACACCAAAAATACAATCCCGACATACAAGATATACAAAAAAATGGACGTGTTGTGTCCAGTCCAAATAAGCAAGTATGCTGAAAAGTGACTAAGAACATCCAATGAAGGCCGGAGAGTACACAGCTGAATCATTGTCAATAAATGAACACATAGACAAGGAAAGTAGTCCGACAATATCATACACAATGATTCTGAATTGCGTTTATAACATTATAGAAAACAGGTAAAATTGAAATTTGGGATTCAATTACACTAAATTATATAGAAAAATCCTCCACTAACTCTTATAAGTTTTACATTTTATTATATTAAATGTAAGACCTTACATAGAGATGAGGGAAGTATCTGACAGTTTTCATAAAATCAAACTGCAGAGGGACAATCTCCTTGATTAATTTTGAAAAAGATACATTTATAAAACCTTAGCTGCAAGTTTTAAACAAAAAAATTTGTAAGACTCTTTAAGGATTATTAACGCACAAAAAATTTGAATAAAGTGAGTTTAAGATGAGGAGTAGGTTAAAATTATTGCTTTCATAATATTTCTCCTTCTTTCCTTTATTCTTGAATCAATAATTTCTATTAATATTAAATTGAAAGCTCATTATTCATTTTAATTGAATCTGAGTAATTGTTCAGGCTGTTATGTGCTGTTGAACCAGTTTCAAATGCTCGGCTTGCTTTATCAGGTATTTGGCTCTATACTTGGTGGAAACGAATCCACCCCAAAAATGCCATCACTGACTGACTGACAGCTGACTGACATACTAAAAAACTCCAACCACTCATTGTTCTCTACCGCTCCTGCTATGAGCAACGGTGAGAATATGTGCATCTGTGGTGTGACTTTCAGACTTGTTTTTCAGTATGACTTCATAGAGAATTTAAAAATAAATCTTATGCAGATAAAGTTGGATTTATGCAAACACAATTTGACAAATGCCTGAATTTCTTTGAGAAACCAATCAACTGCTCAAACTTTTTCTTATTGCTGCCCTTCTCTCTTTTGTTGAGGGTGATACCAGTGAAACCTGCAGGTGCCTCTTCTCCTGGACTCTATATGAGGCATGATGGAGATCCTCTCCAGTAAGTCTGGAGTCTTCAAACAAGCATTGATTCTGTTCTTGCAGAAGTTCAATTTGTGCCGATATTTGAAGAATCAGCTTGTCACATCAACGGGTGAAGGGCACTTGTGGAAAGCCAGAAGGCAATCTGTCTTAGTTGGCTTGTGGTTCTGGATATATTGACACCAATGGTCATTAGTCACTGACTCACAATGCATGGCTGACTGGTACCAGAAAACAAATTGACAAACCTTCTTTTTTTTCCTTTTTGACATCAGCTTTTTATCATTTTTCCCCATTTACATTTATTTCCCTACTTCTGTCTCAAGTTGTGTGTGGACAAAATGCACTTAAAAAGAATTTCATTATGGCCATAACTGTATTCTTTGTCAGATGTGGCCCTCCCAAAACTTTGGCAGTTTCATGTTGGTAACTAAACACATGGCTCATGTTATAAGTGCGGACTCATTTGTCAACATGGCTGGATCCCAGAGGAATGGGGAAGTGATGGGTGCTACTAGATTTTAGCAGATTATTATGGTAGACTCTGAGTTGATTTCAGGTCAAGGTCTCCAGCTTGCCCAGTGCCCATCATTTTATTTCTAAAACATCAGTTAGAAACCATCACCCAAAACTGTCACCAGAACAGTCGACATGGGTTTCTTCAGTTTTAAAGTTGGTTTGTCTATCTGTCTGTTTGGCTATGCATGTAGGTATGTATCACACATACAGACCACAGGAATGGAAATAGAGGGCTGAAATTTCCAACATACACTCTTTATTATGTTAAGAAAAAACATTTTTTTGTTTTAGAAAATTCTCCTCTTAAATAGGTTTTTCGGAGGGTTCAATTTACAATGTAAGTTGTTCATGCTTGTTTTTTTTTTTTGAAATTCAGACTTTTTGAGTAATCACTGCTCAACAAAAGGAGAAAGAAATAACTTATTTATGGATCATCCTTTTTCCCAATTTTTCCATTGATCCCCCCCAACACTGCGTGAGGTTGGTTAAGCGCCGGTTCTTATCGAGTGACTAACCAGATCTGTTTCTCATGTTTTTGTTTATCTAAGGAACTGAAGAAATAAATCCATCTTATCTCAACTTCTGATTTCATTTGACAGAAGGTGATAATCATAACTGACAACTCATCCTATCATTGCAAGAAGAGGAGGTGACAAAAACACATGAAACGGAAAAAGAAAAACTATTTTTTTTCAAAACTTTTCTTTTCTACTTTAGTCCTAAATCTATCTGGAATCAAATTCTGAACGAAAGGCAACTACTTCTCAGCCAGTGTTGCCAAGTATGGTTCATTATTTAAAGCTAAAACTGTCTTAAAAATGTCTAAAATGGCTAACTATTCCATTTCTAGCAAACTTCATACCTAAAAATTTTATGTTCAGTGGTGACTCTCTTAACAAGGACAATCCATTCTAACAAAACGTCTCAGAAGAAAAATTTGATGAGTGAATAATTGAATCTATGGGTGTCCACTTATTTATTCCAAATAAAAATATTGGATCTCTAAAACCTTAATAAAAACATTTTAAATGATGTATAATGTAATTATTACTTTTTAATGTATAGATACAACTAAACATGTAAATAATGTAATAAATATATAAATAAATAAATAAATAAACAATCTAATCATAATTCAACAAATGCCCGTCGGTCTGTCTGTCCGTCTCAAAATAAGTGCTCAGATACTGGACATAAATCTAGATAATTATACATGAAATCTAGAGGATTCTGGATAATTTCATGAAATTTTGTAGGTTTTAGAATTTTCCACAAACTGAAAATACTTGGCTAAGAGATTTTTTTGAAGGGTAATGATTACCTCTTGGAAAATGAAATTGCATTATAAGAGTCCTTTGCTATGACAAGTACCACAGCTTACTTACTTAAAGCCCACTTATCAAGTAATGGCAGACAGCCGATGGACATCACGACTCATACCATGGATCCCCAGAGTTCACATGTGTAGCAGAAGCCAGCAGAATACTAGATGGGGAGATGAACTAGACAAAATCAGAAAGTACTGGCTCTGCAACGCCCACGATAAAGAAGTGTGGCGAATCCTGGAGAAGGTCCAACGACAAATGTTAACAGACTGATGATGATGTTATCGAGTGATATAACTAGACATGAAGACTCCAGAATGAACTATGAACAAAAAATTTTACATTTACTTTCATTGCCTAACTCTAATCCAAGTTGGTGTTATCATTGTTTTTTCCCCATAACAGGAAAAACAAGAACAATCCTCATCCAATTTAGAGGAGTAAACTGGTTCTGATTAAACAAAACCAATATACAAAATTAACATTTCTCTTCCATGATTTAAAATCATGACCATGTAAATCAACTGAGCTAAACTGACAAGTCTCATATACATACAAATTCATTTATCATATATTCAATAAAGAAGTTGGAGAAACCATCTTCAGTCAGAGTAGAAGTAAGATTGGAGTTTGAGTCCTGCTGCAGCAAGGCTTGTTAAACTTACTAGTCATTTTTCTAGTATCCAGATTTTTAGCTAATGTGGATTTTTATTGGCTATATTGGAAAAAAAACCCAACCTAGCTATATCTAGTCAAAAAATGGCTATTTCGGCAATTTTGCTCTAAGCTAAAGAGAAGGAGGAGAAAGAAAAACATGGCTCACTTTGCATATCGTGATTTGGCATAATGAAATGATACAAGCAGATACACTAGGGAGGGCCAAGTGATGACAAATCCCATGATTAATCATTAACCAAGTTATTGAATTTTCCATGTCTGGTTACGTGCTTAACAGTACAAGTCATAAAACACTGCCATCAAGTACAGAGCTTATCAGTCTCTATGTTGTACATCTACATTTGTATATCAAGTCTAATTTGAGAAGGAATAAATCTTTTAAAAATAATAGATTCTGGCATATACTGCTTGGAGATCGCTTATCTGGATATTTTGTACCTATTCAGATCTGACGTAATCATAAACATATGGGAACTTATTCTATAAGTCGAGGGAGCAAAAGGCTTGACTTGCCCTGATTTTTCTACAGTTTTGCCTGAATTACACTTATTTGCCCCAAATAAAAATGTTTTGGCCCTGTACTTGGGAGTGCATTTGACCGCTCTCCTATCCTCCTGGCTCATACACCTATGGAATTAATGTATATTCAGCAATATGATGTGATCCAAAAGGGTGATGGCTGGCGTGATCAAAGGACATGTCTCTAATATCATAACAGTGGGGATATCTTGTCAGATACTGATGTAAATTTGATTTGAGGAACATCAGCAGACATTCTTGCCCATGTCTTTCTTTCTCATCATTTTTGCAGTTGGATTTGAAATGTATATCCCTTGTTCAACCTCTATTTCTCTCTCCGTCCTTGATCCCAATAAAGTGAAGCCCACTTGTAGCAAATTGTGCTGTAATTTCTCATGCAGCGACTACCACAATGACAGAAGATCACTTGCTGTTACACAACTTGTTTGTATTACAATTGGTACCGTGATAAACGTTTACTACATTTTGTGCCATGATATTTGAGGTGTGTGTAACATTCTGCACAGTACTCTAAACACTTTCATGCTACTTTCACAAGCAATGTTGCTACTCCCAGATCCATTAATGACTCTATACTTGTACTTACTTCTGTATCTAAGGAGTTTGAGATGTTTTTGTATTTCTACAATCATTCAAAATACATTGGCTCAACTCTTTTCATCCAATCCATTTCCATCCTCCATAAGAAACTTACATTATGGATTGAATCATTATATATCTTTATTTACTTGGTGCAGATCTGATTATATAAGGGATATTTCAATATCTGTTTCAAAGACCTTCTGAAAGGCATGAACTCTTAAACACCCTGACCAAGTGCAAACCATACTGAATTCCATGCTGGCAAGTGATAGCAGAGAAGGATGCTGTATGACTTTGGTAGTACTTAATATTCCAGATTACTAACCATGTAAAAACAGCAAAACAGAAAGTGTATCCATTGTCAGTAATAACATATTACTTATAATAGTCATGAAGGACATGCAGACACATGCACATAAGTGTTCAAACAAAAAAAATATATTCTACTACTTACCAATTGTCGTATCTCCAGATAAGAATCCCTCCGGACGCGGACAAGTTCCACCTCATAACTATCACACAATTTCCTCAGATTTTCACTGTGGTGTTTTTCAACGACTGTTGCCTGCGACAATGATTCTTCTAAATGTCTCTTGGTGCTTCGTAGTTCACTCAACTCATCCAAAAGTTTTGTTTTCCCCGTATCAGATGTGCTCTTATTGGCATTCGATTGGGCCAATAGTTTGTTCAACATCTTTTCCTTTATGTCAAGTTCTTGTTTTATTTTCAACATTTCTGTATCTTTCAGCTTTAATGCTTTGGACTTCTCAGTTTCAAACTTCTGCATCAGGTTCTCCTTGGCATTTTCCACTTCCCGCATTTTTTCCTCGTGGAATTTCTTTTTGAGCTCAATAATTGTGGCCAGTGTTTTCTTCTGTTCTTGTTCTCGAACATTTTTGATTTCAAGAACTTTTTGACGATGAGCTTGTTTCAGATTTCCCTTTTCGGCCTCAAGTTGGTTGCGTAGCTTTGTTACATGGCCTCGTAATTCATCATTGATGAAACGTAAATTGCCGGCGCTTGACATTCCTGATTGGCTGTCAGATTTTGTCCGAAGCGGAAGTTTTGTCTCAGCTTTGGTCTCAGTTTTAGCGTCAGATTTGATTTCACTTTTGATGTCATTTTTTACATCATTTTTCAAATCGCCCTTAAACTCACTTTTGGTTTGACCTTTGGCCTCAATGCTTATTTCACCTTTTGCATCAACCTTGGTTTCATTTTTGCTCTCATTTTTTACATTGGTTTTGGCCTCAGCTTTAGCTTGCCCTTTGCCCTCACCTTTGACTTGGCCTTTGACTTGACCTTTACCCTCATTTTTCGTATTTCCTTTGCTTTCATTCTTCAATTCACCTTTAGCCTCATCTTTGGTTTGGTTTTTGGTTTCACTTTTGCTTTGACCTTTGGTCTCACTTTTAGCTTGACCTTTGACCTCATTTTTTAGTTTACCTTTCTCATCATCTTTGATTTGAGTTTGACCTTTGACATCACCTTTTGTTTCATTTTTGACCTCACGTTCGGATTGACCTTTGGCTTCAATTTTCGTTTTGTCTTTATCTTCACTTTTGGTTTGAATCTGTCCTTTGACATCACTCTGCGTTTCGTTTTTGATCTCCCCTTTTGACTGACCCTTTTCAGACTGATTCAGTTCATCTTTTCCCTCTGTAATGTTGGAAGCCACTGAAGAACTCATTTTGAATTTGCAAAGTTTAGTACTCAATTCTTAAAAATCTTTTTTCCAAAATGAAATTGGTCAATATTTACCATTAAGGAAAATTCAGCTTTAAAAAAGCCAATCAATAGTTACTATGTATATTCACAAATCTTTTTACAGTATATAATCAAATATTTGCTATATATATATCTTGTGGACTTGTGGTTTTTTTATGTATACACGTCAAAAACTTTTGTAGTAATTTATGCATGTGTATTTATGTATATATTTGTTTTTGAATTTATAAGTAATGTACCAGCTGAGCTGTATCAAGAAATATATCCCATATTAAAAGAATCTAATGAAATTGTCAATACACGTAATACATATGTATTACTTTAAAAACTGTGGATAGTATTTAATTGATAGTGTTTTCATTATCTTTTCTTTGTGATATGAGCAATATGCTAGGAGTTTCAGTTTTAAAAGAGAGTGGGTGTGGATGGTAACCTCTTGGTACATAATTCTTTTTGAAGTATATCCAATCAAATGTTAGTGATGGAAATATGTTGTTTGGGAATCAAAGAGATGAAAAGAATATCTTGTATGTCTTTAATTCCATTTGGAACAACGTCAGTCTGAAAAAGTAAAACAAAAAATGATAGATATAAACAAATAAACAAACAGTGTTGAATTCACTTAAAAACATCATAGATTGAGATTTTCAAAAAAATCTGTATTACTAAAAGCAAGAACAAACTAAAAAATCACTCACAGAGCGCATACCTCTGTCAATACCATTGTTGCTAAAGACTGAACAATTAGGTTACAATCCTGGACTATGCCACAACAAGAGCTTGTAATAATTATCAGACATCCTTGAGAACCTTGATTCATTACAACACTCGATTATTTCCCTTGGACTGAGTAACTTTGTTATTACTGTGTTTTAATGCCCCAAAAGCTGATGAGTTGTTTTATCTCACTGTGTAACAAAACTAAAAATAATCCCTGGATCTGCTCTGAAATCTATTCAATTACTTCTTAGCCTATGGCGTACCTTACCACAGAAAGTCATTGAAATTCATTGAGAATGTTTGAAGATATTGTTTGGACAAACAAGCAAACAAACAAACAAACATGAATGTACACATAACCTCTGCCCGACTCTTGCAAAGGGAAATTTTGTTATAAGAATCCTTTGCTTTGAGAGGTACAACTCTATATACAAAGTAACAATTCAAAATGCAGAACTCTATTTGAAGAATTCGAATTTCTATCTAATGAATTATTTGCTAATTGTGAATTTATTGTTTAAAGTGGAATCATTTGTATTATCTATCATGTCTGCATGGTAAATAGCCAGCTATTTAAGATTTATTGCAGGAAAAATCTTCAAAACTGAAGACTTGATAAATAGGCATTAAACTGTTGCAACAAACCAAATCTGTTCCTGGTGGCCTAATATGAAAAATGAGAAAATAAAAAAAGCAGTGGTATTAGCAGGAGTATCAGTAGCAGACTTGGTACTAGAGTAGTGAAATAATAATAGTAATAATACAATTTGTAGTAGTAGCATATGTACATGTAAAGCCTTGAAAAAAACTGCAAAAATGTTTACTGTTACAGGAAATACGAATGTCAGGAAGCTGGTGTCATATGACATAAGAAACTTGGAACAACTTGAAAAAGAATGTACCAGAAAAATATTAAACAAAACATAAACAGCTCCAAATACTCCAAACACTGATCTTCATAACCACTCTTCCAGTGATACATTTGATTACAAAAAATATCTCCTGGGTTTTAAAAAAAGAACGCATTTTTTTTTCTTCTCTCCTCCCAATTAAGAGGAAGAGTTCTTTCATAGCAAAAAAAAAAAGAAACCAGGTCAGTATTAAATCAATGACATCATTTTTTTTGTCTTTTAAAATTCTGGAGATTCAAATTGATGAAAGCTTTTAATAATAATTAAAAAAAATTGAAGATGTTAAAAATTGGCTTTTTTTGATTTTCCTCAGACTAGAAACGTTTTTCAGCAATACATTTTGTTATCCATGATTAATATAGATTTTTACAAGTGAAGTCTCAAGGTAGGAAATGTCCTTTGCCCAGGGT
Organism: Thysanoteuthis rhombus; assembly: GCA_963457665.1. Taxonomy (NCBI): domain Eukaryota; kingdom Metazoa; phylum Mollusca; class Cephalopoda; order Oegopsida; family Thysanoteuthidae; genus Thysanoteuthis; species Thysanoteuthis major. The sequence goes on along the minus strand of OY735219.1, from coordinate 38,435,830 downwards.
TGCAATCAGAGATGAGTGTGTAGTCGCAAAAATGACCAAACATCAAACCTAACAATCTACAATTCAGTGCACTAAAAACTGAGATAGGTCCATATAGGCCATTTTTATATTTATATTATGTTTATTATATATTGTATTATTGTCGATTTTACAAGTACCAAGTTGATAGTGTTGCCAACATCAGGAATAATTTGGTGCTAAATTGACTTAAAAAATATGTGAGAAAACACCAAACTGTGCTAAAAACATTGTAAGCCCTTTAATGGCCATTTTGACTGGCTAGATTTACGATAAATTGCAAGAAAGTAGCTAAAAATGGCTAATATTTAGAAATATAGTGCTAAAAATTGTCTGAAAATAGAGAGACACAAAAAATCTGCCAAATTTAGCATGAACAGTGTCAAGTTGGCAATACTGTAAATTGAATGATAATTGACTTGGTTTAGAATGAGAGTTTTTATTCTCCTGAGTGAAAACAGAGAAGGAATTTGGGGGACCAGGGGGCAAGGCTCCTTGAAGTGACCTGATCTAACAGTGAGATTTGTCGGGTGAAATACAGTGGGTGAATTACAGTTTTTAAAGCTTTTGGGAGCCCGCCTCCATTGAGGGCTGTGTCTGAGGTTTTTCCAAATAATTTCCCCTTCCCTCCTCGGTTACACCTCTGACTGAAAAGTAAAAATGCCATAAATATCACTGACCCTGTATTATAATCAGAACTTTAAACTTCACCTGAGTCTGCAATTCTATGTTATAACCACTGAGAAACAACTAAAACTAAAATAAGAATTTTTTTCCAATGATTGAATTTCTGTAGCCCCACAAATGGTGAACCAACAAGCCAAGTCGGCTACAGATTCTTCTCTCTTTTGGTGTCCTTGTCTATGTGTGTGTCTGTGTGTGTGTCTGTGTGTGTGTCTGTGTGTGTGTCTCTGAGCACGCCTGGTCACTTTTTGGGGGCTACACCATTAGGCACTATCTGAAAATGTTTTTCAAAGGATCGAACATATTCTTGTTATTTGTGTTGTTAACATGACATTTTGGTCAATACTATTCTACGGCCTTGTTCAGGTGTACAATCCAAATGTGATGGTGGTAAACTTTTGAAATTCAAAAATTTTTTTCTCTAATGGTAGCAATTTTCCTTTGGTTTGAATAAGATTTTTCTCTCCTGGGTCAGTTATTGCTAACAAGTCTGAGACCCAGTTGGTTCTTGGATCCTTTTGGTTACTACTCTTTTCTTTACCTCCTCGACTGAAGTTTTGAGCATTCATTTCATGTGAAAACGTCAAAAAGAATTTTCATAAATAAAGATCCTTACTCAGCATTCATTATGAATTTGAAACTTTTTGCAAGTTGTAATTTATCATGAAAAATCCTCTATATTATAGAGGATATTATAGGGGATATGTATAAGCTTCTGCAGAGCATAATTCTGTCTCCTAAAATCGATAAGTAATTTTCATGTATTTAATTGACAAGTACAAAAGCCATACGAAGAGAAGAATTTTCTGTTCTGATACAGAAGTTATTTTCATTTTTTTCAAGATTAAGATCTGACAACATGCGCAGTGATAGAAGTAAGGGTACAGGTGCACTTTGATCATCCCTGATGGACCCCTTTGTGACCCCTGAGGATAAATCCAAGATACAGCCTTACCATCTATCTTGTTCCCTAAACCCATTCCCATCACTATCATCGACAAGGCGCAATGAATAAAGCACTAGCCTTCTCTATCTGCAGTCCTATGCTCTAACCACTAAACTCTGAGAATAAGAAGAAAGAAGAAAAGCATCTCTTTTCGAGGATATTACATACATTTATAACGCATGTACTTTAAGGGGAGTGTGGTCTTACCTCGTTGGTATTTTTCCTTCAACTTCCACGAAATATTACGAGTAGAAACAAACTTATTTATTTTAATAATTACTACATATATGTAATAAAACAAAAACTAACATTATTAACTTCAAGTGAAAGCCAATTAGCTTCCGTCTGTGGTATAAAGTCAGCCAATAAAAAAAATATTAATTTACGATTAGCTTAATGAATAACCCACTAATTCAAAATTATAGCCATAAATTCTTCCCCCCTAAGCACAACTGTTGACAATCTCTCAGCCGAAATGCCATGGTCAAGTGGGTGACTAATTCTTTGGCTTGGGTGGAGTTAGGAATTCTAACCAAGCCATTCATTGACCTGATTGAGTGGAACCAACATAATCATATCATGCAGAGAATTTAGATTTTGAAAAACGGTCTTCCGCATCTTGATTGGTTCTTAACTTGTGGCTTTCACAGCTAACAAGAAAAGCAGAAACATAAAAATATTACGGTAAAGTCTTAACTCAGTATAATTAATTTGGGCTTAAACAAACTCGTGTATCCACGCAAATTGACTTTGGATTTACCAAACGAAGTTCGACAAACGTAGTGACCATGTGGACCATAACAAACTTTCTTCTTATCTACCAAATGAAGTTCGATAAATGCAGTGAACATGTGGTCCATAACAAGCTTTGACGTTTTTGCTTCTGTGCTCTAAAATAGCTAAATCTAGCTCCTAAATTGGTACATTTTATTGTAGCTTGTTTCCAAGAAGAAATAGGTCTGGTTAGTTGCTCAATAGAAACTGTCACATGACCAATGTCTTTCAGTAGCATGCTGTGGTGATCACTTGAAAAACTGGAAAAAAGGCGATCAATGAATAAGATGCTTCTCCACTTTTTGTTGGGCAGTGAAAACTGAAAAAGTTTTAATTTTCAAAATGAATAAAACAAAAACTAGGGGATCAAATCAGTATGAAGTTACATTGCAAATTGACTCCCCACCCCTAAAAACCTATTTAGGCGGGGAATTTTCAAAAAACAAAAACAGAAAAGTTTCTTCTTCTTGATATGATTAGGAGTAAATATTTAAATTTTCAGCCTTCTAGCTTCATTGGTAGAACCTGTACACATGATACAAAATCAGCCAGTCAGCCAGACAGACAGCCAAACATCTAGCCAGACCAATTTGAAAACTGAAGAAACCTAAGTTGACTGTTTTGGTGACAGTGTTGGTTGACTGTTTTTAACATAAATCTAAGACTAGGGTAGGAAATGAGTACTTCTCTTTGACATCGCCAGTAGACACCCATGGTTAATTAGAAATCAGACAAATTCATTTGACACTGCACTCTAAGGGTTTTTAATGTGACATTCATAGCTAATGGCTCAATTTAGGTTAGCTTCTATTTATAGAAAATATTGCTGTAATTACAATGTCGGCGGCTTTTTGTGATTTAGTAGAATGATATGAATTTCTGTTGAAAGTTTGATCTTACAACTTTTTCTTTTTTGTGTCTGTATTATGTATGAAGTAACAAATGAAAGAATTAAATAATTGATCAATTGAATAATTAAACATTATTAAACAAATTACATTTGAAACAGGCCAGCAGGACTGTCACTAAAATTGTCAACATAGGTCTCTTCAGTTTTGAAGCTGGTCCTGCTGGCTGACAATGTATGTTTGTATGTACGTATCATGCATACAGTACACAAAAATGGAGCTGAAAATTTAAACATTTTTTTTTGTAAAATTCCCTCCATAATTTGGTTTTTATTGAGGGTTTAATTTGCAATGTAGATTTATACTAAATTGATCACTTAGTTTGTGTCATGCTTGATTTTTTGAAAATTGAGACTTTTTTCATGGATCACTCTCCACAAAAGGTGAGAGCACTATTTTATTCATTGATCACTCCTTTTTCTATTTTCTTAATTGATCACCCCAAACATGGTATGTTGCCAAGAGACATTAGTCATGTGATGGTTTGTATTAAGTGACAAACTAGACCTGCTTTTTAATCCTTCTTATTTCCCAGTGCTTGCATATGTGTGTAAGGACTCAGTCAATTAGTAACAGAAGTAAAATCAATGTAGTTTTAGTGCTTTACTGGTTTGGCTTTCCATTTGTACATCATACCCGACAGCAAGTGTTTCTTAAACTGATCCAGTGTCATTCGCCCCCTAGACTTCACCGAAAAATCTCATTCACACATGACTAAATTTTCTCATTTTAATGAGATCATTCGGCAACTTTTGTTAATCATCAGCAGAAGCTGTGATTAAGGGTATACGCAATGATGCTTGCATCAAGTGTTGCCAATTTAGCACTTGTTTTAGTAGCGTGGAAAAGTGCTAAATTAGTGTGGGTGTGCCTAAATATTATGGCCTATCTTGGGGTGTTTTGATCATTTTTCAGTATCTTTCTGGTGTGTTTTGGCCACTTTTTGGCAATTTGAGAGAAAATTCAGCACTTTTTAGCATTTTTTGGTAGTTGAACCAGCGTGAAAGTATTTTTGCGGTTAGCAACATTTCTTGCGATCCTATCTCTAGTACTGGCTATAACATTGATGTTTCACTTTTGTAATACTAAGTAATCCTACTCAGTTATTCTGTGTTCCTCTAAATATATTATTACACTTTCATTTTTGATTGTTTTCATCTTATCCTCCTCTCTGTGTAATTTTATACATAATTCATTTTGTATCATGAACTTAGAAAATAAATTGACTCATAAAGAAAACTAGGAGTGACAAAAAATCAACAAAAAGGTTATTAAAATTTTTTCTAGTTTGCATGGATTTGGCAAAAAAACAGTTTTAGAACTCAAAAAACTACTTTTTTAAGAGTAAAAAAAATTTAATTAAAACTGATTAAATTAAGTCTTTCACCCTTTATGTTTAATTAATTCTTCATTCACACTTGTAGTTTCATTCACCCCACAAGGATTTCATTCGCCCTTGGGTGAATCATTCAGCCAATTGAAAAACATCTCCAAGGTTTGCCTGATCCCTCCATTGTGGACATCATGGAGCCAGTGCTTTCTGAGCTTGTCTAGTTCATCACACCATCTTACATTTTGCTGGACACATTTTTGCAGATGATCTCTGGGAATCCACATTGTGAGCTGTGATATTAAGCAGTTGTCTGCCATTCTTGCTACATGACCAACCCATTGCCATTTGAGTTTTCTGATAAGTTTGACTCCTGTTTTTTCTCTGAAATACTAGCTGTTCTATGGTTTCTCCATGTGATGTTGAGTATGGTTCTCTGTTCTGAGTCCCAATCTTTTGGTTAGGTTCCATGTTTCAACTCCATAGGTGAGAATCGGGAGGATGCATTGGTTGTATATCTTTCTTTTTAGGACAAATAGGATTTTCTCGTTCTTGAAGGTTGAACTTGCTTTACCAATAGCTTGCCAACCAGAGGATTATTCTTCACCAGATTCTTTCTTCTTTTGAGGGTTTCATGGATATTTGTTGTCCCATGTAGATGTAGTGGTTTACTTTCTACAGCTCTACATTTTTGATTCTGATTGTTGTGTGTTTGCCTTCAACGAGTTTGTTGTACTTAACATTTGTTTTACTGAAATTCAGGTAAAATAAATGCCATTCATGTACACTGAATCACAAGACCAAATTTCATTTGAGGGGAAAGCAGTCTCATGAAGGAGAAGGCTTTTCAAATTATTAGAGCTTGATATTTTATAAGCTTAGTCTAGCAAAATGGTGTAATATATAATGAAAATTGCTCTGAATTGTCTTCAAGTTGCAGTCTACCAATCTGTTATGTGTGGGCTCTGGATAAAACCCCGCTCAGGACAAAAACACCTTCGACAAAACCTCACAGTTAGGGTGCAAAGTAGAACAAAATCCTCTAGGTTAAATAAAATCATGAAAATATTTTCTTTACCTTTCTCATTATGCTTACTTAAGGAAAAGTGTTAACCTGGCCTCATATTCTAATCACACATTTTTTAAACTAGAATTTTTCTTGAGACATCTAAAAATCAAAGAATGATACTACCACAATGAATTTCCCAGAGGTTAGAAAATAAATGTGATAATTAATTAGGATTTCTATGTATCACAAAAACAAAGTAGCAAAAATGAATTGACTTTTCTACCCCAACATTTTGAAATACTGGAATATCTTCTGGGATATATATATATATATATATATATATATATATATATATATATATATATATATATATATATATATATATATATATATACATAGAAGGATTTAGGAAATATAAATATACAAAATGTGCCTGGTAAATGTTTCTCTGTACTGATAAGTATGTCATCTTTTTATTAAGTTATATACATTTTTATAACTTGAATCAACGAACATTCTAAACTTAAATACATATTTCTAATTTGAATTGTTTATGGAGATCCCTGTAGAGGCATATTTATTTAATATGTAAATAAATAAATCTGAATCATAAAGAATATTTTTTTTCCATAAATGAAAATATAAAATGTTATTCAACATCTGCAAATGCTGTTCAAATGATTTTCCTCTGAATTTTCACTTGAGAAAAAAACTTGCCTATCTTTTATCTTTTTTGTAACTCAAGAAGTGTCATGTGAATAAAATCTTCTAAATCTATTTTTTTGTTGTTAACGCCCGTTTCCATTTACTGAATGATATAAGATCAAGTTCGAGAAAAAACCAACTCAAGTTTTTATGTGTATTATACAGAATAAAGATATGAAAACCATTTGGTAACATTGATGTAGAATTTTTGCCATCAGTATTATCGATGGGATGATTCATTAGTCTTGTATCATGAAATACACATAGAAAAAATTTATACAGTTTGTTTTTTTTGTATCATATCATCGTCACTCAATAGAAACTGTCATGTGATGACGTCTTTTGGCAGCATGCTGTGTTGGTGGTGGCCAATTAAAAGAACAGGAAAAAAGGGTGATCAATGAATAAATCTACCTCTCTCGCCTGAGGTCCGAATTTCCAAGAAATAAACACGATCACTATTTCTATTATTATTCAGACTATCCTCATCTTGGTTGTTTTTCATACAACGTTTCGGCCGTTGTACTCTACGGCCATAATCAGGAGTAGAGTACAACGGCCGAAATGTTGTATGAAAAACAACCAAGATGAGGATAGTCTGAATAATAATAATAATAATAATAATAATAATAATAGAATAATGATAATACCCCATCTCAAAAATTCAGAGAAATACAAACATGATTACATTGAGAAAAAATAATCTTAGAAATTGCCTAGTACCATTGACAGTTACTACAGGCATCCTGGTGTGCCCACTGACCCTACCCATTTTAGTTTGATGGGGAGGTACTGCTTGGGAGATGGATTCCCAGGAACTATACATATATTTATTACAGATCCCAGGACATGACTGACTAGGGATTTGGCAATTTTTGTGTTATAATCTGCTTGGCATTCTCAGGGAATTGTGATGGAACAATGAGATAAAATGGGTACGAATAGAATCGTAATCATTCAATCAGCAACATTGTACCAGACTGTCCAAGATCATGAGAGTGAGTTCCGAGCTGTGGACACTCACCCCCAAACAACATATAATTGCAAAAAGAGCCACTTCAGATTCACACTTCTTGTGCAGAAAATGGTAGATGGTTCTCGTCTCTGGCTAGGGCTAACCTGTCAATTAAAAAAACCTAGGCGGCCGTCTAGGACACAAATGTCCTAGGGCTGTACTCCAAACCTAAAAAAAGGAGATTGAAAGAGACAAATCTTTTGAAAAAAGCCTGGTTAGTCACTAAATAGAAACTGCCACATGACCAAGCATGGCAGCATGCTATGTTGGTGGTGATTAATTAAAAAAATAGAAATAAAGGATGATCAATGAATAAATTACTTCTCTTGCTTGCGGTCAGAATTTAAAAAAAAAACAAACACGAATGCTTTTAGACGCAAACTAAGGGATCAAATCAGCATAAACTTATATTCAAAATTGTTTCCCCAGATAACCTATTTTTCTGGGGTGGAGGGCCAAAGATCCAAAAAGAATGTTTTTTCAAAACAATTTTCAGCTCTCTAGCAATTGGTGTGACCTCTAGACATGATACATACATACATGCATAGCCAGCCAACCATTCAGCCAGACTAACTTGAAAACTGAAGAAACCTATGTTGGCAGTTTGGTTGACAGTTTCAAATAGTTGTTAGAATATAATTACACAAGGTGCAAATTTTTAGTCTTGCTTTGGGCCCAGGAAACCTTTGTGTCAACATTGCATTTCTGGCAAAGGGTTAAAGACATCCCTACAAGCATCAGTTTTTTTTTTCAGCTCTTGTGACAATTTCCTGTCAATGAACAGAGGAACAAGAACGAACTAGTTAGAACCATGAACCAGCCATTTCCTCTGTCTGCTGTTCCCATTCATTTCTCCTTTGACTCTACCATTTTCCTTTTTTTTTTCTCTTCCTTCCCATAATGCCATCTTTTGATCACATGACTGGAAGACAAACATGTCTACAAATGTGTTTATTTGAAATAAGGTGATTCATTTCCCATGACAGAAAGGAAGAGAGAAACAGGCAATGGTATAAGGAATTAAGAATTAGGAGTGAGTAGTATAATAAAAAGCTTGATGACAATAAATTGATAATTAATTACAGCAATTATGATAATGACGTAAAAATTAGATTGATTGTCATTCCTTCAGTTGCTGGAGTATAAGTTACAGCTGCAAAATCCCCTGGTGTGTAGTGTATACAGAAATTTGAAAGTATGAGAGAAGAGAGGAGATATGCAATATACAGTATTCACAAAAGTCAACACTGAGAAGGATTTGGAATTCTAAGAAGTGCTATTTGACCCATGAAAAAAGGTAAAAATTAGTAAAAAAGTTTTAATAATCTATCTGAAATAGTAATACCAAATATTTGTGTCAAGTTGGAATAAATACATGGAGTTGGAATTTTAAACAAAAATAGCACATTTTAGTGGAATGCAGTATTTCACTAGCAAAATTTTATACGAATAAATAATTGTGGAGCTGCCGCTTACAATGCAATGAACCTGATAGACTAGTGCAAATCAATTAGACCCTTTACTCCCCTTTGGGCCGCAATCTAGAGGAGCCCCATGCTAGGATAATCAACTCTAGTCTTGTCAGAAACATATGTTGCAACATACACCTAATATCACAAAATAAGTTTCACAGTGATCAGCAAAGATTTTCATTTTCTTCTGAATTCTTGAAATGTCTGCAGTGTTTGTTTACTTAAGATTGTTTATTGACATATTGAATTTATTTACTGTACATTTTGATTGTTTTCCATTCTATCATAAATACATAAAATCAATGATAAATTTTATTTACATATCTGAGATTCTATAGACCTTTATTGTGAACATGAGGGCCCAAAAGAATGTTTTCAGTTGGGCCATACAGCTCATGAGGTCGGCCCTGGACCAGTGGTTTTTAACCTTTTTACCACAACAAGAAACTGTCATATGACCAATTTCTTCTGGCAGCATGCTGTCTTGGTGGTGATCAATTAAAGCAATTCGAAAAAAAGGGTGATCAATGAATAAATTACTTCTCTCGCCTGAGGTGTGAATTTTCAAAAAACAAACGTGAACACCTCTGGACGCCAAGTGAGGGATTAATATGGCATAAACCTACATTGCTAATTGAACCCCTCACTAACATATATGGTTATACTTTTATGCCCAGTGCATTTGGAGCTGATATACAAGGTCTGATTGGTCCTTAAAATGATTGCATCGTCTCAATGTACTGGTATACCTGATTTTATAAATGTCAACATTATGAACTTCCAGGTTTAAGAATGGAAATTATATAAAATCTAATTTTTGTTGAATTTGAACACAAGGGAATAGCACTGTTACAAGTTTGTACGTAAGTGTCTATGGATAGAAAATGCACTGTTTTCTATGTATGATAATATCTTATTCAAGAACTCATGCTTTATGAACTATCATTAGGAACAAATTAGTTCGTTAAGGCGAGGTATACCTGTACCTTGGCAAACAATCAGAAGGGGCTTTTCTGAACATGCATAAACCAACACTCTCCCATGGGGTTATTAAGTTGGCAGGAAAATACCATTGATTGAGATTGTCTACTGTGTGACTGTTGCATTCATAATGACCGAGCCAGCCCATTCTATATGTCTTGAGCAGGTTTTTTTGGCAAAACATTGAATCCTTCAAGTCTGTTAGTCATCCCTACAGTCCAGATTTAGTTGGCTGCAACTTCTGGCTTTTCCAAAAGAGACTTCAGACTGTAGACAAGATTAAGGAAAATATGACAAGGCAGCTGATGGCAAACTTTGCAGACCTTGCATTTGTAGGCCAGATTTCAGCTGTTCATATTTTTTCCACTGACTTTCTTGCTACTCCAGTGCTTCCCCATACAGCAACACAACAGTATCAGTGTCAAATTTTCTTATAAAGCAGATGACAAAAAGGGAGGTAATTCAAATTCACTGTTAAGATGTTTTAGATGTTTTTCATCTAGATTTAGATGTTTGGGGTTGCAGTTAGAAGTCAGAAATTGCTATTAAGATGATTTTTGATGAAATGAGAAATTTTTCATAAAATTTTGACGCTATTTCAGATGTAAACCTGACAATGAATTTGACATATTATCTGACTGATCTTTCAGTTTGTTGGGGAAAGGCATTAATTTCACAGTGAAAATAATTGCTTGTGCACCCACTTAAGTAAGTTTAATCAAATGAAATACAAATTCAAATTGCTTTATAAATCTACTTTATCAAATTTCTCTATTTATAAGAAAAATGTAAAATAATATTTTTATGCAAAAGTTATAGAAAAGTTTACTAATACCGTTCAGCGCATACAGTAAAAATTATGCCGCCACACCTTCAACTACTATCGTTACCAAATGTTCAAAATCTGGAAATTTTGATCCCTCGACTTGATTTTAATCCTTTTCTGCACAAACAAATATTTCTGGCACCAAGGAAAATAATTCCCTAAGTAAACACTGAATTTTATAACTTTTGACCTAAAAATCTGTTTTGGCTAATTTCAGAACTGGTATGTTTTACACTGAAAAAGAGATTGTTGGTTGAAATTGATTCAGGCATCATAGACAATCAGAACAGTGTTATTAGAAACTTTCAACAAAAACTGTCAACATCAACATAGGTTTCTTCAATTTCAAGTCAGTCTGACTGGCTGGCTATGTGAGTGTACATATGAATCACATGTACTGTCCACATCAATAGAGCTAGAGGACAGAAAATCTAAACATTTACTCCTTATTTAAAAAAAAACTTTTTTTTTTTTTGTTCTTTCGAAAATAACCCCCCAAAATAGATTTTATCAGGGGGTTCAATTTACAATGTGAGTTTATGCTAAGTTGGTCTCTTAGTTTGTGTCTGGTAGCATACACGCTTTTTTTTTTTTTCAAGATTCAGACTTTTTTTAGTCATCACAGCCCAACAAAAAGCAAGAAAAGTAAGTTATCCATTGATAACCCACTTTTCCAAATTTTTTTAAATTGATTACCCCCAACACAGCATGCAGCAAAAAGACGTGATGGTTACTATTGAATGACTAACCAGACCTGTTATATGTATAATTCAACTTCTGGAACTAAGCAAGCATAAGTCCCACTTTTTAAAAAACGAGGTCATCATCATCATCCCCCACGCGTTTAGAAGGGAATGTCAATATGAATGCTTCCCCAGAATGACCTTTAGTAATTCAAGTGAACCAGCCTTGGACACATGGTTTCATTGAACATATGGTTTCAAGTGAAGCAGAATATAAGCACAAAAGTTGGCAAAAAGAGAAACTTCAGGTTAAAACAAGTTATCAAGCCAAAATCTAATATCTACTTGAGCAGCATCAGTTCTGCATGAGTTGAGATCAAATCTGATCCCACTATGAATGTCTCTGGAAAATTTCTGTCATAAAAAGCACTGACACTATTAGAGTGTTGATATTATTGAGAAAAAAAAAACCACTGTCTGAGAGAGAGGAAGTAGCGGCACCAGAGTTATACTGAATACTATAAGGACTTTTTCGATATGATTAATAACATGAGTTTCGTACAATAAATCTAGTTCGAAGTCACTCTTCGATGTAATTGTAAAGTTACAATAAATAAGAAAAAGTGATACATGAAAGATGACAATATCTCTTTCAAGTTGCAGTAGCACAAACTACACAATGGTAATTAGGATCGAATTTTGCGAGCATGGGCAAAGCTTGGGTAAGGCTGTCTGATGTTGCCAGTGCTCAGAAGTTACACAATGCACTTGGGAAAGGTATAAATCTACTTCTTCTCCAGCTATGGGTAAAAAGCTAGGTAGTTGGAGCTCTTTAGTCTAATAAGGCAGTCCTGGTAAGAGAAGTTACCACAGCTGGCTCAAAATTTGAGTAAAGGAAGAGGGTGAGGAATGGATGTGAAGACCTTGCGACTGGCATCAGTCATGGCCCTATGCTCCATAAGGAGTCTGCGGTAATGAACAAAACTAACACAGTTATTAGCTGTATTTTGATCTGAAATTTACACTGTATAATGTTAGATCTATAATTAATGAAGAAGTGTTGGGTTAAGTTCATTGATAAAGAAAGAGATTCTGTTGAAATATTCATTGTGTAAAATGAATGCTTTTGTCATTATTAAGCTTTTATTAAAAAAGTTGATCAATGAATGAATTACTTCTCTCTCCATTCATTGAACTGTGATCCCTAAAAAAAGTTTGGATGAAAAGAAAAAAAATACAAGCCAGACACAAACTAAAGGACCAATTTAGCATAAACTTATTTTGTAAATTTTGTTGAACCTCATCTCCTATCAAAAAAGTATTTTGTTCGTGAATTTTTCAAAAAACAAAAAAACTTTTTTCTAGACATGATAAAGGGTAAATATTTAAATTTCAGCCCTCTAGCTTAATTAATGTGACCCATATACAAGATACATACATAGCCAGACGGACAGCTATACTACTTTAAAAACTAAAGAAATTTATGTTGGCTGTTTTGGTGTCAGTTTCTGAATGAAAATGCATCTACCAAATTCTTTTTTGACAGATTTTTAATTAATCAGCAATTTCTTTTATTCCACTAATTCATCTTGATATATTGAACAGCATGACATCTCCATTTAATATTGGTAAAGATTCCTGTAAGAGAGAGTAAGTACAAATATATGTACATAAAAGAAATATTTCTGCATAAGTACAAAGGTTTACGACTATATATATTTTTCATTTCTGATATTGAAGAAATCTGTGTTTGTCCTTATGGGTATAAGCACTGCTATTATTCGACTACCTCAGGAAGTTGACATTCACCAGGTATAGTCAGTACATATGGTGATGCAGAGTCTAATTTGATGTTGTGTTGATCCGTGGTTCCAGAAAAATCTAATGAGGATAAATAAAAAAACTACTGAGTATAGATCTAAATTTGGATAAAAAATATATCTCAATTAGCAATATATCTAAATTTAGATATAAAATATCTAAATTGCAATATATCTAAATTTAGATGTAAAATATCTAAATTGGCAATAGATCTAAATTTAACTTTAGAATATCTAAATAGGCAACAGATCTAAATTTAGGTATAAAATGTCTAAATTGGCAACATCAAAAATATGTAACCAAAATAGTTTTGTAAGACAGACGTAAAATTATTTTACATGACAATTACGGCAGACTGTTCCATGTATCATGAAGTTGGTCCTTTTCCAAACATACATCTTTTGAGCAGGCACTGTCTTAGTCATAGAAATGTAAAAAGTTTTTCTTGTCCTACATACCTCAAGTTACAAAAGATTCTATTGTACCTGAAGAAGTCTGTTATGATATGATATCGGAACAAGTTAATCCCTTTGCATCAACTCAATCAGTGCAAGTGTGGATATAGGTGCACTCTAAATTTTGTATCCCTTTCAAATAAGGCGGCCATTTTGATTACATAATAAGTTTATATGACCATTATATTTGTACTAAAATATACCTGTCCAAAATGACTGGGTTATTTATACATGGATTGGCACAAGGAGCCTAAAGCTATTTTATCAAGTAATTTATTTTTGATAATTCAAATATTCTAATTCTGAGTTTTTTTAAAAGTCTCAACTCGACTTGAGCTGTTCTACTGTGTTAACAGACGTAAGAGTTCCTCAAACACAATTTTTATTGTTATATCATTATAGGAGGCTAAATCAACCTATTGGAGCATCCCCTTTGAGCACAGACAAATAAATAAACAAAAAGACTTGCATGTAAGCTCATTATATAGTTAGATAATTTTGCCGTAAACAAAATCCATATCATATAAACTTCAAAATGATACAAGATTTTCCAGGGTTTTTTGAAATATGAGAAAGTTTCATTCCATCCTTGCCTGAATGAGTTAATCTATAGAGAGTGCAAAGCTACAAAGAGGTGTCTGTGCTAGACAGACAAGAAATGCAGTCAAACTATTAAATTGATGGCAGAAAAAAGAAAAAAAAATATTTATGAGAAAAATATATTTATGAGAGAAAATTTACTCAACAAAAACATTAAGATAGAAACAGAAATCATGTGAATAAAATCTGCCATTGGAGATATTTATTTAAAGCCACTTTTATACACAGCTCTTTGTTTATGGTTTGTATTAAGGGAAATCTAAACTATCAGCTGAACTTTCTTGATAGGAGTGCATCTAATTTCAAGTGTTGCTGATAAAACTCTTTTGCAATCATCTAGAGCGGAGTCAGTTCCAGACGTGCATGTTTGGAAGGGGCTGGACTTTATGGTGTGTTGAGCAGCCTGTCATTATCATCATCATCAGCAGCAGCAGCAACATCCTTTATAAGTCCATTGCTGGACTAAGGCCTTTCCCATCTCCTTCTTCCATAATCAGTGTTATTGTGCTAATCTCTGCTATGTCTTACTGGCAAACTTTATCTATCTGTTCTCTGCATCTTGTCTTTTCCTACTGTATTTACTGCCCCACTGGTATCAATCGGTTGGCTTTTAGCTTCATCTATTGTCCCTCCACCTTGCTATGTGTCCAACCCACTTCCACTTTTGTTGCTTAATTTTTTATACAATATCCTTGACCCTGGTTCTCTCCCAGATTTATTTTTTGTCTTATTCTATTGCTAAGGGTTATTCCTAACAGTGCTATTTCAAGTTTGTTTTTTATTGGTTTTATGAGTTTCCAGGCTTAAAATAATCTTCCATCCTTTGCACAAAACTATGAGTTTGAAGTATTTTGTTTACTTCACTTCAAGGTTGCTGATTTGGATATCTTAAATCTAAATTTAGATCAATTACCAATTTGGATACTTTAGTTATATATACCTTGAGTCAGGATGGTTTGTACATTTTGGTATTTGTGAAATATGCAAAAGAAAAGGAGCAAAAATAGATTTCCATAAACGTTTCTACGTCAGATTTGATGATATAATTTACTTTTATCGGGTAATTTCTTTTTGCCTCTTCATGTTAGAAATCATCAACCAAAACTGTCTCCCAAACTCTCAGAATAGGTTTCTTCAGTTTTTAAGTTGGTCTGGCTGATTGGTGGCCAATGTATACATCATGCATACGAATGGACATTCACTCCATAGTATGTCTAGTAGTAAAAACAACTTGTTTGTTTTTTTCAAAGGGGGCTCTGTTTGCAATGTAATTTTACGCTAAATTTATCCGTTAGTTTGAGTCCACTTGTTTCTTGAAAACTCAGACTCATTTTAGTGCCCAGAGAAGGAACTCTTTCATCGATCATCTCTTGTTCCAATTTTTTGATTGATCATCCCCAACACTGCCTGCTACCAAAAGATATTGATCACATGACAGTTTCTATTAAGTGACTAACCAGACCTGTCAATTTTTTTGGTTGTTTATCATTGTGTGTGAAAGTAACTTAACTGCCATCCTTTCAAGTTTTTTACATTAGTAGTATCTAGTGACTTTTACTGGGATTGACTGACTGCAAGTTCTTTCAGTATTCTTGCACTTTTCAGTAATACCGTTGTTGAGATAGCTTCAAGTTTTCCTATGATTTACCATTATTCTGATCTCTTTTCCAAGGCTCTTTCGGACTGATCCGAGTACCCCATTGATGATGGGTAAAATTTTCTGGTTCATATTAGATGTCATCAACCAAAACTATCAACATAGATTCCTCCAGTTTTTAAGCTGGTCTGACTGGCTGGCTATATATTGTGTGTACAAGCCACTCCTATGAAGCAAGGGGGCTGAAAATTTAAACATTTACTCCTTATTATATCTAGAGAAAACTCTTTTCTTTTTTAACTCACCCCCAAATAGGTTTTCAGTGGATAGTTCAATTTACAATGTAATTTTATGCTAAATTTGTCCCTTAGTTTGTGGCCTCCAGCATTAATGCTTGTTTTTTGAAGATTTGGACTTTTTAGCGATCACTGCCCAACAAAGGACGCAAGAAGTAATTTATTCATTGATTACCCTTTTTGTCAATTTTCAATGGATCATCTCAACATGGCATGCTGCCAAAAGACATTGGTCTAGTGACGGTTTTCACTGAGTGACCAACCAGATGCTTTCCATTGGTTTTTGGTTATAGATATTTATCATCCTCTCTTGATTTAACCCTGTTGTCTGCTGGAGAAAAGACGTGTACTATCCGATAAAATCGACCAATGAAAAATATCTCTCCAATATTTTCGTCTTTGTTTACAATGGTGAGGTGAGATTCTCACTGGAAGGTCCACCGTTGTAGCCCTATGACAGACAAAGCTAATCTTAGTGATCATCATCATCGGTATTTTAACGTCCGTCGTTGGACATAGATCTTCCCCAGAATTCACATCTCTTTACTGTGGGAGTCACGGAGTCAATACTTTCTGAATTTGTCTAGTTCGTCTCTCCATCTTGAATTATGCCGGCCTCGGTTGTGCATGTGATCTCTGCAGATCCATGTGGTGAATCGTGATGTCCATCGGTTGTCTGCTATTCTTGCAACATGTGTAGCCCATTGCTATTTGAGTTTTTTTAGGGGATTCTATGATGTCTCGGATTCCTGTAAAGAATTACTCGTTTATATGACGGTATACACATTCTTCATAGACTGATCGTCGTGGCTCAGTGGCCTGCCTGCAGTTTGGTAGGCCGTGGTTCAATCCACCACTGCAGCATACCAAAATATTCTTGAAATGGTACTCAATTCCTCTCCGCTGAGTACCTAGCAAAATAAATAGATTGAAGAGCCTCACTCTGAAGGTGTGTTATGGCCAAATTACGTTTGCTGCACGTGCTCAACCTCACATGGAGAGATCACAAAATAGCACAATATATTAGGGAAAAACAAGACATCATAAAATCTCCAAACTCAAATGGCAATGGGCTGGTCAAGCTGCAAGAATGACAGGCAACTGATGGACATCACGACTCACAACATGGATCCGCAGAGATCACATGCGAAACTGAGGCCGGCAGTATACAAGATGGAGAGACAGACCAGACAAGTTCAGAAAGTATTGGCTCTGCGATGCCCATGTTAGAGAGGTCTGGTGATTTCCTGGGGAATGTCTATAAAATGATAAAAGACTGATGATGATGACCTAAGCCTGCGACGATGAGATTATAAGCGGAGAAAAATTTTACAAATATACATACATATGTACGTACACATTCTTAGGAAAGACATTAACGCATGCGTACAATGACAAACAATACCCAACCCACCTTGATATTTTGACCTTTACTTTTAAGAAGGCCAATGATATTCAAATGCACTTTCATTCTCAATTGACTTTGTGTAGCCTAACAGTGGGGACATTTAGCTGGATCGTTCGGGAAGGAAGCAAAGGGTGTCAAGCGCGAAATATCAATTCTGCTGATCTCGGGATTTCGAGAATGCTAAAGGTTATGCCCCGTGACTCCCTTTTTTGTCACTTTGTCAGTTGAGTTTTTTTTCATAGTCTATGCCTGAAATATCTGAGAGATGGCCAAGCAGTAAAACATGGAACATGTTATTTCAAAGAAATTTCTGACCACTTTTTACCTTCATCTTAATTTAGTTGCTTTTTATTGCAACCTTTCGTTCAAACCAATTACTCTCCAGCAGTAAGTAAATGGCGTTGATCAGAAATGATAAAACGGGAAAATGTGTTAAATACTGTAACTACCAGAATGTAAACAAACATGGCTACGATCAAGATGAAGGATAAGTTCAAGGGTATTATTTGAATGTCTGTGTTCAGTTAAAGTTTTATTTGCTCACAGCCGGAGGGTAATCACCCTTGGCAAAAAATCTTGCGATAAAAAACCCTCACAAATGCAATTAAGATGAACGTAAAAATGAATAAAAATAAATCATGATTTAGAATATTTCATCTGATAGAAATGAAAAAAAAAAAAGAAAAGAAAAAGAAAACATTCCATTCGCAGATTTTGAGGATGGTGTGATCTCTTGTATCAGCATTCCGAACCCTCCCCATTTACGACACCCAACTGAAGAAGGCCGTAGAGTACAACAACCAGAATGTTGTGTTCAAAAGTTGAACCAAGAATAGGAAAGCAGTCTGAAAACATCAATACACACTGAACAAAATTCCATCCGAAAATTCAAACAAGAGACCCATTCGTGGTTTCCGACTAATATTCTGAAGGGTAAGGATGATAATCCTTACAACTTCTGGAATATCACGGAGTAAGAAGAGAGAGATGAGGGAGGAAAGAAAGTTAGATAATTTAATAAAAGAAGATAATAATTCCCTCATATAATAATTAGCAATATACAGATGTCTTCTGTCACGCTAAGGGCCACAATTGACGTAGTAGAATAGAATTTGCTTCACGTTCTAAAAATGCCGAATTTAAAGAATGATATAAGGATAAGAAACGTTATAAAATCAAAAACAAAAACAAAAATTACATAAAAATCCGTTTGTGGTTAACAGAACACTATTCTCCAAACTCACTGCTATTAAAATCTCTATTATATACGTATATAAGGTTCAATATGTATCCTTTATTTCCCATGACACTATTCATGACATAAATTAAGTAGCATAAGAATAGTTATCGATAATAATAAAAGAACAGAGATGAAAGGTAGTTTGATAAGAGTGAAGGAAGGGAGAGAGGAAAAAGTTAGGTAGTTTACCGAGGGGTAAGAAAAATTTTTTTGCATTTGAAACTAATCCATGTTGGTATAACATTCAGATAAAATCATGGTTGGGCAACAACAATTGGAAGGGATAAGAGAGAAAACAAAAGATACATGCAAAAGGTAAGGGAAGAGTAGAGGCATAAGATAATGGATAATCTTAGTTGTCAACATCCGTGGAATTTCCATAGGTCTAGTCGGTAAACATCAGTTTTATTATTATTTCATCGTTAAAAGAACTATGACAGAGTCAGTTCCAAAGGTCCACGTTTGGAAGGGGTCGAACTTTACGGGGCGTGGGGCAGTCTGTCTTAATTGACACGTGAAAAACTTTCTGACCGTCGTACGAAACTACGCTCCGAAGTATTTCAGTTACTCGTCTTAAGTGTTGCTAATTTAGATATTTTACATCGAAATTTACTTAATGTAAAAAGTGGGAGTCATGGGAGATAATTTATAGAAACTATGAAGGAACATCTATGATCATTAATTTTTCTATCTATATTTCCTTGTATTTCTCTAGAACTGCTGATCCAAACAATTCAGTTACACTGCCATGCCTGCTGACTAATATATCTGGCGAATGTCAACTTCGTATAGTGAACTTTTGTCGAATAATACCAGTGTGCATTGACAGAGATTTCATTGTGTGCTGACAAATATATCTGGCAAATGTCAGTTTCGTACAATGGTCAGTTGTGGAGTAATCGCAGAGTATACGCAACTTTCCTCCCAATTCTAGCTAGATAGATTTTGTGCAATTCTTCTTTTCTTTTTGTCAAATGAACCCAAGAAAAGCAAACAATTATATATATATATATATATATATATATATATATATATATATATATATATATGTATGTATGTGTGTGTGTGTGTGTGTGTGTGTGTGTCGTGAAAAGAAAGTGAGAACCAGTGGACAAAGAAAAATCATATAACTCCATCTTTCCTAAAGAAAAAAAGGAGGGGTTGTATTTTCTAGTTCACGGGTTTTCATTCTTGACTTGTTCAATAAGCGAAAAGTTTTTATTCAAACAAAATGTTAGTGTACATCTTGTTACGATGTAAAATTAATTGGTTTTAGTTTGAACAATTGTCATATGCACCAAGTAAACCAAAGTTCTGTTAAAACGCTGGATATTAGATTACGGACAGAAACAAAAAGCCTCAAGCAAAAGGAATACTTTGGCTAATGTACGAAATTTCATCCCGGCTGGTTGGGTTTGTGAGCGAAGTTATTTAAAGAAATTACCTCAAACCTCACTTTGTTTCTGTGCAATCGGGCAGACTGGCACCCTCATACAGCAGTACACGAGCTCTGTAACAGAGTAGGCTAAGCTTATTAGGAGAGGAAAAAAAAAAACATTGGAAAACTCAAATGTCATTGAGTAGGCTATTTTGCAAGAATGTCAGACAACTGCTGGGTATCATGAATAATAAGGATCATATGCGAAAGTGAGTCCGGCAAAAATAAGATGGCGATACGATTTGGACTAGTACAGAAAATATTGGCATCGCGTCGACCACGATCCAAAAATCTTTTTCTATTTATGTAGGTACAGACATACCTGTAATTAAATGCACAATATAACTTATATATAAGCATCTGTCTGTATCTATATGAGCATGAATATCTATTTCAGTCTGGTGGTGCTGTCTGTAAATCAGAGATGTATAGGAATTAAAATCCCCAAATTTCCAACTGATATCTTTTACTAGTAGGCTATGTTATTTGCTTTGTACACACACAAACATACTCATACACACACTAGTATAGATTCTAATTTTATTGATCTTACACTGAACGTAGTAAAATTTGCTGCGTAAAATATTTGATCTTCAAAATCTGACGGCGAGTGGTTCATTATTACTAATCATACTTCATCTCTCATTTAATTTCTCTTTAATAGTATCTATCTATCTATCTCTGCAGTTCCATTTTCAAGCTATCTGCCCCAGTCTGTTTATTTCTATCTGTTTATTTCTATTTGTTTATGTGAGTCAGAGTAATTTTCACGCACCATCGATGCCCATTATTGTTTTGTCTCAGACATTTTTAGCACGTACAACGTGCAATTAAAGCCACAATGTTCTGTTAGGATAACCCCCCCCCCCAAAAAAAAAACCTCTTTCGTATTGGTCTTTGACCTAAAACCAAAATATTTACTCTATTTCGTCGGTTGAGGGGAAGTTTTCACATTTTTCTATATTTGAACGTTGGTTGCTTTCGAAGATTACATAAAAACGGAACCAGATATTTGATGCATTTGATAACATAGTACGGTTAAAATGCATTGGGCACACCAGTTCTCGTAAGATCACCGGAGTTGTATAACTTAGATATTCATAACCTAGATGGGTAACTGCCTGTGAATATCAGGTCCGTAAACCAAGGGTCGATCCCAGACCGAGTTGCACCAGACTTTAAAAAATGGTGCTCAATGCTTTTCTTCTAAAGAGTTGGATTGAGGGTATCACGTCGCGTCGAGGTTAAGTAGTTGGGATAGAGCTAACAACATTAAAACGGAAAACGAATCTGTTATAGAAACACCAACGAAAGATGAATTGTCGATGGCCTATGCTCCTCCGGGGCTACCCTCTCTTTCTTTTGGCCTGTTGGTGCCATGTTTTCTAAGTTCTATTGTGGGAAGCTTCAAAACATGTCCAAACTAGCGGAGGTGCTATTTGGTGGTTGGATATGAGAGGCCGATGTGATCTTTCTGCAACCTTTTTATTTGACACTTAGTCTGTGATTTAATGCTCCAACCATTTAGCTACATTTGCAGTTATCATTACCCGTCTCCTTTTCGTTGTTCCACTTAACCTTTTCCACCCATAAATTTCAAGATGATGTAACACTTGTAGAAGTAGAATTTTATACAGGCCATTCGTATCATCGGGGAAGCCATATTTAGTCGTAGAAACGGACAAACACCTCGAGCGAAGTTAAAAAGAATATTTCAAAAGACTTGAAGGACCCTTTCAGTACATCAAAATTTAGAAGAAAAAAAAGACATCCAATCATCATCATCATCATCATCATCATCATCATCATCATCATCATGTCTTTTAACGTCCGTCGTTGGACATAGATTTTCCCCAGGATTCGTCCCACTTCTCTATAGTGGGTATCGCAGAGCCAGTATTTTCTAAATTCGTCCAGTTCATCTCTCCATCTTGTATTTTGTCGGCCTCGGTTTCGCATTTGATCTCTGGGGATCCATGTTGTGAGTCGTGATGTCTATTGGTTGTCTGTCATTCTTACAACATGGCCGGCCCATTGCCATTCAAGTTTTTTTTTAGTAATAGACATCCAATAGGAAGCATCTAATTTCACGTTATCGCAGCTTCGGAGAAGTAAATACAAATGAAATAAGGATATTGTAAATTTTCAGTATCAGTAAACTAAAGGGGATCGTTTCCGAAATTTTGTGACCAATGTTAACAGAGGGGTTCGGACTTGATATTGATATTTACTTAGCAAAGCTTGGTTTAACAGAGCATAAGACAGAGGCAGCGCATAGGATCGACTGACCCCACAACTCTGGAGGCGCAATATATCTGAGGAACACAGAAAAAATCTCTTTCGAACGAATTGCATGGGGTGAGGTGCAATCTGATCTAGCCACCACTGCATAAGGCTAAAATAGTATGACACCGAGTGTGGATTTAGTCCATTGCAGTTTTAATCGTCTGCGAGACTAGCTCGCTAACCACTGCCCCAGGGCAAGGGTATATTTGGGGATTTAATATCCACCCCATTCAAAAACATTTGAACAGGAACGCACAAGAAAGCATCTTGGCCAGAAGAACCACAGCTTGTCAGAAGTTGATGTGCAGATAAAAAAGCGTGGTTGTCTCAACACTGAGACTATGAGACTAGCCAGGAAATCAAAATGGATCCAAACATTCAATACGATCGAATAATTCACAATAACACCGTTGAAAAAGAAACATTTCCTTTGACAACGTTATTTACATTGACAACGTTCATCGCGAAAATTAACGCGTTCCTTTCAAAATAACATTTCTTCAAAATCACATTATTTCAAATCTCCTGGAGAGACCAGCATGTCAGCTGAAACGTATATAGAATCTGAACCCGGTAAAAATGTCATTCGACTTATTCCTAGATTAACTTATAACTCGAAATGATAAACGATTAATCAAAAACATGTTGTTCCCAAGAAAAGAAAGCCTGATATCATTTTGAATTTATGAATTATCATTAAATTATGATTCAAATTTTGACTGGAATTTCTTCTTAAATTCAGTTGCTTTTCATCTCCCAGATCACCATAATCTAGTAAGCAACGTTGATCGGAAATAAAGAATCCAGTGAAACCATTTTCTACGGGAGCCTATTCTGCTGCGACACCTACGTTAGTCAGAATTCTACACATATAGTTATTAACAACGTGCAGATGTCTTCTGTCACATTGAAGGAGGCACGCAACTGATGTAACAATAAAAGTTCATTCATATAACTGACGTAGTAAAATAGAATTTCATTCATGTTCTGATGACGTAATAAAATAATTAATTCAAAATATAATAGAAATATAAAAAGAGGTGAAAAACAAAAACAAAAACCCCAAATCCGTTTGTACCCAAATTCACTGCAATGCAAATCTCTATAATTTATGTATATGCTGTCATTTTTGCTGGTCCGTGTAAACTGATTAATGATAATTGACACTGCTTCATCCAAGAAATCAAAATAATACTATTACTAGTAGTGTATGTAAAAGTGTATCAAGATTCCGGAAAAAAATGAAGAATCGCTATATGGCTTAATTAGACTGTTTAAGTCCGGTAGCCGCAATAGCATAATTGGCAAGGAAGCTCTGGCTTCAGAGAATAGGGGATGCGATTTCCGGTCTACGCTGCTTACTATACATCGTAGAGTACTGGCGGTTTGGAAGTTGCGATGAAAAGCAATGACAATTGTAAATTTCTCCATTTCAAAATGGCCATCGCTCCAGCAGCAATGTGGCAGACGCTAACGACGAATTCTAAGTCAAAGGAACAGACGACAATAATCTTAGATCTCGAACCTTAAGAATACTCACGCTAATCGTAAGAATACTACATCTTGAGACATTATTCCCGAAAATCACAAATCCTGCAACTGTGATTTTTAAACGGAAAACCCAACTGCTACAAATACTTGTCGGAAATTAATTAGAGTTACGTATTTCTGACTGGTGACATTGGTCGGTGTTCAAACCCAGAAAAAAATCCAGGATTTCGAATGCTGATTTTCGAAGTTGGAAATTTGGTGCAACATAATCTTTTTACTCCCATTTCCTCCACCTGGCTTTGTATTGTGTTAAAAGTAGGCTTATGTCCGTCTTTACGAATAATTGTCTTCTACGACAATAGTAACACTGACAGACGCTTTGAATTAGCCACTTATAACTGTGCAATTTTCATTTTATTGTTTTTTATCAAATATTTTTATTTCTCATTCAGATAAACCAAATTCAAGAGATGTTACTAAAAGACAAACATAAAAATTGAGACCTCTATTCTGAGAATAGTAATTGCTACATGAATATTTTGTCAAAGATTATTTTTATCAATGGATGTCTGAATATCTTGAAAATATGAATTACTTTCCCCACAAAACACTGGACATTATTTCATTACTCCGAAGAGCCAAAAGAAGTTGGTTCTCCACAATAGGTCATCATGAGTTTATATTGCTTTTTCCTTCTCTGACGAACTTTCCAAAGTGTTTATAATGAAATCAAGCATAATATTGTATACAATGAGTGTAAAAAGTATCGGGTACAAATGAAAAAGCTCATTTTATCATACTTATACTTCTTTCTTGACATTTCGTAGACCAAGAGTTATTTTGCAGAATGGCATTTCCACTTGGGCTGATGTCATTAGAGGCTTTCCTCAAGGGTCTATTTTGGGACCTATTTTACTCTTGATCTATGTTGACGATATTCCAGATGTGTATTCATATCAATCTCCAAATTATTTGCTGATGATACAAAATTGTATCAACATATATATATATATATATATATATATATATATATATATATATATATATATATATATATATATATATATATATATCCCTAACGACTGTAAACTGTTCCAAGATGGCTCAAACTCATTGGCTGTGTGGAGTGACGGTTGAATGTTGAAATTTAATGCTGGCAAATATGTTGTACTGAAAATCTGTTAAAAATCCAAGATTAGATATTCCCTGGATGGTGTCTCATCTTGGTAAGGTTGATCAACAAAATGATTCAGGTTTTATTATTTCGGATGATTCAATTCCCAGAAAACACATCGTTGATATTGTGAAGAAGGCCAATCAAAGGGTTGGTATGATCAGAAGATGTTTCATAAACCTTACTGTACGTGACAATGATTCGTTCACAATTGGAATATGAAGCTTCAGCGTAAAGACCACACTATGAGAAATATATTGCCAGTCTCGAAGGAGTTCAGTGAAAGTGCCTATTCCTCGGAACTGGACTTACGTGAGGTCTCCAAATATATGAATGACTACAATAAAACTAGTTCAGACGAATTCAAAGACAGTCACGTGGTCATTTAGTAAAATAACACGGACCTGCCTCAAGATCAATCATACGGGCAATTTTTATCTCTCAGTGGTATCAAAATGGGATGCATTACCTGAGCTTATTGTAGAGGCACGAAACCTGTTGTAATTCAAACGAAAATTGAAAATCCTACACAATGGAGAAGTAGCATTACACGACTAAATAAGTAGGTAAATAAGTAAAGAACAAACAAACATCTTCAATATTGGTAGAATTTGGAACAAAGATGAAAAAATATAAAAATTAAAAAAATATTTAAACAACATCTAACATTTAAAAGTTGCCTCCAAAAATCCGAAATCGTTGGTCGACATTCTGTCAATCCTTAAGGTGTATAAGTATGCTAAAAAAGACTTTTTTAAATGTATCGGATTCTTTTCGAACTCACTGTATCTTTCAAAAGATACTTTTATTAAAAAAAGTCAGTTGAACTGATTGAATGACATTCTTTGTTGAGAAAAATTCAAGTAATGCGTAACAAAACATTTCATTTTTGTAAAGTGTGTCACAAATACAAGAAGTTTGGGAAATTCTAGTTTATAGCGATTATTTATAGAATTTCTTTATTTACACAATTGAAAAATGTATCTCAATTGTATTTTTCTCGAGCAAGGATTGGGGTTCGGATCCCCCACCCCTATCCAAAGACATCGACTAAGAGTAAATCCGAGTAGAAACGTTGTTGACGTTCACAATCTATAGAAAATGAGCGGATGTATTTTTGTTGATGAATAAAAAAAGAAAAAAAGTCTGGTTAATCACTCAATAGAGTCATGTGACCAACGTCTTTGGGCAGCATGCCATATTGGGTGTGATCAATGAACGTGTTACTTCTTTCGCTTTTTGTTGGCCGGTGATCATTAAAAACGTTTGAACTTGAAAAAAAAAGTGTGAATACTGCTGGACACAAACTAATTGGTCAATTTAGCATTAACTTACATTACAAATCACTATAAATTATTTTGGAGGCAATAAAAAAAACAAAGACTTTTATAGACATGATAAAGAGTAAGTGTTTAAATGCTTAAATGTTCAGCGCTCTAATTCCTTTGGTGCAGTCTGCACACGTGATACGTACACAGCCAAATCGACAACCGGATCAATTCGAAGAAAACTATTTTAACAGTTCTGGTGATAGTTTGCGTTGACTTTTAGAGAAGAAAAACCAAGTCTATGTTCTACAAACAAACGATTGAAAGTTAGATCATTATTATTGATAATGATAATTTTGAAGAGCTTTTCACCTTCATCCTAACTTTCAGTTGCTTTTTATCGCAATTCTACGTCAAAGATCAAACAGGGCAATCAGAAAATAAAGAGCAACCCCACGGCGAGAATCGGACTCACACCCTCTGGCCAGAAGGGGTCCAATATGCAACTCGTTGTAGCACTTCATCCAAGAATACATTTGAAAGAAAAAAAAATTGAAAATATTGTTAGCTTATTGTGTTCTGACTTACGTGTTCAATGTATACGCACAAAAATTTGATTGTCAGCCGTAGAGTGATGGTTAGCAGTCTAGACTCACTATTGTGTACCTGAGTCGGACTAAACAAATTTTTAAAATAAATATCCGTCGGTAGATAGACGGACAGAGGTAAAGAGAGGTACAAGAATCCCATCGGTAAAATACAAGGATATATACCACGTACGCAGGTTGAGAAATGTCTGATAAGGCAGAACAAACAAACACACACGCACACACACACACACACACACACACACACATATATATATATATATATATATATATATATATATAGTGTGTGAACAGTGAAGAGTGAAACAGACTCGGGAGTAAAGTGTTTAGAGGTAAGGTTTATTAGTCCTTAGATGTAAATGGTCCAGACATGTCTCGGGGTTTTTCCCATCTTCAGTGCTGTGTGCTGTGTGCTGTGTGAATATGTGTTTAAAGTTCCCATGTTGAACCAGAGTCCACCATCAGGAGCTATGCTTTGTGGGTAAAATATGCTATAGGGGCTGCTGGAGGCCTCCTGCTGAGTGAAAGTCCAGTTATATATATATATATATATATATATATATATATATATATATATATATATATATATACAAAGACCTGTTTTAAACTTGTGTTTTACAAGTACTTTTCCCTTTCAAGGGATAAAAAATGATAGGAAGCTTTCTCCCTTTTTTAAGGGTTCAAAAGACTTTTAACTGCCTGTTAGGTGCAAAAAATGAAGGGGAACTCTCTCATCTTTAAAGAATAAAAAACGAGGGTGGCGTTTTTTTTCTCTCTAAAGGGTCAGAAGGAGAGGGAAACTTTTTCTCTGTTCGAGAAGTCAAAGATGAAAAGAAACTTTCTCCCTTGTAAGAAGGTCAAGAATTAATCCCCTTTAGGGATTCAAAAGTGAATGGGGACTTTTTCTCCTACAAGTGAAAGTTAACCTTTTTTTCACCTCCAGAGATTCAAAAACGAATGGAAACTGTTTTGTTTTTTAAATTTTTTTTTAACAATTCTGAAAATTTTGGTCCAATCTTTAACCTTCAAATATTCAAATCAGCGTAAACAGTTACTTCACTCAGTGTATGATATACATATTGGATTATAATGTTGGAAAGGGTGTCAGAAATACCCAAATTTCAAACAAAACATGTGAAGGAGGTCGTATGGGAATTCTCCATACTCAAGCTTATCCTTAAAATTATGACTGTTTGTAACGCTTCATGTCATACTTGTGACGTGTTCATGACGTAAAAGTACTTTTGACATCACTTCATTGTTCTTTCTTGAAGAAAGACCAACTAAAGCGTTTCATTTTATATCTCTTCCGTTCCGTTTGGCGCGAACATTCCGAGGGAAAAATGTCCATAGTGAAATACAGAGAAGCATTTCGAGATAAACTCTACCCGGCGATTTGCCAGAAAATCAATTCGGCTTATATCTCAACTTTTCAAATAAGGACACATCAATTTGAGCTTGAGAAGATCCGGGAAATATACAAGAGGAAAAGATACGTTGCCCGTCGAATCGTGGATGCGCTCGTAGAGAAACGCAACGAAGTAAGAAAAAAGACTCAGGAAGAGTGCATAGAAATCGCTTCCGTAATCGAGAAAACCAATAAGAGTAGAAGAAAGGTCGAATATCAAAACGGAGAGTACAAAAAACTTCAAGAGCAAATGGAAGAGATGATCAAGTGTCTCGAAGAGAGAGTAGAGATTCTGGAGCAGAGGAAAGCCACTTACTTGCAGCACATCGAGGCGTACAAACCACACAAATGCTTGATGACAGAGTTGACTAAGCTCTGGCCGACAGCCATTACCGAATCCGTATTGCTGCAGCATTTGGAAACTTTGATCAAGCAGAAAACGCGATTCTCAGAGGAGTACCAAAAACTGTATCACCTCAATGAATACGGACGCAAAAAGCTATTCTACGGTACGGTACACGGAGACCAATTCGAAAGTGTCATTCTAAGCAACCAACTGGACGAATTGGAACAAGAACAGAAAGACGTTATAGCCGCAATACAGACAGAATGGGCGAATTTACACCGCCTTATGGACACAAGTTCCGAATTGGAGATTGCCTTTAGCGAAGTCCATCTGGGAATTCGCCGTCTGTTTAACCTGACTAAACCGCAAGTGAAAATCTTAGACCCTATGGAACAGTTATCGACCATTCTAGAATTCGGAAAGATTATCAGCAGCGTAGTAGAAGAATTAGAGACACCTTCGAATACCTGAACAGACATTTCCCCTCCGAAAAAGTTCACTTCGGGTGGATGCAACCGTTCCAAATGGAATGATTACTGTACGCGTGCACCGAAATTTTCAGTGAAACAAAATATTCATTTATTTTACAAATAGATTATTGGAATAAAAAGAACCACGAAAATTGAACAACTGTAGCCATCAAAGGTGGCAAAGTGTCCTATCCTTTTTTCCCCCTACGTATATATGTTTGATTATGTGTATTAAAGATCGCTAAAATACACAAAAGTGTGTGTGTGTGTATTCTAGCGATCTTTTATTTTGACCTGGTGGGGGGGATCATTTTGACGGGTTCATTAATAAGATAAGATGTTCCTAAATGTTTTTACTCTTTCAGAAGTTTTGTTATTCGATGGCTGGGGGCCAGGGCTTGATGGTATATGGGGCAGGTTGGATCACGTGTTTTAATTTTTGTTTCCTCCACTTGATATATCCAAATGGCCACCGTACTCAAAATGATCTGAATTTGGTAATTTTTAGTAATATATTCTTTCGTCTTAGTTTTTAGTTGCTTTTCATTGTAACTACTAAGACCATCAGTAAACAACACGAATCGGGCATAAATGATAAACCCCGAGCGCTACTCAAATTCTGTCATCTCGGGAAGCCCGCCTGCGTGACAGCTGCTCTACTGATCGAGCTATTAGAGCTTTTACAGTTGGCAGAAGATCAACTCTGATCCTTGAAATCATTCTTCATAGTTTTCTGATCGCTGGGTGCCATATTTGTTAGTTACTGTTTTTGCATACATTATAGGTATCATTAGTAGTAATATTATCTCGATTTTATTTTTCGAAATTTTTAAATTTCAGATGAAGCCTTGTCGGCCATCATCACTTTTTTTATCAAGATTTTCTTTCATCTTAATTTTCGTTGCTTTTCATTGCAGCTACTCAGACCGTCAGTCTACGACCATCAGTAGTTGTGGTGAGAAGTAACTAAAATAAACATAAACAAAAATACTAGTCAAAAATTGACAAAGGTTTAATTTTCTTCGGATTTCCAGTTTTCGCAGCCTTCTCTCTAAGCTTTTAGGAACTGTTCCTAGGGCACCGATACTGATGGGTACAACTATCAGCCATTGTTTCCTTTGCCACTTCAAAATGACTGTTGCTCCAGCTGCAAAGTTGGTATTTCGAGGGTTATGGTTTGTATTTTTTTTTTTTTTTTTGGTTTAGTTTCAAGGCCACAAGACAGTACAGTGCATCTGGGAAAAGACAAGAGTCAGGGACATCATAGAATCCATTAAAAATCCCAAATGGCAGTGGGCTGGCCATGTTGCAAGAATGGCGGACGACTGATGGACATCGCAACTCACGACATGGATCCCCCGAGATCATGTGCGCAACCGAGGCTGGCAGAATATTTGATGGAGAGATGGGATAGACAAATTCAGAAAATACTGGCCCCGCGACGCCCATGATAGAAAAGTTTGGCGAATCCTGGGGAACGTCTATGTCCAACGACGGACGTTGAAAGACTGGCGATGATGATAATGAGTCATTGTTGTTTGCTTCTTTGATTTTATTTTTGCCATCAGCGATTGCTCATTCAGCGAGGTTCACTTTCTGAAAGATTTCTGTCAAAATCCAGTCCAAGTTGGGATTGACTTTATTTCCCGCGCCAGCAACAAGAACAACAAGTACAATCCTCTCCTAAGTTATGGGAGCAAACTCTCCACTGTTAGTCTGTCCTACCATGTTAAACCGAACCAGTTTATAAAATGAACATTACCCCACCGTGATTTGAAATCACAAACAAGAGACTCGTAGGCGGCTCTCTACCAACTGAGTTAAACTGACAAGTCTTATATATTTACTAATTTATATTGTATGTACAATACAGAAGTCATCATCAGTCAGAATAGAAATAGTACTGAAGTTTGACCCTGCAGCAGTCAGGTTTGTCTATCTATTTGCGATGACGTGATCTGATTTACTGTCTTAAAATGGGTAATCCGTTATCAGAGTCCTCTGGTAAATTTTATATTCTTTAGAACAGTTTCTGGTTTATGAAAATCCATTGGTCTGCAGGAAAAGATTCATGCCGTTTGCATGATTCCAAATCGATCGCTGTTCCTACCCATTGATTTCTTTCATTTTTACGCATTTGTTATCATCTGATTTATCTGAGCTGATGGGCTTCATTTGAGATCAAGTGATAGCTCATCTCCTTAATACCTCAGGCCTTTTCTCAGTATTCCGACCGACTTCAAAAGTGCTATAATCTGCACAGTCTCGGTTCGTCTCCGGATTTCTTGTTCCTTTAGTCTTTTTTTCTAGGTTCTTGGAAATCGTTCCCACCGCGCAGATCACAATTTGCGCTATTGTCACCTTCATATTCCACAGCTCCTTCAGGTCCCGGGTAAGGTCCAGATACTTATCCAGCTTTTCACTCTCCTTCAGCTTCACTCAGTGGTCTGTCTGTTTTTTCCTTGTTTGATACCAATAGATCTGGTCTTCTGGCCTGGATTGGGTGACCCATTTGAATTTCGAAGTCCAAGGGAATTTTGTATTTCATTCTCCAAGACCAATTCTGAGCTGTACATGTACGATTAGTATGTTGCATCATCATCATCATCATCATCATCATCATCATCATCATCATCATCAAAAACTTACGGCAGGCAAAAATGATATATGACTTAGAAGGCAATGGCAAATAGTTATCAGACTCAAGATAGGGCTACACAACAGAAACAGTCCATAGTTGTATAAAAGTTAAAATAATATTTACATGGACAGTGCTTTACGAATGATACGGGCGGTGCCTGTGAGAACGATCTTCAGTATTTCATAGATATTTGAGTTTCCAGTTATCTTACCTATTTATTTGTCGGCACCCTTTTTGATAACTCCAGGGGCTCCTATAACAATAGGTATTGTTTTAATCTTGAATTGCCGCATTTTTGTGATCTTAATTTCCAGGTCTTTATACCGAGACAGTTTCTCCAATTCTTCAACGGATATGATCTTCTTTGATAGAAGGGTCATAATCTATTAATAGGCAAGCCGTTTCCTTTCTATCTTTAATCATTATGTCTGGGCGGTTGGCTTCGATGGTACGATCCCGTGTGTACTGGGAAATCCCATAACATTGCCACATCTCGTGTTTCAGATACCGATTCTGGATGGTGTTCATACCAATATGCAGAGTGTGTCGCGGCATAGTGCTTACAAACTATCTTGTGAAGGTTCTACCCTACTCTATCGTGTCTAACTTTGTATTCATGGAGAGCTAAATCAGGACATCCAGGTCGATAGTTTCTGCTCTGTTATCAGTTGGGGGTTAGCACCGTTTTTGATAACATGTGCTTGATAGTTCCCAGATTAAAAACTCTGGTCAAAGGTAACAAGAATAGATCTCTATGTTACGTTTTTTCCCCCTATTTCTTACTTCTTCTACAACTACTACTACTACTACTACTACTACTTGCATTTTCATACCAGATGCCTGGTGGTAACCGCTGGGGACTGAGTGACAGCAAGTCTTCCCAAGTCTCCCGCCCTCCTCTTCACACTTTCACAGTTCACAGTAGTGTTATAGATTACGGTTTCACACCAATTGCCTGGTGGTTACCCCTGAAGGCTGAGTGATAGTAAATTCCCTCAGGTCTCCAGCCCTCCTCTCCTATCGTCCTCGTCTGTCACAGCAGCCTTCACTGTTTTTTTCTTGGCTGTTAGGCTATCTGTCATACCGTGGTCTGTACAGTCTCAATCATTCCTCTACTCCTCAGTTCCTCAAATCTTGTTTTCAGTGCCTATGGTACGGTTCCGAGTGCACCCACTATTACTGGTACCACCCTGACTCTTCATGTTCCACACCTTCTTCAGTTCCCTTGCCAGGTCCCCGTATTTTCTTAGTTTTTCACTCTCTTTCCTATCTACTCAGTTATCCACAGGCTATTATCTGGCAAGTTCACCTTTTCTCCACCTGATTTTTGTAGCATTTTCCTCAGTATTCATGCAGTTCCTAGCAGTGCTGTGGTCTGCACAGTCTCAGCCCTTCCTTTTATCCTTAATTCCTCCAATCTCGCTTTCAGTGTCTTTGGTACGGTTATGAGTGAACCTACTATTAGGTACTATTACTACCCAAACTTTCATGTTGCGCACCTTTTTTAGTTCTCTTGCCAGATTCTGGTATTTTAACAGTTTTTCACTCTCTTCCCTCTTTACTCTATGGTCTGTAGGTACGGCCACGTTTATTATTTGGCAGGTTTTCCTCTTCTTGTCCACGATTATTAAGACAGGTCTTCTCGCTTGGATGGGGTGGTCCGTTCGGAAGTCAAAGACCCAAAGTAATTTGTGGTTTCCATTCTCCGGGGCTGTCTCTGGTTTGTTCTGGTACCACTTTTCCTCATGGTTAAATCCCATTAGTTTACTCAGTTCCTAGTATATCAGTGTTGCTACTCTGTCAGGTCTGGGCTTGTTGACTAGATTCACTAGTTATATGGTTTATGGTCTCATCTCTTTCCCCACGTAGGTGGCACTTGCTGTTTGTCTGTGTTCTGACGATTTTTGTTTTGATATAGTTTGTTCTAATGCATTTGTTTTGAGCTGCCATGATGAGAAATTCTGTTTCTCTCTTCAGGTTTCCTTTTCGTAGCCATTTCCATGATCTCTCATCAACCACATCCTGTATCCGTCTCTTAAATTATGCGTATAGTTTTATCTGTTTCCATTCTTATTTCATTGTTTTCTGTGCTGTTCCATTGTTTTCTACTTTTTTATTGTTCGTTGCACTGCTTCGGGCACTTTTCATGATGTCTTCACTGTTTGCTCACACATACTTTTCTAGACCTGCTTTGGCACCCTGGACACAGTCCTCTATGCCGATGAGCGCCCTGCTGCTTTCTTTGCTCTTCACATATAGTCTATCCGTATCATCTCTGGGGTGTAAGGCTTTGTGCATAGTCATAAACTTGGTAGTTCGTCGGTCTATTGACTGGAGTTATCATTATTATTATTATTATTATTATTATTATTATTATTATTATTATTGTTGTTGTTGTTGTTGTTGTTACTATTACGATTATTACTGTCACAATTATTACTATTGTTGTAGTAGTCGTTCATTCGTTTGCACTATCACACAAGATGTCCGCTGGACATTGCTTAAGACCGAGTGACCGTGAATCTCCTCTGCGCTCTCCTAAGCATTCTTGCTGACTTCAACAACGCTTTGGTCTGAACATAATTCAAAGTGGCTTGTTTCAAGGGAGCAGAAATGAATTGTATACGGGGATTGGAGAAGGGTGTGTGTGTGGAGATAGAACAAACAAGACGGTAGGGAAGTAAGGAGAAGATGAAGAGGAAGAGGGTAGAGAGGGAAATAGAAAGATGAAAGATGAAAGTGAGTTGATAATTAATAGTTCACTATAAAAATGTCAGCTTCTGAAACAGCCACTCCTTTTCGGCAGGCAGTTTGCAGGAAAACGGACTTGAATGGGACAGAAGGTTACCGATCATATACAGTTATTGCAACTTATATATATATATATATATATATATATATATATATATATATATATATGTCCACACGCTTAAATATCTATCTATCTATCTATCTATCTATCTGTGTTCCTGTACATGGAGTCCTCGTAGAAGAGCTCTTTTTCAAGCCAACAGAAGATGTTTTCATAACCCACATGTCTTTTACGGTTGATAGCAGCTCTCAACACTAAGTAACATCTGTTTCTCACTGAAGAATCAAAACATGTCAATTTCATCTGCTCAATCAGGTATGAACGGAAAATATCGTGCAAGTCCGAATTATAAAAAGAACATATAATCTTGGGTACTAAACGTTTTACATCTCGAAATACCTTGTAATTATGGATGTAAATAGTGGTTTATAAATATTTTGAAACCCGCAATGAAAGTGGTCAATGTAGTTTTTAGATTTGTCCATACATCTCTATTAGATGCTTTTGGGTCGGTCGGTTCTGTTTATGTATACAACAGGGATAATGGGTGACGTTATTAAAAGAACATCTATTCCGATCAATAGATGATGCATTGAGCGTTTGATTTTTACAGTGTGGCAAAGTATCGTTTTTCCTGTCTTCAAAAATGGCTAAACTGCGCTAAACTTTTCAATTTTCAGCTAACCTTATTACTTACGAATGTCATATATATTCATTTAATGTCCACTTATCATATAAAATAACCACACACCAAGACTCCATAACAAATTATCGATAAAAATTGAACCCATACTTCAATTCAAAACTTCGTAATTTTTTTAAATAGCCAACTGTTTTTAATAACCCCCACTTTCCTCTTTCTTCTCCTCCTGCTACTACTGCCACAACTAGTAATGATGCCACTTTTTCGTTTAGAATCCGTTTGAAATCGGAAATCACAGATATGGACGTGAAGACGGTGAATACAGCGTTGAACCTATGGTTCTAGTCTTAAACCATGTAAACTTAATCAAATTAGTTGAAAAAGTGGGTGATCTTTTACTAACAGGGTTGATAAAAACGGTGGGCGAGTAGTTTCAAATCCAGAGATGGATAACTGCAATCATTCCTTTATATTCTTAAGAAACCCCGAAGCACAGTTTCTCAATCTGAGGTGCTAGCACACCAGAGGGTGCTAGAATTAATTTCAGGAGGTGGCTGGGTATAGTCTGAAATTTTTTTTAAAACTTCACCTGCCCTTGAATACCACGATTTAAGTAGAGGTACTGACCAATTTGATTTGTCATCAAAGGGGTGCTACACTAACGAAAGGTTGGCAAAAAAATTTGTAGTGAGGATATCATTAAAAACATCATTCATCGGAAAATTTTAATACTTTTATCATAAACGCAAATTCATAACATATTTATCAGAATATATGTGTATGTCTCCGTATAATCCTATGCAAAGCTATATGTTTCCGTTTCCGTGATCAGGAAATCATTGAATGACTTCCATCCCCCCCCCTCTCTCTCTCTCTCTCTCTCCATATATATATATATATATATATATATATATATATATATATATATATATACCGAAAACAAAAATGGCATTATTTCATCTACAACTAATAGAATTGTTAACATTCAACGTTTGTCCGGACGATCGAATCTCTTCTTCCCATTTTTTTATATTGTCAGCACAACGTTTCGACCGTTTCAATTTTTAGCTTTCGTCAGGTATATAATTCAAGACAATTAGCAAACCTTCTTTGCTCTACACGAAGAAACTAAATAGATAGATAGATAGATGGATAGATAGATAGATAGATAGATAGATAGATAGATAGATAGATAGATAGTGACGCATTAACTTGTGGGTATTCATTATTTGGAACAACCAAATACTTTACTTGTTCAGCTGGTGGCTAATTGGCAACTAACCTGTTACCCTAACACTCCTATCCGTAGGCCGGCTACCACAAGAGATAATTAGCATGAGCCTATATTACGACAGATAAAGGTGCATGTTCATTAGGCAAAACAGAATGTGAAACAGATGAATATAGATTAAACAATAAAAAAAATAACCAATAAGAGCAAGTGAGAGTATTGTAGTCAGGACAATATTCAGACCCTCAGAATAAAAACTATACTAAAATGTGAAATACAATTTTATCTTACGATATGGAACAAAACTTATAGTAAGGTCTATCTACAGTAAACACTATTGCATAAAAATATGTGACAACAGATTAAGAATAAGAAGTCAACTCTAAATCCAATAAAGGGGCCGCCATCCAGTATTAGTAGTTGAGAATTGGATACCAATAAACATAACGTAACTCATCACAAAGAAAAAATCAACATAATATATAGTGCATAAAACTTACCCTAGCAAATACAGTGCACATATTTTCATGATCATTCCTTCAAGAAATTGTTACGAGGGAAAGATACAAATACATAAGTCCATGGTAAGTCCGACGGTGGAAAAAAAACAAACTTTGGTTACCCCCCTCTCCATTAGATGCCCTGAGCACGTGCTTATTTCGTTTAATGGTTCATCCGGGGCTGATTGTAGTTCACAATCCACTCAAGGTCAGACATTGGGCAAAGGTCTAACTCTTTTGAAAAGTGTATTTTCATCGTCTTGAATTTTGTGCTATTAACACAAAAGATTGAATTTATCAATTAAAAAGTGTTTGCATAGAAAAAAAAGGGTGCTGTCGGACCGGATGTTAAGCGATAACACCATGACATGTTTAGAAACCACGTAACAGAAAAGAGAAAGAACACCAGCTGTGCAGCTAAAACCGTTCAGACTTAGCATATTCATTTATTCAGTCATTCGTTTCTTGCCGCTCGCAGTCAAGCCAGTCAGAGGGTTCGAGGGCGTTTGTCTTGCGTTAGTGTAGAGATCGATCTCTTCTCTAGGAGGGTTAACGGGATTGCCACGGGCGGCTCCCTCTTCTTGATTCCCCTGCAGTTCATCACACCTGGTATTCCCTGACAGCCACCCGTGTAGGCTCGACGTCGCTTATTTCGTTGATCGTAAAAGAATCAATGAGTCCAACGCGATCTGGCCGTAACTTGAGTGATATTTTTTCGTACAGGTTTTATGGTAAACCCTCTCCTCCAGACTCCTGTAATCATTTCAGGTTTTCACATGACCTCCAAAAGTTTGTTGAGAACATGTAGTTGTATAGAATCTTCCGTTCATCCCAATATTTACCAAGTCTGTTTTATGAAAGAATTCACATTTCTGGGACCTTTCCATATCCTCACGATGCCGGCGTTGGAACTGTGGTTTTGTATATCCAGCCTGGCTCTTTGTTGGTACATTTTTTCTGGTTATTTCCACCTGTTTCCTGTTCTCTGTGTATTTTCTTCCTACTTCTTGCTGCAGCTACCAATCCTCTTGTCATACATTCCATTCACAATCTTTTACACTTCTATCATGTCCCCTCTTGTTCTTCTAAAACTAACATCAGACTTTGCTTACTGAAGCCGAGAGCCAATGAATGAATGGAACAACAACAACAACAACAACAACAACAACAACAATAATAATAATAATGATGATAATAATGATAATAATATTATATCAGGGGACCAGACTTGATTGTTGCAAGCAAAACAAAAAGAAACAGCTGTCAGATTGAGGAACAGTTGGTAACACTGATGGAGGTTTAGTAGATAGATAAATACCAGGACGTTATCCAGGAGCTGCGTACATTAGGAAATATGAAGGTGACGGTAGTGTCTATAATCATCGGAGAACCAGGAACGGTCCGAGAGAGCCTTGCAAAGATATCGAAAGAAATTGAGATTAGGAGAATTGAGATTACGTTATGGTTACGTCGGACACACTGCTTATCGTTAGATCACCCAAGTTGAGCAAAGTCGAGTCTGGTACCGTGGGTACTTGACCCCGTGACACGTTAGATGAGGATATAAGCAAGAAGGGTGATACATACATAATGGGCGTTATGTCCCTTGGTGAGTTGTGCATTGGACACAAAGACTATATTTGAGATGTGTCCACACATCTCTATAAGATGATTTTCAATCAGTTGATCGGGCGGGCGGGCGTTTCCAGTAACGTTAAAATCAGAAATAGCAAAGAATATGTGTGATATCATTTAAAGATGTGACATCATTAAAAGAACATCTGCTCAGATCAGTTTTTTTACCAACTGTTACGATGTCATGATGGAATGTACGAAGTTCACGTTTTTGTACTTGAAAAAGGCCAATATACGATTTTTATTGGAAAGAATACATGCAGAATATTTCCATGTCGTAGCATTTCACAAGTAAGAGAATCAATTGACTCAAAGAAAGATTACATGCTTTCCTTCCTACTCCTCTTTGTACTACTATGACGGATGGTGGACACGTCGTTGAACTTGTGGTTCTTGTTTATTTATTGTTTTAGGCTGCCCCCTGACTTTTTACAACAATTATGAGTAAAAAAACACATGTACAAAAAACCCTTTCCCTTTGGTAAATTCAATTGCATATTTATCAATAAAAGTACCCGCCTTGATGGAATCGTTAAGCTCGTTATTTACGATTTGTGGAAAGAATAGAACATTTATTTGTGGTGAAATCTCTGAAGTACAGTATGGCTTTCTAAATGTTTTGAAATTTCATCTCTCGGGCGTGTGAGGATCGTAACTTTTATTCAACCACAGAAGAGATAAGTAATTTACAAATGAATCTTTGTTTGTATCCAGAGGAAAACTAGCAAAACTCTATGAACTCTATAAATTCAGCATATTTACAAATATCTTGGAGACATAACATGAGATTGATTTCCGTTTTTGGTAAGTCTCACTTTTTTTTAGCTGTGTTGTTGGTACGTTTCATGATGTAAAACGTCTCACGAACTTCTTGCCGTTGAAAGTTTTGCCAACACAAAGTTAGCCGATAGCAGTTTCGTCATGCGGATGTTTGGCCGAAAAGTTTTCTCTTAATTTATGAATTAGCATGTTTATTCTCTCCAAATCTCGGCAAAAAGTTTTTTTTATGACGGAGCAGTTGTCGGTTAGAAGTGTGTCAGCAATACGTTATTCTGCGAAACGCCCAGACTTGTGTAAATCCGTCATAGCATCTCGAGGGCAGAATCTATCTCCTTTCCAAGTATCATGGAATAAGTAGTATTTGGTTATGTGGTACCAATGGAAAGGAAGAACAGGTTGCAATCGTCTTTGTTAACTCTCGTGGCGTGCCAGTGACAATACATTTAGCAAAGAGCATCCCTTTTACAGGAACATAAATGAGAACTAAGTACTCGCATCTTCAGCTGGAATTCGAAATTGATCTGGCAAATCCGTTTTTCCACACCGATCACCGTCGTGCCATCTCACACCGTTTTAGCTATAAAAGCAACGGGTGAGGTTATCATTGGAGGTTCGATTGGTTGCATATGTTCACTTTACATTTATGAGAAAGGCATGAATCCATCTATTCTCTCCTCAGTCATGGGTAAAATAGCCGGATAGATTGGGCTCTCTCGGCCGTGGGAGGCAACCAATCTAGGAAGAGGGCAACTGGTCCCAAACCATGGAATAGAACCCCCTTAAGGCAGTTTAGCTCTTGATTTGGAGCCCTTTCGATAACTCCTTCAGCCAAAATGATGCTAGTCGTATCGCTCGCTCTCTGCTACCCGTTGGACCTCATCAGTGATGCCAAAAGGGGTATTCTGACTGGATATTCCAGGATCTCCACACGCTTCGTCCAGGCATGTGTCCTGGAAGGGACATTCTATTGCCTGAAGGAACAGAACGGATGTCACTCTGCCGAAAGTACTGGAGAGCGAAATATGTCCCCCCAAAAAGTCATTACAAACATAAACTTTTTCCCTACCAAAGTACTCAGCATTATGACCTAAATTTAGTGAGCGCTGCAAACGCCGTAAAATTGGGTTTGTCAACAGTGAAGGCTGCATGTGATCTCATCAGAAGACGTTTCGATCATCCGATAATAAAAATATTGTTCAATCGTTTTCAGTTCTCCCCGCAGTATAACCATTGCGCTGACTTTAATACAATTTTAGATTTAATGTTAAAAGTAACTTACCACGAGTAGTAATGCCAGCACTTTTCATTTTATTTTAGAAATGACGCTACCAAAATATTTTCCTATACTAGTCTAATGAAGAGGCAGTCTCAATTTCATGAAGCGTTTGAAAAATATTGGGAATTTTTTTTATGCACAAACGTAGAAAAGAACTGAGTAGCTTTACTTGATTATTGGATAAGAAAACTGAAGAAAAAAGCCCAGAGAAACTTATCTTGCAATAATGATCCCTCATTTAGGAAAAAAAAAATAGGTATTCCAAAAGACTGAAGATCTTTGAAAACCAACATTTGTTTTTGTATGATTCTTTCCGTTTGTTCGAATCTTGATGACCTGAAGAGGCGGAAAGAATGAAAATTTTGACAGCTTTGCAGGTTAACACTAAAAAAAGATGGAAAATGATTGTTCTGGATCGAACGGCTGATCACACGATAAAAAAAAAGCCGTTACAAAAACAAAAGCTCAACAAGAAGAGAAAGTGAGACGGGGAAAGAGAGTTGAGAAAACGAGAGAAAAATAGAAAATATCGATTCAAAATGTCTGCCATAATCTCAGTCTAATGTTTTGAATAGTCAAAAAGGTTTCATTACGTCTTCTGGCAAATATTCAGACGAGAATAATTTTCGACACTTCCTTTAGAAAAGAAAGGAAGAAATAGAATAAAATAAAATAATTGGATAATTTCTGTAATTCACATCATATTTTGGTGCGTAGAATAGGCTCTGTACAATATTGGGAATGAATATAAGTGACTTCGTATGAATATTTGCCCTTAAGCACTTCCTTTGAGTGCATGACTGTGGTAGACGGATTCGTAAAGTGGGTGTATATCACTATGTGAGTTATTTCTCGGCGTGAGAGTGTGTATATGCTTGTATTGACGCAGAACAATAAAATGGACGTCATTGAGTTCGTAGCCTAACGATGAAGGAAGTATTTATTTTATATAGAAAATATTCTTTTTCAACATAATGTCTTTCATTGTCAATGCACTTAACCCAACCCTTGTTCATAGATCACATAGATCGAACATTATACAGTTAAATTTTCAGATCAAAATTCAGCTAATGGCTGTGTAAGGTTATCCAACTCCACACAGGAACTGGTACCTAACTATTACATATGAATAGGTGTATATCATGAATTTTGCAAGAAACTGACAGAATACGAACTTGAGAGAGAGAGAGAGAGAGAGAGAGAGAGAGAGAGAGAGAGAGAAATTTGTAATGCTGATTTTCAAGACAGGCTGGCTTGCTTCCTTCACTTGGAAGAGCGAAGCAGTATAAATTTCTATATCACCCATTTGACCTTCTACTGGACTAAGCTAAGCTTATCTATCTATCTTCAGTGGTGAATGCTTGTCTGCCTTCTACTCAAGTTTGAACATTGATCACAAACTGAAAGAAATTGTTAGAGTGACCAATTGAACATAAGTGCACAGAAAAGGGAGAGAAAAAGAGAGAAAAAGTTATGGGGAAATGTAAAGGTACGTATATTTAATAAGCTTAGTTTAGTTTGGCACATAGCCAAATGGTAGGAAGATTGTGTTGTACAAATCTTTCAAATGTGAGGGACTGACATACAAAATTTTGGCTTTTATTTAGTTCCAACATCAACCATTGGTCCCAGTTAGAAATATGCAACTATTTGATCCATTATGCATGTCTCTTGACAAAGCTTAGTTTATTTTGGAGCGAGGCCTAGAGGTGTACTTGATGATTCTCAATGGGGGTGCAAGCCTCTGATTGGCTGATGAATTTGGCGTGTTCAAAACTATGGTAGTTGAAAAAATGTACACATAAAAGGAGACCGCACGGGAAAATCCACAGTGGAGAAAGCACACGTGAAACATAATTTTCGTGGTGTTGTGATAAGGCCTCACATAAATTCAGGTTGACATTTAGGAAACCAAAAGCTCTGTTTACGAAATCATTCTTTTTACGTAGGTATTTGGGCAAATACGTTCGGCCATTTTGATGAGTTACAATGAAAGAGAAGTAAATCATATCCTAAGAACGGTTCCATGTGGAATGCTGACACGAAAAAAAGCCCTCACCATCATTATTTTTTTCGTTTGTAAATCTTTTATTAAAAGGTATAATTAAACAAAATGTACATCAGAAATAAGCTCAATGATGAAATCAAACGCTCGTCCTTTGTTCTCTATCAGATGATGCTATATGAATTCATCTGGATTCTGGTTCAAAATATCGTAAACAGACGAATCTATGATGCGCTGTCTGGTGAGGAACTAGAGTTCACCCAGTTTACAATAGGAAAACACATGAACGATTCATCTCTTATCAATTCTCATGCTTTCTCTGGGGTAGCTACGGCACCTCTTTGAAAGAATAAAGATATATGTGCTAATTCGGTCCTCTTCGAACCAAAACATATTCCAAGGCGAGATCGAATAGTGTTATTGCCACGACTGAAAGGCGGATACGGACAAAACATCTATCTATGTGAACATGCGTATCAATAAATATAAAATGGAAAGAGAAAAATATAGAATTTTATCGATAAATAGATTTCTTGTTAGATATCAGCAGGAGAAGAGAGATGGGTAGAAAATGAATACTTTAACTCAAACTAGACAGCTTGATTCAAAGATGAAGTGAAAGAGAGGTACGCACGCGCATAGACATTTCTGATTCATCATATAATTCATACACGTACCGCAAGTCACTTTAATTTTTATCTGCTTGCAGTCCCAGGAGTTCGGCATAATTGGAAAATGATTGAAGTCCTGGCAAAATGCTTCTCTG
This sequence comes from Thysanoteuthis rhombus, assembly GCA_963457665.1. Taxonomy (NCBI): domain Eukaryota; kingdom Metazoa; phylum Mollusca; class Cephalopoda; order Oegopsida; family Thysanoteuthidae; genus Thysanoteuthis; species Thysanoteuthis major. The sequence goes on along the minus strand of OY735219.1, from coordinate 38,392,284 downwards.
ATACTCTTGCCTCAATTACGTGAAACGAATCAAAATGAATCACTAATCAGTCAGCTCCGAAGACAAATTGCCAACACGAATATCCATTTGCCAAACTCTTAGCAATTGGCAACCTTATTCAAAGTACCAACATAGTCATTAAAGGGTCAAGCGTCCGGTATTACCATTTTTCTTTTTTACATCCTGTAGTTACGCAGATTTTTTATTAATATAAGACTAAGAATAAAACTTCAGAGCATGAAAGCCTATAAAGTATTTTAGTGCTACTACAGCGTGTGGTGTATCGGAATATTTCTATGGCGGCGTCCTGTCTATCTGAGATATTTTGCACCTGCAGGATGATAAAAATGTGTTATAGAATTTATTGATAACCAGTTTATACGGATATACACTTCGTATATCATATAGAAATACCAGATTGTAGAGGGTAAATTTGTTAAGACTGATGTTTTCGGCTTGAATTATTAAAGAACTTTTGAGACAGATTTTATCAGTTCTAGCAATTGGCATTGTCGAGAAGGGTTCGAAGTGTACAAGTCACGTGTCCCCTGCTAGTGTTGCAAACTTGTAACCTGTTTCAGAAAAAGAGTGAACTGTGTTTAGTCGGAATATGCAATGTGCCCCTTGCTAGCTTTCTCTTAAGTAATTGGACCAGTCGGGACAGAAGGTGTCCATGCATTAAAGCAATGTAGACTACAGATATTGCGGTTGACTGCATGCTATAGAAGCACCTATAAAAAAAATTGTGCCATCATCATCATCATCATCATCATCATCATCAGGTTTTTAACGTCTGTCGTTGGACATAGACCTTCCCCAGGATTCGCCACAATTCTCTATCACGGGTATTGCGGAGTCAGTATTTTCTGAATTTATCTAGTTCATCTCTCCATCTTGTATTCTGTTGTCCTCATTTATGCATGTGATCTGTTAGGATCCATGTTGAGAGTTGTGATATCCATCAATAGTCTGCCATTCCTGCAACATGGCCTGCCCTCGGCCATTTAAATTTTTTGATGGAGTCTATGATGTCTCGGACTCCCGTTTTCTTTCTGATATACTGTGCTCTTGTGATCTCTCCATGAATCTCAAGCACGCATTGCAAGCTTCTCAGTTTGCAGGTCTGCCTCTTGGTTAGGTTCCATGTTTCAGCTCCATAAATGACCATCAGGAGCATGCATTGATTGTATACTCTTCTTTTTAGGATTGGGATATATCAAATATTTCTTTGACTCAAAACAGAATTAGCTAGTTTAAATACATCTTTACTAAATTAATTACAATGTCCGGCCTAATTCTTTGGGGTGTTTATCCATCTCCCCTCTGAGATAAGATATGGCACAATTATTTTTCACGTGGTGACCAGCATATATGTATATATATATATATGTATGGGGGTGGATTCAGAAGTAGCCTAGTTCCATCAGATTTAATTGGCCTGAGTCACATAGGGCGTGAACAGCTGGCGCATTAAGATAAATTCATTAATTTTATCAGCAGATGGTTCACTGGTCGAGGACAGTGGTTCCAAACCTGTTCAAGGCCATTCCCCCTTGTGTCAATATTACTAGCCGCCCCCTTCTATTTAAGTTTCAACAAAGAATAACTTGAAATAATCATTTTATTTTGTGTATAATAAGAATTAGTTCAATTTTTTAATTGTACAGCTGCTGCTGTTTATTTGTTGCTCGAAGAAAGAAAAAATAATTAAGGGCACATTATTTGCGAAACTTTCATTTTTACCCTCCAGCATTACCTCCCCCCACGGACTACTAAAAATCCCGCCTTTGGAGTGTAATTTCCACCGAATTTAAAACATGATCCGAAAAGTGAGTGGAATTTTGATCTACTTTGCTGTAAGGACACCGGCATGCAATCCGTATTGCAAATCGAACTAATTTTTAACAGCTTGTGAGATCGGCACACTGATTCCTCATAATTTCTTTTTTTTTTCCTTTTTTTACATGAGAGCTTTATGAAATTATCGTTCTTCTCATATTTCATCAATAACATTTGATAATTCAATCCAACCATAAAATATGCAAAACATAAAAAATTATGTTCTATTATGAAGAAAGTTGGAATTTCTACAGTAATAGTACTCTTGCTATAGGTCCAAATAAAACTTGAAGGTTAGGGCCAGCTGTACTTTTTCATCGAGTCCTCACGGGCGAAATATAAGATTTAATTTTTTTCTCTTGGTTGTGACTTGCAACGGAATTTTGGTTAGGTTTTTGATACATAATAAACAACAGATTTAGCGAAATTCCTCTATAAAATTCAACTACAATTAAAATCTAATACTCACCATCCATGTAGGTGGATTGGGGAAATGACTACTACTCTTCGCTAATCAACAGCAGCTTGTCTGTACTGATTCAACTTGACCTGAAGTGTGTGTGGAAGAAATTTTGATGTGTTTATCTCAGCTCCCCCTTTCCGCGTTGTGGCAAATTGCGGAAATAAGTATGAGGAAAAAAAAATCTATGGTTCAAGTGTTGAAGGAAATGAAATAGCCGGGATTTAATCCTAACCTGAAGTTGCCACAACTGCAAACGTTGGGATTAAAAAAAAGAAAAAACCGAAACATAAAAAACAAAAAAACCAAAAAAAAACCACAAACACTTATTTTGACTTGGATCGGTTCAAACTGTTTCGAAACCACATTGGCGTCCGCGACAGGGTTGGGGTGCAGACAAGACACTTGGATCAAACCTTCTCGTTAAGAGCGAGGGTGTTGGAACGTTCGATCCTTATGAACGTCGACGATCAAAGGGGTAGCTATGGGGAGCAACGAGTTCCAGATTAAGTACACTAAAGTCCTTCGGATACGGATATATCTTTTTGTTCCCCCTGGAATATATATCCTCTTGCCTATCCTCACCTGGAAAGACGCCCATGCGAATTATTAAAGAGGGCTCCCAGCAAAAATGGAATATGAAGAGCATAATCAAATAATAATCTCTAATCAATTGGAGCTGGGGGATCAACTATCTAAAGATTGTTCCTTGGGGCCTATCTTGGGTTATTTCCGAAATTCACAAAAACTCTTCATTGACGGCGTTCCGACCACACCACCCCGAGAATAGAATAAAATAGGTACAAGCTCAACAGGCTTTCAGAAAATTGGTTACTCGACACCGACTCCACCTGTCTCTCATCACTCTTGCTCACTCAAAAAAACATAGTACTACACGTTGATAATTTGGCCGTCAACACGCGACGCTTAATCAAACACAGAAGTCAACAAATAATGCCACACAAACAGAAAGTCGGTATGACGTCACCCAAGTAAAACAACATCGTCGATGAGACGATAATCCAACTCAATGTTAAAAAAGAAAGATAAAGAATTTATCTTATCAGTAAGGATAAGTCGGGCTCCGAATCCGGGACCTTTTGCTCCCTAAGCAAAAAAAAACATACCCCTAGATCAACAAGTCATCAACCGATAAGTGTAAGTGATTATATATAACAATCGTGGCGATCGCTTTGATAACAGTCTATTTGTGACGCCTATTCCGCCCCGTGTAACTCAAGCCAAGGCCATTTCCTCACGGTAGGAAAATCACTTGTAAATTTAATTTATAAATAGCATTCTCGGTTTGTCGCTGTAACGGAGTGCGTAAGAATGTGTGCTTGCATCGTTGACTTCGTTTGTGCAAATAAGTCACACCTGGGTGGGCGTATCTACTTTTTTTCAACATTGATATATATGCTTATTGCAAGTGTGCAAATTTAACTTCGGTCGCTACCGTTGCTTTAGGTAAAACAAGTAAACTGACACTTAACTTACGCCTTCACCGAAATTCTCCAGACCTCTCGATTATGGGCGTCGCCTGGCCAATATTTTGTAGACTTGTCTCGCATCATCTGATTTTTGTTGGCTACAGTTTTTTTCACATGATCGCAGAGGAACAATGTTTTGAGTAGTTGTCCTGCGGTTGTCTGACATCCTTGCAACATGACCAGCCCATTGCCATTTGAGTTTTCTAATGGATTCTATGATATCTCTGGTCCTGCTCTCTCTCTCTCTCTCTCTCTCTCTCTCTCTCTCTCTCTCTTTCTGAAAGCCTAGGTTGTCTCGTGATCTCTCCACGTGAAACTTGAGCATGAACCATCATCATCAACATTATCATCAGTCTTTCATCGTCCGTCGTTGGACATGTACCTTCCTCATAATTCGCCAGATCTCTCTATCATGGTCGTCACAGAGCCAATACTATCTGAATTTGTCCAGTTCGTTTTTCCATCTTGTATTCTGCCGGCCTCGGTTGCGCGCGTGAACTCTGGGGATCCACGTCGTGAGTCCTAATGTCCATCGGTTGTCTGCCATTCTTGCAACATGACCAGCCCATTGCCATTTGAGTTCCATGGGTAACCAGTAATAGCTAATTGTGTGTCAGGTCCAGGAACTATTTCATGGAACCACTTTCTTTCAAATATCGAACATTTATTCACCAATAGAGAACTTTCTGTATACGAAGCATTGGCGAAGAAGGAGATTATGTTGAAAAATAAACATATAAATATATGTAGTACAAAATACATTTTTAGATTCCTACGTTCGAATACGCATGTTGGAAGGTGGTGCCCTTACGCTGGCCACGGCAACAACCGTCCCTGTCTGCATCTTTAAGTAGACATAGAGGCGACAAGCACACTTCCTCATACGTTATTTCACCCATAGCTGGGTGTCAGATTTGGATTCATATTTTTCCCAAAGGGCTTGTGCTAGTGTCGATCAGAGTTTCAACTCGATTCGCCCTTTCCTTCGTGCTTCTAACCGATCAACTACCAATACTTCCTAGGTATTGAAACAATGACATTGAACTCGCTGATGTAAAATTCGTTTTGAAGATGAGAAAAACGCGACAAGTGGTTAGAACATCACAAAGGTATCAAATATCTGCAACACAAGCGCATAAAACGAGGTGCTAGACAAAAGTTCAAAGGATCAGACAACGAACAATAAAAAAAATAAGAAAAACAGAGTTTTAAGATCAACAAAAGGAGTTAGTTTCCACCGTAACCTTCGAAGTAGACCTCTTGCGTATGAACCAGACTGGATGAATAAGTTCGTAACCTGACAGTTATTAGCTGGATTTTGAACAGAGAGTTTCATTGTATATTGTTCGGACTACGTGGAGATGAAATATATAGATATACGTAGTGCAAAATATTCTTTATCATCATTGGGCTACGGAATTATTAATGCACTTGCGCATACGGGGATCCGAGCAGTTTTTCCAAGATCCCATATATTGCTGCAAGGCAAAGGTTCGTACTACCTTTGGTGCGTGCGCGCTGCTCACGAACTTTTTACTTGCAACTCGTGCACTCATACACGTAAATCATCAATATGCAATTTGAACAATATTTTCACTCTATGATTGCCATTGCCCATGATTCATTTTGTTCACCTATACAGGGGACGTCGAAATAAAGAATCATTTGTTTTTCGGCAAGCGTTCCAACATTGTAATTTCACTCTCATATTATCAGAATACTCATAATCCATACCAATACCTGGATCATATTTCTTTGCATATATGAGTATATGTGAATGCTGCATGTATGAGCGAGCACACGCGTGTGTGCGTAGACAATCGTCTTTCTGTCTGCAGATTTAAAAGTCTCCTAAACGTATCAGTTTTCAAAGGAGATCATTGGCACCAATTGTCCAAGGTAGGTGTGCCTGCTATAGAATAAAGAAAAGAGATTGAACGAGAGAAAGAGAGAGAGAGAGAGAGGGGGGGCAATTCTTGAATTAACGTAGTTTTTTTTATTTCTCTGCCTCGAAAAAAGGTTTTATTTTCATTATTTTGTTAATAACTGATCAAAACGTTGTATAATTATGTGTATAGTTGAAATAAAAATTCATATATATATATATATATATATATATATATATATATATATATATATGTGTGTGTGTGTGTGTAAGAATGGCATTTTTGATCGAGGCTAGTATTATTTAACGTTTAGATCGAATAGCGTTACTTGTAAACGTTAAAATTTTATCAATACTTTGTATAGTTATACTTTCGGGGGGGGGGCTTTGTATGAGTATTTGAAGCGTATACTGTTACCTGGAAGTGGAATACCCAATTACAGCCCTGTTTTTTAAAAAATCTACCCACTTTTAGCCATTCAAAATAGCCAACTTAAAATGGCGTTCAAGATTTCCAAGAAACTGCGTCAGTCAAAGGATCGCCATCATCTTGTATTGAGAATTGAAGAAAAGGTGCAGGTAAAATGGACAGAACATCGATTCCTGTTTTACTTAGGTTTCAATGTTGTCAAACCTCTTCTGAGTTATGAACTTATTTTTCTCACCACCAATAATGACAATTTCAGACACCCGGTTCTGACTAAAAAAGTGAAGAGCTTAGAATGACGGATAGAGAGAGACAGAAAAAAGAGAGACAAATTATCATATCTACAATTATCTCGATCTTCATGTCATTTATCTAGAAACCTATTTATGTTATCGAGTCCCTTCCCATGGCCATATTTAAATATCTTTTTTCAAGCTAAAGGAAAAATGTCTTTACAATAGTCGAAATATTTTAAAAACTTATAAACTTCTGCCGGAGTGGAGTTTCACCCTAGTCTTGTTAATATTTGTTATTGGTCACTTTTGTTCATGATTAATTACTTCATCAAGTTATTCTCTTATTTCTGTACATTTTGTTTAACTGCCTTCGCAGTTTTCTTACTACGCGTATGCTTAATCGTTTTGTACTTTTGTGGGGCTCTATTATGACTACTTGCCCACACTAAAACCTCACAAACTCGACGAGAGCATTATTTGATCAACGTATCAAAAGCGGCTATGAAAGCCTCTTTAATTAAATTTTAAAATATTGAGTCAATACGTGATGCATAATGTACAAATCATCTGGCAACAAACGCTAATCCCATTAGCTAAATTGAAATGCCCACACGTTAAATTATAATACGTGGAAACGAATGTTGCCAAGTATTCAAATATCCAGATGATTTCATAGCTGAAAATATTGTATTAGGATGTTCGGAAAGTAATTACGTATTTCACTGCTACGAATTTCAAGCCAGCCAACTAAGACAAGGCTTGCATTGGATGGTACGAAACGATGTCTGGATTTAATTCATCGTCTCTTCTATCCGGCAGTGTGTTTATTGTGCATAGTAAAGTTTAATCCCAAGTTGGACTTTATTGAACAACATATTTGCAATGGCTTTCTCTAAGAATTTCGCTTACTCAATTAAAAATGGCACTGCTACGCAGGCAATAAGAAACATAGAAGCAGCAAATTTTTTTAAACGCCAGTGGTAGTTTAAAGGGTTTAAAAAACGGCCATTGTAATTATTTTCCGAACATGATAATACGTAATTCGTAATTAATAGGTAGGCAACTTATCAAACGAAATAACTATACACTAAGACTCCCCAACAAATTATTAATAAAAATCGTACATTTTTTTTTTTATTGAACTGACCTGGGAGCCCACCGGAGTTTGGGGGCAAACGGAGCATTTGCCCCCTATCCCTGAATCAGGCCTTCTCACCAATGGTGAAGGGATATGAAAGTTGAAACTCCATAAAGGCCGGGCATCTAAGAGTCACAATGAACAGTGATAGCTGAGGACAAATCCTAGCTTAAGCACGCCTTAGTCTTGACATCCAGATATATCTTCGTGGCAGTGGACGCCTATGCTCACTAATTATTATTTTCTTTTAAATGGCCAGATTTTAGACTATGGTAGATATTTTATTGGCTAAGTTGGAACTTCGACGGGTACTATGAATGGCAAGATAATTTTCTCCCAGACCAAACTGAATAATATTGAAAGCGTGTATAAGACAGAAGGGGAAAAGTTGGTTAAGGAAAGGAGAATATTTTTTTCTTTACTTCACTCAACGTCATGTAATTATTTTTTTTACGTCAATTCCAAAATAAAAAAGGTGATGTAAGAAGGCGCTTGCAATTTAAAAAACGAAGTTTTTTTTACAGATCTCATTATATAAGTATCTTAATAGAATCTAGATTTTTCTAGATGTTTGTTTAGCCTAATTTAGATGTTTTCTAGTGGTAAACGCCAGTGATGCCACAAATAGAATTTATTCTGAGCATACTAATTTTTTGATGGAATTTTTTACATGATTTCAAATTTTGACGCTACGGTTATTCAATCATAGACTGTGATGGCGAGTTTCTATTAATTTTGCGTTCCTTTCGCTCTTCTTCTCTCCATCTTTTCCCTCTTTATCGGTCAGTCTCTCAATATTATTTGTATAGTTTTGAATGCGACCTGTTGATGCATGTGTCGAATCTGCAACCGATTTACCCAACAATGCACGCCAATTTATCCCAGGAGGGTAAAGTGAGTGACGGCACAAGGTGCTTATCACCTCCATTCCTTATATCGAGCAGACCAAGTAAGCAGTAATTTAATACGTGCAGCTTAAGCGGAGACAGCTGAAACCGCAGCCAGAGTAAGAGCACTGTCTGCTTACATATACCTCTTCAAGTGCACCAGATTCAAGAGAGAGGGGCGGTTGGAAAGAGCTTATACGCACACTTACAATATAGCGTACCAAGTAACTCAACTTCCCTAACAAAGACATGACTCAAATTAAAAAAAAGAAAATATGCTCACTAGTTTGTGAAAGCCACTAAACAAAAATATCGTTGCGATGTTTTCTGAGTTAACCGACTTTTAGAACACAGAACTGATAATGCTAACAAGCTTTACTGCACTGGGGTCAAACTCCCTTGCTTCATTAAAATCTAAAGAGTTAACAAAAACGAATTCAATTCTCCATACAATATAATTCCAAAACTGTGTTTGCCATTTCAACTCCTTTATTAGTAGTTCCTGTAAATGGGATTTGCAAACTTCGGCAAAACAATTCGACCTGAGTTGGGGTTTAGAATGAATTAGTCATCATTTTTTGCTTACGTCGCTGTGTCACTGTTATTCGAGCATGAAGTTACTTGCATTTTGGTAGGTCATTCTTATTACATGCAAAAATATAGTCAAAACTCAATAGCTGGAGTTAGACAATTATTCAATGTAAACTGTTCTAATTGAATGATGACTGGGTGAAGATTGATAAGTAGATATATTTACACTATCTGGTATCATAAATGTTAGAGCTTCATGAATATACTGATTTCAAGGAGGTAGGATGATAAGATATCGCTAATTCTCAACTGTACGGAGATTGGTGAGCTTCAGAGCCATAGCTGAAGGGTGACAGAGGCTATCGGTAAACGCCTCTGTCCCTAATGAAGGGCTCCCCCAAAGGTTTATAAATCATAATTCATATACTGCATTTCTATTAAGATTATATGATAACAAGGATATATACACACACACACACACGCACACACACACACATATATATATATATATATATATATATATATATATATATATATATATATATATATATATGAACTTCATAAATAACGGATAGGCCTTTTGAATTGCGTTCTGCCAATTGAATGATCGTGCACATCTATTTATTGTATTTTCCCCTTTTTTAATCAAATTTCACTAAATTTTAGACGGGGCCCCCCAAGAAGCTGAGACCCTCCCCCCGAATCCCTAGTTATCTTTAACTAAGCCACTGGCGGGCTAATCATTTGGCAGTTTGAAGCCTGATTTTTATCTGGATTCGAATCCAGTCGCTTCTGATATTTCAGTCTCGGCATATTTCAGATAGAGGAATCAAAAAAAAAATGTTGCTGATGGACAGGTGCAGACATGCATTGATAAAACATGTTAAATTGGCGAGCAGATAGTCAATGGAAAAGATAAAACGAATTCAGATAAACCGACAGATGTTTGAATGTAATATCCACATGTTTGCATGTTAAAAGCAGTAATGGTGCGTGTAGGAATGCCCTTTACTTCTACAGGTTAGCTTGCACGGTCCGTCCGAGATAAATTTTTAATTGCATCACTAATCAAAGGCGGTGAGAAAAGTAAGTAGAGGCGATCTGACTTCAGTTCGCATGAATTCCAAACAAAGGAAGAAGTTACGCTAAACGCAGGAACACATTACTATCACGTCACGTCACATCACGTCAGCTCACGAGGCCTCGAAAAAAAAAAACAACAACCTGACGCCATCACACGCCCCATGAATGAGCTCAGAGACAGACAATGCGAGCTGTGAAGCCAGATGTGCAGACCAGCGAGGACTCGTGATATCACGTGACTTGCAACCGTTACTGCAGAACATCTTCCACCAATTCGAATGAGCGTTGAACTGGTCAGCACGCTACTGACGCGCACGCGAACTCACGTGAGTTCACGTGATGTGATATTAACGGGTTGCCGCCCGAAAACACGTTAGTCACTCTACCAGTTCAAGTCACACTAATAGTTTCCGGCACCGGAACAGCAATCAACTTGTTCAATACTTTGATGGTTGACCACTTAGGAACAGGAGCAACTGTAAGCCACCTGGTCTGTTAGTCAGACTAGTCAAAGCTTTGTAAATAACTATTACTAAAATTACTACGTTGCAGATTACTAGCTGAAAAACCACCCAATGGGTGTTTTTTTTCCCAGCCAAATGTCTACTTCGAACGGTTAATCAGAAAGATGAAGAATCAGTTCAGGTTACCTGACGGACACAAAGTTAGGATCCAGTTTAGTATTATACTTACATTGTAAATCGAAGCCCTAGCTAAAATTTCAGAAAGTCAATATGCTAAAAAAATGTTACGTGATCTCATTAGAAACCATATAAAATTTTACGTTCGCAGCTCTAGCAATCCTTGAGTTAAGCTCAACAGACAAAATATGAAGACTGTGAACGGACTTAGATAAATTGGGACGTTCTACGAAATAAAGCCGTTTTCCATTCCATTAAAAAAGTAAAAAGAAGCACACAAAAAGATGCATAATTATATAATATATAACCCTATTACCAGTGGATAATGATACAATATTTTAAATATGGGTACATTGAATTGGGTCTGCATGAAAAAAATCATACTGCACCATTATCCTTCATTAGGATCTAACTTTCTAACCCTTTCCTTGGTAAGATGGCCTGATCCGGGTGGGTGGATGTCTCGTTCGCCTCCAGCAGACGCCCTAGAAAATGGGATACATATTTTTCCACGACTGTTTCACAGTAGTCAATTAGATTTTATTGCAATATGATCTGATTCCCGCAAGGCATAGTACCTTCATAAGCAAAAACCTGTGGAGCCCCTTTCTTTTTGGGCTTTCAAAGTAAATGCTTTTTTTGCTTAATGATTAATCCAGGCCTGAAAGGATGAGAACCTGACTGAGAGACTATTTACGCAGTCGCAAAGACGAACCATTTAGATATTAAGATTTACAAGCACGTGACTGCAATAGCTACTTGAATCATAGGAAGAAAATTCGCAACTATCTTATCTACAAATGAGTCGTTGTGGTAAGTTTGCAAACCAAATCAATAAACATATACGAGGTCTGTTCGAACGGTATCCAACCATTTTGAATATCTCGGTTGCGCAGTCTTGAAGTAGCTTGCGAACCAACCAGAGAGGTAGTTTACTGCGAATGCTTGAAGAAACACTCACCTGGGGTTACTCAGTCGGTAGTGAGACGCAATCGAGTTTTTTTTTTTTTTTGCGACATAACATCGCATCACCCAGGTCTGTCAGTCATCCAATTAAAATTTTAAGTATATTGAGGGCATTTAAGGCACCATTGCCCTAGGACCTTGGTAGACTATTTTTTTTTTGTTAATAATATCTAGCTGGATACCTTCCAGACAAACCCCATATATTAAATAAAGTACGAAAATTATTCCGAGAAACGTATTTGCTGGCAATCAATATTTGATTAAAAAAAGAAAGTTCGGTCGATGTTGTCCATATTTTGATGCAGTGAAGTGCTTATAAATTCGTGACATGAACAAATAGCTAAAAAGTTCTAATTACATACGGAACCATCCTCATTTATTGCTATTTCCTAAGCCTAGCCTAGCCAAGCCAAGCACAGTACAACATGATGATGGAAGAGAAATGGACAATTGTCATTTTTCCCGTTTCAAAATGACCGCTGCTTAGGCTCAGATGGCGAATTCAAAGTCAAAGAAGCAGACGACAATAACCCTAACCATAACCCTAATAATAACCCTAAAAATGCTAATCCTACAAGCACTAACCCTGTAGTTAGAGCGGCGGCTATTTTGAAACGCAAAAGGTAACAATTACCGAAAATTGTGCGGTACTGGATTTCCAAGTGGAGAGGGTGTATCTTCCTTGAAAATCAGCATTTGATATCTTGATACTTTTCTGTGTTTTT